>CM076570.1:1088873626-1089473626 GCA_034641835.2 Pinus albicaulis
TGACCTCCAATGTTGACCTATATATATCCACCAGTGAGGGTGTGTGACACGACTGCTGGGGATTCAAGCCTTCATTTCATTTTTGGCCGACCTACACATATTTTGAATAAATTCAAAATAAATGTTCTGCTCATCGGATCAAGATGATCTTTAGATCAATCTTGCACCTCTCTGAAAGAGTAATCCAATAAAAATATTGGCATCTTCATCTGAGCATCACAACATGGAGTTTGGACCTAGTTGTCCAAAATTAACAACATACCAGCGATCAGCGAATAGAAGAACACCATGAAATTGAAAGCCCAAAGTCTTTCTATTATGAGAAATACAATTCCAGTAGAGTAAGGCTCAATACATGCATTACAGATTACATCATCCAAAGATCATAAGTTGATATGAGTAGCTTCATAGCTTCATGATATAGAAAATGAGAGAAGAAAACCCCTACAAGTGGAAATAACAAATAGTTGGATTTGTTACCCACCACCTGTGGGTAGTGTCAATAGGAGAAAAAAAATTTCCTAGATAGTCATGTTGCATCCATTTTTTCAACATTCCAAGGACGGAGGATCCGAGGACTTCAAAGATTTTTTTTCAAAGTCAGAATCATCATCCAACAGTCTGTTTGTTGGTCAAAGTTTTCATTGAAGTCAAGATGGCATGGTTGAAGATGGCTAAAAACCTCCCCTAATTGCAAACCCTAGGAGCAAAAACTAGCATCACCTATTGAAGATAAAATCCCTAGGTGTATGAAAGTTGCCCTCTACAAGACAATGTCATAAAGCTATTTGATTGAACCCTAAGTCTTTACCCTAGCATGGTTCAATGCAATGTATGCATAAATCAATGAATCCCTAAAATCCCTAGCATGAATGCATGAAGCCCTAAATGCCAATGTGAAGATGCTCTAGTTCCAATAAAAAAAGAGCCCGTGTAGAGAAGCCCTAATCTATGCCCTAGTATGGTTCATTCATTTGATGAAACTCTAAAGATGCCCATGTTGACCTAATAAATAAAGAGCATATATAAGAAGCCCTAATATTGTCCAATACATACCAAATAATGGAAAAAATTCTAAGCTACATGATGTCCTAGATCCATGAAAAGAAATTCTCAAATAAGACTGTTATGAAAAACATGTCTATAATGAAAGAAAAAATAAAATTGCTAACAATGGAGATAAGTTCTTGGAGAAAAGAATACATCAGCTTGTAGAGGAGGTCAAGGGCTTTCCAACAAGTACTCACATGCCTCGTAATTCCTTACCCTTGAACAGAAATCAATTTTTGAAATCAGCATTTGTCAAAAATTGTCAAACTAGCAAGCCGACTTGAGTAGGCTCAAATGTCACTTCAAATTGACGTGTCCCTTCACACACACGAATTAGTATAAATACTAAACTCTGACTCTTCATTTTTACAATGATTTCAGAGATCATATGAAGAAGTGTGAGATTCAGAGAAGAATTGGGCTACTATTACAGAGGAGAATTCAGATCATTTCTTGGGAAGATTTATTGCAGCATTTTGCTTTGTTTCTGTGGTTAGCTTGTCTGGATAGATCTCTGTTATTGGTGGGAATTTCTTGCTGGACTCTGCAATTTTGTGAGCATTTGTGATACTATTGTCTCTGTTTAGGGCTGCAGTAAAGTGTTGTAGCTACAGCACTATTGGAGGACTGTTTGAGTAGGTTGAGAGGGACTCTGTTCTGAGCTTGGACAGCCTCTTAAGTTTGGCCTTCCTGTGGTTGAACATAACTCTATTGAAACAACCCTTCTAGGCTAGCACAGAGCTCAAATTTGAGTCTTCCTGTGGCTTAGTCAAGAGACACTACCTTGAGCAGTGCTTGTCAGACATATTGAATCAATCTTGTGGGCAGATCTAATCTCTGTCTTAGAGACATTGGGGCATTGACTTAAAAGGCAGTTTGGGAGAGATTTTTGTATAGCAGTTTATTGAAGGTGTTTGTGGGGCATCTTTTAAGGCTGTTAGAATCTAGTTTACGACCAGCTTTGAAAACAGTCATGTAGCAGCAATTGGAAGTTCTTTTCAAACTGTCCTGAGAAACCCTTTTGTAGTACATTGAAGACTTTTTGAAGGTTGATTTATAGCAGGTTTGAAGACTTAGTTTGGAAAGTTATTCGAAGACCTAGAGCAACCTCCTTGGAGAAACTATTGAAGGATCTTCCAAGAAGACTTGGATTGACATTGAGAGCAGTATATTGGGCATAGTTTGGAGCAGTCTTTAAGAAAACTCTTCGTGAATACATCTCAAAATGAATTTGAAGAAGTATTGGGGATCTTCTTGATTAGTATCTCTTGGAAAACCATCTTGAAACTTGTAGTGGGAATATCTTGAAAACATCTTGTTGGGGCAAGTATTGTTGAAAATCCTTTTAGAAGCTGGCGTGGAGACATGAGTGGAGACCTCATGATCTATAGTTGAAGGCCCTCATGAGGTGACCTTGGAGATTTTGTTTGGGCACCATGAAGAGCTGTGGAGACACCTTCATGAGAAGACAAAGTTGTCATTGATGAGCTAAGTGCCTTAGAGATCATTTGAGGGCAATGTTGAAGGTGAAGAGATTGACAAGGCTCGTTGAAGAAGATATTGGGAGCCGTGAAGAATCACTAAATTTATCTTGACGAATTGAAGTTGTGGGTTGGAGCCCTAGAGGATAGGAGTCCTCAAGAAGACCAGGTTGGTGCATGTACCAAAGATAGGGTTGGATCCTCAAAGTGACAACGTTGGAGCCTTGGAAGATAGGGTTGGATTCCTAGAGGTTGGAGCCTCAAAGTGACAAGATTGGAGCCTTGGAAGATAGTGTTGGAGCCCTAGAGGTTGGAGCCTCGTGAAGTCCAAGTTGGTGCTTGGCAAAGTATAGGTTGGAGCCTGGTGGATTGGAGATTGGTGTCTTCATCTAGGGTTGGAGTCCTAAACTATATTGTACATGATTTATTGTAAAGAAGAGGATTGAAATCCTCGTTATCCCTGATATATAAAAGTATTTATTCTTATTGTTCATTTTGTGTTCTAATTATAAGTGATCTAACTGGTAAAAATAACAATTGAAAAGAAACATTGATCCCACCCCCCCCCCCCTCTCAGTATTTCCAACACTGTTCTATGTCATTATAAACCCATTTTGCAAGTTGGTAATGTAAATGATGCTAGTATGATCGTTTATTATGTAACAACCTAGGTAAGCCTATGATTTTGGTGACAAATTTAATCCTAGGAGGATTTTTGTCTCACTGATTCAACTGTGTTTCTAAACACGAATGATCGGCAGAGTTTTTCTCTCTAGCCTCACCCCAAAGCTAGGGTGGAATTTATCGTCAAAGTCCTAGGCGAGTCTTGGTGTTTTAGTCGAGTCTTTTGTAAAAGTGATTTGGGAATAATTTAAGCTAATTGGCTAAATTATTTTATGACAGATCATTTGGTCTACTAGATCATATTGTGTCGCAGAACTGGGTAACTATTTGAGGGTCTATAATGAATGGGTGTTCCCCCTTTGAGGGTTGTACTTGTAAAATCTTATGCAAAAAATATTTTAGTGCATGGTCCCTCATACTTAGACACCATGGCTAAAATATTAAAGGGTGGAAAAATAATTAATCCCTTCAAAAAACAATTAATTAATTTTCCGGCTAAATAAAAATAAAATTCTAAGCCGAAAAATTAATTAATTAGAGTCAAAAATTAAAATGTTAGAGAAATCAAATTCTCCAAGTGGAAAAATTCGTGGATCTAAAAGAAATTAATTTTTGGAGGTCACCCACCAAAGGAATATTGCAAATTTCAAGAAACTTTGGACCCTTGGACCTTGGTGGTTAAGTCAAAGTCAATTTTTTGAGGAAATTAGCTCAAAATAATTATTTTGAACTAATAAAAAACGGTTTTAGTGAGAAATTCGAAAATTCCTCAAAAACAATTATTTTCGACGGTGGAGATTAAAATATCATCAAAGATTTATCAACAACCGAGTTATTTTGACAGGGATCAAGCCAACTAGCCGTTATTTTCCACTTGGAGGAATTCCTCTAAAAATATAAGGCATTTTGCTTCTATTTTTCATCTTTTGATGAACTGTGTTTGATTTAATTTGTAAACGCTGCTCTAAAGCCATTGTTTTGTTGGGAACATTTTGATCATCATAGTAAAAGACTTTATGGTGCAGTTCATGGTGTCTTTGTCTCATTTATTTGCGGTACGTGCTAGGTATGTGCATTCCTATATTGTGCTTCAAATAATAATTAATCGTTATTTCATTGTAGATGATAGGAACATTCTATTGGTGAGTTTTGGGTTTATCTTAGGTGATTTGATTCATTGTGTGTTCTAACGGAATCTGCTGAAAATATATAGAGTTTGTAGGTTCCCTGGCCCTTGGACTCCAAGTTCATAAACTGTGGGCACAGGCAAAGTCACCGCGTTCGTGTTCGTGTTCGAGTTCGGCTACCTTGAAATTCGAATAAAGTTCGGCACTTCAAATTTTGCCAATAAAATTCGGCATAAAATTCGACATATAGAAATTTGAAAAAAAATATATATAAACATATATATAATTCAATTATATATAGTTCAATTAAAGTTTAAGCCGACTCATATATTTAGCTCATTGCATTTTTAGCTACACTTCTTCACAAATAAATAAATCATATAGACAGGCCCATAAAAAGCAAAAAATCACCATAAACTTTCACATCCAGCGGTGCAAGGGCAATTAAAAAATCAAGCCAACATGCAAACTTCAAAAAAACTCAATGTGTAAATCAGATATTTGGTTATTTTATGTATTTTCGTACCACATTTCCTTTTCGATTTTAAAGCGATCATTCCAGATTCATAAAAGCCTTTAAAAATTTTTAAAGGTAGTGTTCATGTATTTTTTCGAATTTTAAAACAATCATTACAAATTCACTAAAGTCTGTCAATTTTTTTAAAGGTAGTGTTCAACGTTTATCGTAATAAAATGAATGTGACACGTTACTTTTGGCAATTAACATCCTTTTAATGCGCACTTTTGGTTGACAGAAAACCTAGTTCTATTGAAAAAATGGGGATAACTTATACACGCAATAAGTAATCACTTCCATGTATGGTTTGCAAAGTCATCTTTGCCTATCATTATGCGTTGATAAAATGATTTTAAATCCTTTTAAAATTGTAGCAACAAGTCTTGAGACTTCATTGGCATGTGGAATTAAAATGACCTGTTCACGGATCGAATGTGCAGGCGTCGAGACTCGATGGTGGAATGTGGAGTGATAGGGTTACCAACAACCACTTTAATTTATTTAATCATAAACGCTAAAAAAAAACCCGAACCACAAAACCCCAAACCCAAACACATATTTCGTCGATTTTTGACAAATTTTTTTATTTTGTTCGTGTTCGTGTACGGAAGAGGGTTTGGTTTCGACATAGGTTCGAGTTCGGCATGAAATTCGGCGTACATAAACGATTTTGTTCGGATTGCATTGAGGTTCGGCGAATTTCGAATCTGAAGGATTTTGTTCGCCGAACCCGGTGACTGAGGGCACAGGATGACCATGTTTGTATTCTAAATATTTTATATGATTTTCTAACTTCGCTAAGGCTATGGTTGAGCATTTATTTTTCGAAATACATCTAGCCATCATCAAAATCTTATTTAAAAAATTATTTCTCAAAATCTTTTTTCAAGCATTGTATATTTGTACAATTTGTAAATCATTCTTGTGAACACATATTATTTTAATTTCTAACCCTTGTTTTACGGCTAGGGTTTGGGGTTTTCGGTTTTTTTGAATTTTTGTATATATTGGGGGTCTTGGGCACTTGTAAATTCATTTGTGCAAATGAGATTCAAGAATTTTTTTTGGATTAGAGCTAGTTCTAGGCCCTTGAGGGTAAGAGCTAGTCTTTAGAATTTTTGCAACGCCAGCTATTGAAAAATTTGCAGTAAAATCGATGATCTCAAGCAAGAAAATTTCTAGAGAGGATTTTGAATTTTTGTAGGGACTTGATGCCCAACATCCTCGTCCAGCCTAGTTGTCCAACCTACCTAGTCCATGCGTCAACCTTTTCTTGCTTCCTAGGGCTAGTCGCAGGCCTCTAAGGGCCTCACCCTACACTTCCAACCCTTGTCGTGGGAGATTTAGGCCTTTTCAAACCTCGTCGTGGCCTCTAGGTGACTCAGACTCCCCTTGTGCACTTGCCCCGGGCCCTAGAGGACCCCCTCCTGCCCTTAGCCCTCCTTCCATCCCTTTGTCTCCCTTCTTCTCAGCCTCATTTAGCCTTGTTGCAACATCCATTTGGCCTTTTGAAGGATCAATTTGGCATTTTGCAGTAAAATTTATTATTTGATCCTTTCCCCTTACCTTGTCTAGGATAGGAACATCATTGGTTGCTATAATCCATCTTTGAACCTAGCCTACGTCCACTTGGTCCCGTCTCCGATCAAAGATTAATCGTCAAGGGCTACTTGGGAAACCAAGCTCATATAGGATTTTAGGGATCGGGAGGTACCTCTTCAAGTTGTATCCTTCTCCCTTATCCTCACCTCCTCTCCTTTGGAAGGAAAGTCACTTGCCTAAAGAGCAAGCAAGCATTATTTCTTCACCTCCTCCTTGGGAAAGGGTAATTGGGATCACTTCATACTTATTCATTAACATATCCTTTATAAGTGGCTTCCCAAAAACATCAAGACTCCTACCATTGGTGAAAGTCCGTAAAGAGCAGGGAGTCTTGGCCGTGGTGATAGTGGGCTACGCCTCCATCGTTGCCCTTAGTCTAGCAGTTGCCCTCTTAGGAATTCCTTTTAGGTCCCCTGTTGGTTTGAGTGGTAACATTTCTAGCGCCGTTGTCGAGGAAGAAGCAGGTCTGCCTCCCTAGCGAATCATTGAGATGATTCATTGACGACTCTCATTATTCCTCTGGCAACTACATTCATTGTCAAAACCCCTAGTTTGCTTGAAGGTGACAATATTCCTCCTTTAACTAGGGTCGTTGCAAGAAGAAGGGAACATGATCCATCACCTGTTGGAACCGCTCTTCTTCCTGAGTTTGAAAAAGTCAATGACCCCACTCCAAAAATGGCAGAGACTTCTAACACTGACAAGCACAAAATGACCAAAAATGAAAGACATTTGTTCAGTGTATACGCTACATTGAAGTTGAGTGATGATCCCAGAACATTACCTGAGAAAGGAACCAATAGTTACCCAAGTTCAAAGGAGATTCCACTATGAGTGCCTATGACTTTGTTGAAGAATTTTATTGGCACATGTCCCCTAGGATGATCTTTGATGAAGATAGGATCATGATGCTTTTTGCTTTATCACTTGAGGGACAAGCTAGAGAATGGTACCTTAGTCTTCCCCCAGGATGCATTGATGACTTTGATGAATTTGAAGATCTATTCATGAAAAGGTGGTCTTGCAATGCCCAAGGAACATTCAACATTGAAAAGTGTTATCAAATATCAAGGGGAAGGTAAGACATCCAAGAATTCATTCAAAATTTTGATAGGGTTGCCTGGGATATCCCAGATCACCTAAAGCCCTTCAATGTCAGCATCCTTGATAAGTTTGTCAAAGTTGTAGGGGGGCACCTAACTTATGCCTTAAGAGACAAGAAACACTCCAAATTGGCCGAAGTTAAAGAGATGGCAATGCAAGTTGAAGAAAACCTTCGTATCTCTAAAATGAATGTTGATGACCTCCCCAAAACCAAAACTGACACTAAGAAGGAGAAATCAAAGGATTAACACGAAGAAACCCTTTTGGCTATCCTCAAGAAGATGGAAAAGCTCACTAAGGAGGTCCATTCACGAGATCGAATTGTCATGAACAAAATCACTGCTTTGGAGAAGGCCCAAAGGTCAAGTTATATTCCAAAAGGGAAACCTTTTCCAACAAAGCAAAGTGAGGAAGATAAGCCTAGCTCATCTCAAGTCCTAAACACATTGGCTCCAACCAATGCAGTGGACCAAGATTCATCCTCAAGAGATTGAACTGAGTGAGAGTGATGAGAGTGATCATGATGAAACAAACGAGAAAACTAACCTTGTGGAATCCGATGTATTCAATATTCTACTTGGGGGTTCATACACACATCCTCCTATAAATGAGGTCAAAACCAAAGATGAGAAAGAGGAAACTATTCTAAATGTTGATTAGCATAGTGGAATCTTCAAAGAGGTACAATATTCACGAAGAGAAAATAACAAAGACCCCGCAACCTCCAAAGAACCAAACAAGGAAGACTCTCTTCCCAGGAAAGATCCTCCCAAAAATGTCCCCTCTAAAGGGCCTCCTAAAGAGAAATCCCTTTCAAGAGATCCTCCAAAAAGGATTCCCAAACTAAAGATGAACCTTAGAAGGGCCCTCAAAAAGGAGGAAACATCAAAAAGAAAGAAAAGGGAAAACATGTTGGTCTCAACATTGACATGGATGCTGTTATTGGGAAGATGATTGTATCTGTCCCTTTGAAAGAAATTGCTAAGCTTCCCGAACAACAACAGCAAATTAAGAAGTCCTTGGGCTTTGAAGAGGAAGAACTACCCGAAGACTTGCAAAACATTCACATTCCTGATCGTAACCTTGGACATGAACCTTTTATGCTCACTTTGGCTATCAATGACCTTTATCTCCACAGCTGTATGCTTGACTTAGGGGCTTCCGCAAACATCATGCCTTTAACTATCATGAAGCAATTGGATCTTAAAATCACCCGGCCATACAAGAAGGTGATGGAAACCCGACATATCCCTTCTCATGGATTTTGTTGCCATTGGTAATCTTGATGTGTGTGTGATGTTACTATCTAGGAAATGGGGAACCACTGTTGGAGGTCATGTTCAAATGGACCTATCATATGCTACCATCCCACAATCCGATGGGACCCCTTTTATCCTTTATAGAGAACACACCTACCTATCTAATGTGATTAAGCTTGGACCATATTATGAAGCACATGACATTGAGAGACCTTCTCCCATTCTCGCTTCACAAGAGGTATGTATCCTAAAAAGGCTAACTCACAAACCAACCAAAAGGTGGAAACCTAAAAAGGAATATAAAGTAGGGGACTTGATCTTAGTGGATAAATATTTGGTTCCCATCAAGATTCATGGAAAAATTGGGGATGACTATTACTACATTGCCAAACTCAACGACGAACTTTGGCCTTAGTTGGTCAAGTTAAGTCGCAGCCCTCCTTTCCTTGATAGTTGACGATGTATTATATGCATGCTAGAGTAGGATGCATTGCATGTTGATTTTTGCATTAGAACTAACCTCATATAATATTTCTCATGATAAATTAGCTACATTTAGATTAAAAATTGCACTTTTTATTACTTGTTGATTTTATAGGCTGACATTAAGCATGGGTGATCATAAGACATCGTGAAAAACATGTTGCCCCATGGGTTTGGTCATTGACATGTGCAAATAGCAAGTCTACAATGACCAAGAGATTGTTGGAGTTCTCCTGACCTCCCGTTCGAGTAGCCTTTCCCACCTCTTCGAGAGATCACGTCTCAGTTGGAGCCAAATGTTACCCACCACTTCGTGGGTGATATCCCTAGGAGAAATTTTCTCTCCATGATGGACCTCAACCAGAAACCCCTTGCAGCCCTCAACTAGCTCAGTGTGATATTTCTTTGCCACCTGAGCCAGCCATGTGGTCCCTCACCCATTTGTATTGATTATATATGTTTGAAGGTGGACCTCCCAAATCTAAAGGTATGTCTTGTCATTTGGTAATTGAGTATTGGATTTACTTATCATGGACACTTTTGGGCATGGATTGATGGGGGTATTTAGCAGAAAGAGTGGGCTTAGTTTGTGCTCCTATCTCCTTGATCACTTTTGGATGTTACCCTTGGATCTTAGTCTCATGGGATCTCATTTATTGACCATTTTGTTCTAGGGTGGTACTACTTGAGAAACCCCAACTTTGGGTGTGTGGTCCTGCTCCTTTATCTGCATATATTACACCATTTCCACTCACTATACTCCCATTCATCATTTCTCCCACCTTGGTCCACATTGCATCTCTAGGTCCACATAGGGTCAGCCTCCTTATCCCCTTGCCCTCACCTTGGGCCAGGCCTGGGATGATGCCCTGGAGGTTGAAGCAACTAAAAGAAAAAGTAAAAGTGTAAATGGCCACATTCAACAAGAAATTGTACCACAAAATGCAAAATATGGTCGGGACAAAAAAAATTAGCACGTGGGCAAAAGCGAATGCATGAGCTCTACCCCATACCCATGGTCATCACCCTAGTTCCATAAGCCCTAGATGAGCCTTCTTTATCATTCAGGAGCCCATGATTGTCCCAACCCCTGCAGGGAAATGAACTGCCCTACCTAAAAGGGGATAATCATTGTTGTATCTTACACATCATGCTCGTTTCCTTTGAGCCTCGAGCAATTAATTAATGAAAATTCATAAAAGGCAAAAGGCATATAAAGAAGGATGGAAAAATCAAGGTCAGGGCAACTCATGTACCACGATTGCTCCCTCCTACACATTATATACCCAAGTGCGGGCTTCACTCTCTCTAGCTACCCTTGAGCCCCAATATGTGGCACAGGACTACCCCTCTCATTCCCTATTCCATTTCACTTCTTTATCACCTTCCACCCCCATTTGAGGGATGTACCTTGGACATACTATCTCCACTAAGGGTAGAAACCACCTAATAAGGTACCTGGCTAACCCCCTTTGGAGCTTGGAGACATTAGCACATGCCGAAGCCTACTATGGAAGGGCGTGCCATTATGAAGTGCCCACTTTGTTGTCTATGTTTTGTAAACTCCTTTACATGATTACTCTAATGCCCTGTTGTACTGGAAGGCTAGGGGATGCATTAGATCTTATGCAGGATTGCAAATGGTGTCAATTGGGTTTGGTCTCCCTATATGGGGTCCTAACCTCCCAGAGGGATACATTGGCACATGTAGGGTGTGTGTAGAGATCCATGGGCCTCCACAACAGTAGACAACACTCCATGGATCACAACCGATGTCCAGATATTACTATAGATCCACCTTTGAGATGAGGATGATGCACTTGGTACACTAAGCCCAGCAGGCCTGTTAAATTTAGATAGACATGGAATGTTATATGCTTAATGCAAATTTACTTCAATATTTCTTAGGCCCGATTCAATTTAGAAATCACATAAACATGAAAGTAAAATGTTGATAGAACACAATAATAGATCAACAAAAGACAAGCCAATAATATAGAACAGATTTTACAATTCTTCTTGTCCAGCAAAGATATAGGATAGTGTGCGTTACGATAGTCAACAGGATGCATCAACCAGAAAAGTCTTTCTCAACATCATATCAGCGAACCCTCCAAGTGTCACACAAACAACCCCCAAAGACAGCTCATCAAAAGTCAACGTTGGTCAATAGAAAGTCAGCGCAGAAAATTCAACACTGCAGATTTAGGGTTTTGGTCAAAGTGCACCTTTTCCCTCGATTTTTGTGCCCAGCAATACAGCGTTCAAAAACTGGCTTTTCTGCAAAGTTTAGAGGTCAAAACATCAAGGGTTGACCATAGTCAATATTGGTCAATGCACATTGTTGTCGCATAGATTGTTTAAGCACTGCGACAACGGCTCAGATCAGGGGTCGTCAACTTTATCCCCAATCTCTCTATTTAAGCTGTCTCCTTGCAAGCTAACGGAGGTAGACCCTATCAGAAATGAAGGACAAGAATCCAGGAGACACAGCTAAAACACCAAATACTTGATAAAATTAACAGGATTCACAGATCTAAATTAGATTTCACATTTATGGATTCAAACAAAATCCAGTTATGTGATTATAAACAAGTAAGTGACAATTAATTGTTGCTTATTAAAACACGATTGATCACAATGATATTTAATTGAAAACGCCACAATCATGAAGCAATAAGATAAAAATGCCAGGATTTAAAATGTTCCAATTAAAATCGATCCAGACAAATCAAAGATGTTATATAGTCACTCTTAAGATAAAAATTCAAAAGTTTATTTGACTATAAAAGAGAATTTTTTGAGAAATTTTTATAGTTTTTTATTATTTTGTTTTGTTTTATTTTTCATGAAATCAAAACTTAAATTGAAAAATCAAACTCTAAGAACAAATATTTTTTGGAATTTTATATTTTATAATTTTTATTTTTGAAAATTTTTATATCCAAATTAATGCTCTAAACTAAAAAAAAAAAAAATCTAAAGCTAAGCAATTTAAAACAAAGGCTAAACGGATTTTGAAAGATGGAGCGAAGCGGATCGTTTGTTCGTGGAAACCCTAGGGCACAGGGCTCGGCTGCTCTGTCTTCTGTGGCGGCGGGCCATGTTTCAGAGGCGCCGCACCGATTTTTTGAGCCTGCTTACCTTCGTTCGGAGGCGACTCGCTCATACCCCCTCGTCTGCACTGATCTCAGGCCATGGTTTGACGCAGATTACAAACTTTTTAGAGGATTACGGGGCACAGAGCGGCATCCATATCATGGAGGAATCTCTGTTTTATGTTTTCACAGCTCTGGATCGGTTCTGGTGGTTTTCTTCCAACGGCAACAGATATCCGCACCTGCAGGCAATGGGTATCTTACCTCTCTCAACTGCAGTTTTTATCGTGCTATTTGCTGGGGGTCTCGGCTATTCGCCCCTGTTCACTTCCCTTCTGCGCCGGATGTGCCAAAGAACAATGGGTGCGGCTGCATCATTGATTTTGGTTGCCGGGCAGGCTCTATGCGAACTCTATGGCAGCCCTCGGACCATCCATGCCAAGCATTGGCCCACGACCTGAACGATGTGCCTATAGTCAACAAATGCAGCCCACATATCTGTAACATCGACCATCAGGTAGGCTCGAAATCTTACCAAATTTTCATTAAGCCTCCTGTAGGCAACAACATTGTTTTATGGATTCGACCAACAGATTCTATACCACATCTGAAGGAAGAAATCTGGTCTGTGGCGGGTTACCCAGCTCATTCACAGTTACTGATATTTGGGGGAAAAGCTTTAGCTGACAATTGCACTCTTATCGACTATGCCATTGGCCCTGGCTCTTCCATCTGCCTCAACCTTAGACTGAGGGGTGGAATGATGGGTCAAAACAGGGCACAAGGATCCTCCATGGGAGCAGGAACATCCAGAACAGTTCCCACAAAAGGCTCATACCGGAATGTTTTAGAAGGGGACAAAAACTGTCCCACAGTACCTGCTGCCCCTGCTGAAAGTTCCCCCAAGCCATACATTGTAGAACTGTAGGACAGCGTGCCTGAAATAAATATAGACAGTCTAGACATTGATGTGCATAGAACTGCCTACGAATCCCAAGCCATTATAGGCAGATTCAACTGTTTCTGGCCCAAACCAATGGAGTTGTTCCATTGGATTTTTACAAACTGGACCATGGAATGTGAAATACACCTATGTTCTAAAGGATTCTTCATTGTCAAATTTTCATCTACTGAGGCTAGAGATGACATTATTAGCCGGGGACCATGGTTCTGGGGCTCCACGGGACTTTTCATTACACCATGGTTCCCAGATTTTGACGCCAACACCATGGAAGTGACCAAAATGCCGGTCTGGGTAAGGCTCTACAATCTCCCGCTACATTTTTGGAATGAAAATGTACTTGGCTGCATTGGAAACACCCTTGGTAGATACATTAAAACAGACACTCAACGCCTGGAGGAGCGCATATTCACCTTTGCACGAATCTGTGTGGAGGTTGACTTGAGCAAGGGACTCCCAGAGTCCATTATGCTGAACAACAAACAACAGAGATGGACACAGCATTTAGATTATGAGAACACAGCCGTCAGATGCCGGATATGTAGGTGTACAGGACACCTACAAAACTCATGCCCGACAGCCAAAAGGGATAACAGGAAAAAGAAGAAAACAGGCAAAGCGGCAAAAGGTTGGCAATTTCCCTTTGAAGAGCCAGAACTACAGGAAGAAGAGGTGGAACCAACACCACAAGAGAATCAACAAACAGATACTTCCTTGGGCACACAAGAACAGGAAATGCAAGATCCTCTCGACACCACCACAAAGACTCAGCAGGAAATGGTACCTGGAACACTAGACAGTGGGGGATATAAACGAACACATACAACAGACACATCAGACTCTGATAAGGACAATGGAGCACCAATGGAAGAAAACCAGCTCGTCCTTATCGAGACCGGGCCAACACTTGATGCTTGGCGCAAGGTTGAAAAGAAGAAGGGGAGAAAATCCTAATTTGTATCTCTTTTGCTTATTTTTTCTGCAGCTTTCTGAATGTCTTTGGACATATATCAGCTCATACAACATGTAATTTTGTTTACCCATAAATAAAATTACGAATTTTTTCTTTGTGAAAAAGAAAAAAAAAAACAAAGGCTAAACTAAAATTTAACTAACTGAGACCTAAATCGAATTTAAATTATACACATAAACTAAGGCTAAATAATAATAATCGAAAAACACTTAAATTAAACTAAATGATAAACAAAACCTATCTAAATTAAAACTAAACGAAATGAAACCAAAATCTAAATTAAATTAAGACCTAACACTAATCTATAAAAGAAAAATCGAATCCAAATAAAAAAAATTGACGCTATCTATTTACGACTATGCACTAAAAATCTAATGCTCTCTCAACCAAAAAAATACAGATCCGAAAACACATTAAATTGAAACCCGATATCATATGATTTTCTTTCTGTATTATGTTTGTGTGTGCGTGCAGGTTGATAAGCGAGGAGCAGAACGAAGTCTGATGCAAATCGAGGGTTGACGCAGAAGCAAGGAGCCGGTCTGACGGGTTGAAGAGACGTGTGTAGAGGTATGGCAATAAGGATGGCAGGCGGACAAGGAAACGTGAAGGAGGGAGCAGCAAATCGACGGGAGGTTTGATACAAGTGAACGCAGGATCGATGCCAAAAAAAAAAGCTAACGCAGAGAAAAGAAGACGGATTCGTAGGAGCAGAGAAAATGAAACGTTTTGTGCTTGTGCAGGTCGGACAGGATAGAAGACTGATCGGACAAGCTAGAGGATGCTGGACGGAATGAAGCGTGAGGAAAGACAGCAGGTTAAACGATTCGTAATGTGAAGAAAAGGCAGGATGCAAAGGCGTGAAGGAAACTTACGGTAATGAGGAAAATCGATGCAGCGTAGAGACAGTGTAAAGGAGGACGCAACGCTGAAAGGATCAACAAGCCTTTTCCAATGGCAAAGAAAGCCTAAAAAATGAAGGAGAGCAGATCAAATGGGAAAGAACAGAGAATGAACCCAGTGCACACAAAATCCCTAGCAAATTTAAATTTTCTTCAATTAAGCTCAGATTTCATGCTCTTTAAAACAATGTCAAGATTCGTCCACAGTTGTAAATTGAGGCCAGATCTAGCCTTTGGAGGCTACTTCTACCTCAGATCTTAAAAAAATTTCGATTTGAACCCTGAATCTGCAAGAGACCAGCCAGATCTGAAGATACACACCAAGAAACGATTAAACCCTTACAGTCCTAAAAGAAAATTTACAAATTTACAACTAGTTTACAGATTTAAAACCCCCATGGTCAGATTTGAATCTATTTTAGCACTGTTTAGAAATTAAAATTTTTTAAATGAGAGGCACAAGCCTTTGAAACCCTGCAAAATCACAAATATCGTAAGATAGACCTGGAATTTAACAAATAAAGAGCTTATCAGATTTATGTTTATTGGGAGTCTGCTGGTCCAACTGAAGACTTCCCCAGACGCCCAATCTTAAAAAAAATTTCCCTGCACACTTAGATCTGAATCTCAGATCAATAGAGATTTAAGAAAACAACATGAGACCTTTGCAGAAAAATCAGAATGTTATTTTATAAACCCAAAAAACTGCACAAGATACCTATATGCAGATTAATCCATGAAGGCCATCAACCATAAAATACAAGAAACAAAGTAGCAGAGTTTAAAGACCATTCACCACATAGATCTGAGAAGGAACATCCAAATTTGTAACCCCAAAGTCTTTATGCTTTATTCCTCAAAAATTTACAAGAGCTTCTAAGAACAAGTGCACGACCCTGAGATCGGATGACTCAAAAATGAGAAAGACCTCTAAATTTATACGACAAGATCTCTAACGGCTAGTTTGGATGATCTTCGTCAAAATAATCTCAACCGTCCAAAAGATTTAATTATCTTTTAATCTGGAGCGTTGAAATTAAAATTTTGGGAAAAAACGAATTTATCATTTAATTTTATTTTATTTTTGAGTTAATTACCCCAAAATTTTGACTTTGACTTAACCACCAAGGCCCAAGGGTCCAAAATTTCTTAAAATTCTCAATATTCTCTTGGCCTGGGGCTTTCAAAATCATTTTCCAAGGACCCAAAAATTTTTCCTTTAAAGATTTAATCCTAACTTAGGACCCTAAATTAATTAAATTTCTGGTTTAAGATTTTATTAATTAATTGACCAGAAAATTTAATTAATTGACCAGAAAATTTAATTAATTGACTAAGAGGGGATTATAATTATTTTTCCAACCCTCTTTTACATGAGATAATACATTTACATACATGAAGGGGGAATACCCATTCGTATAGACCCTCAAATAAATACCCAATTCTGCGACTCAAAACATGATCTAGTAGACCAAGTAGTTGAAACTACTTTTACAAGGACTCGATAGAACACTAGAACTCACTTAGTATGCTGATGATAAAATCCACCCTAGCTTTGGGGTGACGCTGGAGGGAAAAACTCTGCCGATCACTTTCGTGAATCAGTGAGACAAAAAACCTCCTAGGATAGAGATCATCAACAACATACTAGGCTTACCTAGGTTGTTACATACATTGACGGTCTTACTTAGATCATTTACATCATAACAGGCAGAATGGGTTTACATCATTTGTAAAACTGTCGACTGTTGACTGATGATGGAATCTGAATGGCGCAATCACGTCGAACATGACGAATCCCATTTGAAAAAACAGGGGTGTACTGCTATGGGGTAGTTGACAAAGTGCGGTCAACACACATCAAACAGCCCTAAAAACAGTCCGCAGATTTACCCAGCTTCGGCTCCGCACGTGTGAAGGAAAGAGGCCTCCAAAGGTTGATCGAACCAATCAGATCACAAGAAAGAATGTGTGATGTGTTGATGAGCAAAGGATCTCCAAGCCTCTCCAATTTATATCCATTAGTGAGAGTGTGTGACACATCTATTAAGTTTGCGAGCCAAAATTACAAATCTGGTCGATCTTGCACATGTGTGGAAAATAAAATCAAAATATATGCTCTGCTCATCCAAACAAGATGATCTTTAGATCAATCTTGCACCTATCCGAAAGAGGAATCCAACAAAAATATAATCATCATCATATGAGCAGTGCAACATGGAGTTTGGAGTTGGACAAAGATCAATTCAAGTTAATCTTAGCCGTTGATTGATGATTTAATCTCGATCGTTGAAGTCTCAACAAGAAGATTATAAGAAGGACTTGATGGATCATTTGGAAGGTACATTGAGACGGAGAAAGAATCTAGAGATTGAAATTCTTTAGTGAGTAGTGCTCAAGGAGAAAATCGATCAAGAGGATTCTCGCTGAGAGGGGCAGGGATAATTGTCGGTGGGATACTTTCCTTAGGCGGGAATACATTGCAGAGGAGACAGAGAGCAGTACACAGAGAGGCAGCGTAACACCTACGTAGAGCCTGCACAGAGGCAGCGCAACAACGTTGAGGAGATCCGTGATTCAGCTAAGGATCAGTCAGATCCAGTGCCGGAGAGTCGAGGTGTGAAACCGGAAGGGGCTAGAAGATCAAATTCAGCCAGCAGAAGAGCCAGCTAGCAGAGGTGACGCAGTCCCCACGCAGAGTGGCGCAGAGATTACGGAGAGGCAGCGTAGGGCTCATCAGCTCAGAGTTTGGCTAGTTTGGGTTTCCAGTGTCAGTGTGAGGTAAACTCACAAGCTTTTTATCAGTCAGATTCTCTGTGCGGATGGCCAACAAGGCATCCCAGATTGTATTTAGAATTACTGCATAATAAATAAACCCTCAATTGCTACACCAGTTTTGCCGCATGGGATTTTTTCGGGGACATTAGTCCAAAAATAACAGTGTAATGTGTCTATGATTTATTCTTGCTCAGATATTATTTCCGCACTTTATTTTTCCACAGTTAATTAGTGAAGGTTGTAGTGTATGAGTTTCCAATATTTACCGTAGAACACAGTAAATAACTTGTTCAAGGAATTAACAAATAGAAGAATTCTCATTAGTTGTTGCAATAGGGTTCCAGATCTAAGAATTTTCACAAGGAGTCCTCACAACTCAGCAATGTAATACATTTTGATTTTGATGACTTAATGAGAAAATTGCAATTTATGGTTAATTTCTAGTTGTAAACTTGTATCATTGATGAATCATGATTGTATGCATAATGTTACAAACTTACAATGTGCATGTATGAATCTATGATTCAATTTGTTACTTGTATCATCATGAAAATTTGTGCAATATCATAATATGATGCATCTATTAACTATTTTAATATATTAGACTCTCATGTTGAGTTGTCATGGCCGTCAATTTTACATGTTGCTCCCATGAACACATGTGGCTCTAAACTCTTTGGACATTAGCCATCAAAGCAAATTTCACCATGTTTGGTTTTTGTTTTCTCTTGCCTCTCCATCGTCATCCCTCGATAATTATACTACCCAAACATCTTTAATGATGTTCTACCACCAATTTGATTTTCTTGGGATCCTCATCCAAAATGGAGTTGTCACCATGACTTGGTTTATCTGTACCTATGTTATTTAAATGTTGATTTGGGCCATGTTGTCACTCAGATTGTACAGGCACTGCGACAACGGCTCAGGGTTGGAGTTGCCACTCTGATCCCCTCCCACTCTATTCTAGTTGTCTCCCAACAACAAGCTATGGTGGGTAGTCCCTAACGAAATGTGAAAGTAAAACACAAGTTGGTAACCAACTAGTCCGAGAGACACAATTGAGTGGTCTAGCTACTTGGTTGAATTTAGCAAGATTCAAAGATTAGATTAAATATAGATATGAGATCAGTGTCTTATGGGGTCAAAACTCTTGCTTATTATAAATTAAGACCAAGTAATCAAATGGACAAACTTTGCTTGAATGACTAACTAAACTATATGCTATGCAAATCCTAGGACCTACGTGTGATGCAAGGATCTTCATTGATTTTAGATTATATAACTATTCTAAATGGAACCTCCCTCTTAACTGTTTTGAGACCAGTCTTTAGAGTTATGAGATCAGTGTCTTATGGGGTCAAAACTCTTGCTTATTATAAATTAAGACCAAGTAATCAGATGGACAAATGTTGCTTGAATGACTAACTAACCTATATGCTATGCAAATCCTAGGACCTACGTATGATGCAAGGATCTTGGTTGATTTTAGATTATATAACTATTCTAAATGGAACCTCCCTCTTAACTGTTTTGAGACCAGTCTTTAGAGTAGGTTGTGGAATGGAAGGCTACGAGAAGAAAGCAGAGGCTTTATTAAGGATACCTCCCCCTGTGTTCCAACCACCCAGTGCCTCCGACACTACAGAGACTATGGCTCTGACGACTGCAAGGTCACCGTGTTAACCACTAAAAAGGCGTTGGATCCCTCAAACTAGGCGAGAAAGGATGGCCCTATGATTCTATCAACCAAGATTATGCTTGGAAGTAAATTATTAGTGCACTTAGGCCTAGAATGCTTATGCAAAGAGTGTGAGTGGATCTTGGGCTAAGATTGTTTATGTTTCTTAACCACTTAATGTTATTATGTTATAGCAAGGGTGCTTAATAACGATTTAAAAGACAATCTTAAAACAAGACAAGTGCTTAATAATACAAGTGTCAATGTTAAACAATAGATCAATCCACAAGACGCTTAGCAATTTGGAACACTTATCTAATTTAACAATGATTACCTGATACAAATAAAGATATGCCAATGACCAATGCTAAGAGTTTCTCACTTAGAATGATAACCAATAAAACTTAGGATGTCAATGCTTAATATAGACAAATAAGTTACCAAAGCTTCTTAAAATTATGAGCTTAACTTAGATAAATTATCCAATGATTTCTCAACAATGCTTCGATTAGATACTAAACACAAAGATGCCAATTAGATTCACTCAAGATATTCCAATGATGATTAATGCCAATGTTACTAGGTACCAAGAAAGATAATATGTTCAAAGAAAACTTAAGATATCCAACAAGATTAAAGCTTATATGAGTGATTTAGTGCCAAGTCAACACTTCTTAGATCTAACACAAGACAAAGTAAATGTTAGCATAAACCATAATGAGCCAATTTGATCATGAAAAACCACTTATGTGACAGATAGGACAGCAGAAAATATATCACTTCCAATCAAGAAATTATCAAGCATATAAAACTGAATATGACCAATGAGTTGCCTAATGACTTGACAATGTAAATTTATGAGTTTTTAGACCTCTTCAGATGTGTTATTCAAAAAAAAAAATTGATCCTACATTTATGCAGAGATATCAGTCACTATAAATTGGACATTTATGCCCAAAAAATTGATGCCCAAGACACTTAGATGTTAAGACAATATGCTAGATATCACATCAACCAATTTTATGTCTCTTACGGTGTTATTTCCAGATCTGATCTATTTTATTATGCAGAGATTTTCCAGCCAACAAACAAGTAGATCTAAGCTAGATATTTATTATTTAATGCCCAAGTAGCCAAAACACTACCAAAAATTTATCGTGAATTTCTTAGTGTGTTTAGCTATTTAGAGATGATTTTTACGGCATATAAACATGAATTTTACTACTGTTATGAATGAATCAGGTGGTTGTAGCAAAACAATGATAAGACAAGGGTTTAGAGATCAAACACTAGGCCCAAGGCCTTGTAGAACACTTGCCCAAGTTGCCAAAATTTTCTCCAAAGATTTTGCACCTGAAAACACCAACTTTGAGCCAATTGTTTCCTGCAAAACCCACCAATCTTCAGTCCAGAAAATTCAGAGATGGACAGAGGGCAAAGCTAAGGCCAAAGGAGGCCAACTAGCGTTGAGTAGGGGAAGGCCCTAGAGGCCTAGAGACTAAGGGAAAGGACAAATAAGCCTTTGACTAGGGGAAAGAGGCCAAGAAGCCCTAACACAGGGGCTAAGGATGAGACCGAGAGGCCTAAGAGAAACCCTAAGGCCCATGGATTAGGGTTTCAAGGGCCTAAAGGCTAGTCGCAAGCCTTAAAGGGGTTTCAACTAGGAGGAAAGAGGGGGGAAAGGGGAGGAAAGGCAAGGGCAAGAGGGTCGAGAAGAAACCAAGAGGAAGGGGAGACTAGCAGAGGAGGGATGGAGACCAAGGATGGGCCAGAAACCCACGACGAGAGGAGAAAAATGCCTCAGAGGCCTGCTGCAAGGGCAAGAGAGAAGGCCGAAAATCCTAGAGGCCACGAACAGCCCTGCAGGGGTCCAAAAAGATGGTGTTGGGCCTTAAGGAACTAACGCAGGGAGAGAGTGTTGAGAATTAGTTAGGGCTAGGTTTAATTCAAATTCTCTACTTCATAATTACTTGTGAGCTTACTTCTTTTACTTATGTATTCTCTTCTTAGCTTATTATGTTTTTCATCAAGTCAATTACCAAAACACAAGAGACACAAATTTAGGCTCTTCGAGCCAGGGCCAAATCCTCTCCCTCTTGTAGAGGAAAACCTACAAGTAATTCTTCTTATAGACTTTCGTTTGACAAATACCATGACCATGACACAGACCCTTGACCTCAATGTACCTCCAACACCCTTGTCACCTGCTCTTCTTGTCACTTTATTACTAATCCTTCTTTTTGCACAATGTTGCACCAATTCTAGGAAACTCAATTCCTAATTGTGAACTACTTCTTTCCTTTATCAGATCTTAGCCTTCTCTCTCTATTGGACAGTCCACCTTCTTCACACTATGAATAGACCTCTTCTTGCACTTTACTCCTTTGCTAGATAGACATACCTTTCTTCGCTCTATGGAGAGCCCTTCTTTCTGTGATTGCTGAGATAATACTTCAGATCCGAATTGTAGTGAAGCCCTTACGCATTGTGAAAATTCTATAATGTAAAATTCTACTGCAACTACTTCTTATATTTCTTCTATTGCATTCTCAACACAATTATTTAACATTTTATTGTGTTAAATATCAAAATAAAATATGTTGCAGACTTCACGATAAATAAACAACATGAAAGAAATAGCACAAGTATTCACACATAGACACCGTTAATTTTGGACAATTGCCCCTGAAAAAACCCAACTCAGGAAAACCGGTGCAGCAAATCCGAGGGTTTCTTTATTATGCAGAAATTCTAAGTACAAATGTGTGATTGTAATTATCAATCAATCACCTAAAGCAATCTTATGAGAATAGGCGAAAGAGAAAATTCTCACTTCACCACGAAGTTCTGGCACTAACCTGCACCCACACTAAGTGGCTCTGTGTAATCTCTGCACAGTGACTGCATCCTCCACGTTGTCACTACGTCACTGTTGTTGCTGCTCATTGTGATTGCCTCGGTGCTTACTGCTGGGTGAGACTAGAGTTTTCTCCCCTTCCAGAAATGCCCTCTGGATACTGGATGAACCCTCAGCTACCTCTCCAAATGAAATTGAAACTCCCTCTGCTGCTCTGCACTGGCCCAACGTAACTGCTGCTTGGCTATCTCTATGCTGCTGCTGTGGCTCCCTTCTCTCTTCTCTCCCTGTACTCTCTATCCTTCAGAAACTCTCCCTCCTAAAGATTTCACCTTCCCCCTCTCTGCAATCGAGAATCACTTCGATTCTTCCTTCGGCTGAAGAAATCGATCTCTTGATTCTTTCTCCATCTTTTGTGTTTTCCATAGGCCCCTCACCCTCCTCCTTATAATCCTTCGTTGACCCTTCAACGGCCAAGATTAAAACATAATCAAGGGATAAGATTAACTTCGAGGTGATTCATGACTTTATCTAGAAGATTCACACTTAGTTTAATTAATACCCTTTAATTAATCAGTTTCCCTAAGTTTAGACTTCGGAAAACATTAAAAAATGATTAATTAATTTAGTTAAACCATCTCTAAGTGGAATTTTCCAAAATCCTTTCTGGGTATTATGGAATACATGTGTCTTAGCCTATATACAAAGTTACAAGGCTAGAGCACATCCGATGCTACCATAAATCAACACTCCTTCTTAGCGAGGACAGTGCTCTAGCAAGACAACTCAATGTGTTGCTCTGACTTTTGTAACATCTGTTGTTTTGTTGTTGATGCTACTCACCAACACTGCACAAAAAATGCAGCATCTATATTGTTGTTGACTCTGCATGTTGCTGCCAAATGCTACTGTACTACAACTCCCTCCTTCAACTACGATGAACATCCATTGACTACCGAAATGGATTTTCAGTCATACCTAACTATTCTCTGAGTTGAGTGAACTTAATCCTCCCCAGAGCCTTAGTGAGTATATCTGTTGTCTGTTTTCCTATGGGAATGTACTGGAGTTGTACTACCCCACGCTGAACACGGTCTCTGATAAAATGACACTTGATGTCAATATGTTTGGACCGATCATCAAATATTGGATTTTCAGAGAGTTTGATACAACTTTGATTATCACAGTAAACGCTAGTCGGTGCCATCGTGCTCCTAAATAGACTCACAAGAAGTTTATGAACCCATATGTGCCTTCGCATGTAGCTGTACTAGCTACCATGTACTATGCTTCAGCTGTGTTCAATGCTATTGACTTCTGTTTCCTGCTGCACCAGGACACCATTCCTGATCCAACGCTAAAATAGTACCCAGAGATACTTTTTCTGTCCACTGAGCTTCCTGCCCAATCTGCGTCTGTGAATCCACTGAGTCTGACATCCTCTCCTAGGCCATACCTTATACCAAATCCGACTGTTCCTCGTACATACCTCAGCACGTGCCTTTCTGCGACCCAGTCCACTCTTTTGGGTTCCACCATGAACTGACTAAGAGTGTTGACAACAAAGCAAATGCCTGGTCTGGTGTTAACCAAATACATCAATGACCCGATGAGTTCTCTGTACAAGGTGGGGTCTACTTCTGAATCTTCAGATGGATCTATCTTTTTCCAATTGGTGATCATGGGCGTGGCCATGGGCCTGCAATCCTGCATTCTAAACCTCTTCAGAATTTCCAAAGCATACCTCTCCTGCCCCATGAAGATATCTCCATTCTTCTGACAGACTTCCAATCCTAGGAAGTAATGCATCAACCCTAAATCCTTCATATCAAATTCAACTTCTAGATTCCATTTGCAATCCTTGATGAGCCTAGATGATCCAGTGAGAAACAGATCATCTACATATATTACTACTACTAATGGCTCATCTTCTACCAGCAAATAGTAAAGATTGGGATCTGCGTCACTCTTGACAAACCCCATTTTTAGCAAATAGCTATCTATTCGACCATACCATGCTCTCAGAGCCTGCTTAAGCTCGTACAGGGCTTTCTTCAATCAGCATACATGAGACTTCCTTTCATGAGTCTCAAAACCCTCTAGTTGTTCGATATATACCTCTTCCTCAATTTCTCCATTCAAGAACGTTGTCTTGACATCCATTTGATGAATCTCCCATCCCATCTGCACTACTAAGGATACAACAGTCTGGATGGAGGTATATCTGGCAACTGGTGCGAAGGTCTCTTCATAGTCAATGCCTTCCTTCTGAGCATACCCTTTTGCCACGAACCTTGCCTTATATTTTTCTACGCTACCATCTGCAGCGTATTTGATCTTGTAGGTCCATCGTGATCCAACAACTAATCTGCTCTGAGGTCTGGGCACAACTTCCCAGACATCATTTGTCATGATAGAAGCATACTCCTCTATCATGGCATCTACCCATACCTGGTGCTAAACAACTTCCTGGAAGCTGGAAGGTTCCTCTACTTGGGCAACCAAAGCCTGGTACCTATCAAGAGGTCTACGCTGCCTCTTCCCATTCCTGGGAGTCCCAATAAAGTTTTCTGCATCCCTCAGTATCTGTTGAGCTTCCCTGCTGATCCGACCACTGGTGGAAGGCTGTTCTCTCAACTCTTCCTCTTGATCTGGTTATTCCTCAGACTGAGTCTCCTCCTAATCTTCTTCTGTGAAAACGTTAGTACCTGTACTAGGTACCAAAGTCTGTCTTTCAGTCTGTTCTTCTTGGTGCCCTTGGTGCTCTTGAACCAAGGGAACCTCTGCAGTTTGATCCTCTGCCAGCATATCACGTGATTTCTGAAAAGTTCTATCCTCCATGAACTTGACATCGCGTCTTATCACAACCTTCTTGCTGTTAGAAATATAGATCCTATATACCTTGGATGTTTCACTGTATCATACAAGATACCCCATTTCTGCAATTTAATCAAGCTTGCTTCTCTTCTCGCTTGGTACATGACAGTATGCCATGCTACCAAATATTCGAAGGTGCCCTACCTTCATCTTTAGTCTTCAAGAAGTAGATCCACGTCTTCCTGGAGTGATCGTCGATGAATATGACAAAATATTTGCCACCCTTGAGAGTGTTAGTGGACATTGGTCCACAGATATCTAAGTGTATCAATCCTAATATGCTTGCTGCTTGGTTTTCACTTCTGGGAAAGGTTGCCTTAGTGTACTTCCCAACTACACAACCTCAACATACATCATCATGCTCCGTACTAAGAATAGGTGCCCCATTAAATGTTTCTTTGAGCATCTTCAATGCACCATGGTGCAAGTGTCCCATTCATCTATGCCAAAGTTCGTTCAACCCTTTCTTGTCTTCAAGATTACTACTGATTAGTGCCATCAGAGATTCAAGCTACAACCTCTATAGTTTATTACTTCTAACTCCAATCTGCCTTGTTTGCTTCCAACTAGGGTGCTTGACATATACCTTCTTCCCAATAAAGTGTATGTCATACCCTTTGTCCTGCAACTGGGATACTGAGATTAAATTCATCCCAAGCCCTGGCACATGTAGTACATTTGTGACCTTGACACTGGTTTTGGCTTCCGTCTGAAACACTACGGCTCCTCTCCCAAGTGGAGTGCATTTCGTGCTATTCCCCATAGTGATTTGGAAGTTCATCTGCTCCTCCCTATAGCTCGAGAAATATTCTCGTACTCCAATCATATGAGCTGAAGCCCTGCTATCAATATACCAGATTCCTGCAGATGCTGAACTTGACAAGCATGCACAATCCTCTTCTAACCTAGAGGATAAAACATCTAAGTCTTCCATACTTATCTGTGCTTTCTTCCCCTGTGTTGTGTCCCTTCTGAAGCTTCTGGTTTGCACAGTTTCTTCTCTGACCCTGCTTCCTTTGGATCTGACAGCTTTGATACCATGCGAAAATTCTATAATGTAGAATTCTACTGCAGCTACTGATTATATTTCTTCTATTGCATTCTCAACACAATTATTTAACATTTTACTATGTTAAATATCAAAATAAAATATGTTGCAGACTTCACGATAAATAAAAAACATGAAAGAAATAGCACAAGTATTCACACATAGACACCGTTCTTTTTGGACAATTGTCCCCGGAAAAACCCAACTCGGGAAAACCGGTGCAACAGATCTGAGGGTTTCTTTATTGTGCAGAAATTCTGAGTACAAATGTGTGATTGTAATTATCAATCAATCACCTAAAGAAATATGATGAGAATAGGGGAATGAGACAATTCTCACTTCACCATGAAGTTCCAGCACTAAATTGCACCCACACTGAGTGGCTCTGTGTAATCTTTACGCAACGACTGCGTCCTCCATGCTGTCACTGTTGTTGCTGCTCGTTGTGATTGCCTCAGTGCTTACTGCTGGGTGAGACTAGAGTTTTCTGCCCTTCCAGAAATGCCCTCTGGATACTGGATGAACCCTCAGCTGCCTCTCCAACTAAAATCGAAACTCCCTCCGTTGCTTTGCTCTGGCCTAGCGTAACTGCTGCTTGGCTATCTCTGCGCTGTTGTTGTGGCTCCCTTCTCTCTTCTCTCCCTGTACTCTCTATCCTTCAGAAACCCTCCCTCCTAGAGATTTCACCTTCCCCTCTCTGCAATCGAGAATCACTTCGATTCTTCCTTCAACTGAAGAAATCGATCTCTTGATTCTTTCTCTGTCTGATGTGTTTTCCATAGGCCCCCCACCCTCCTTATAATCCTTCCTTGACCCTTCAACGGCCAAGATTAAAACATAATCAAGGGCTAAGATTAACTTGGAGGTGATCCATGACTTTATCTAGAAGATTCACACTTAGTTTAATTAATCAATTTCCCTAAGTTTAGACTTAGGAAAGCATTAAAAAATGATTAATTAATTTAATTTAACCATCTCTAAGTGGAATTTTCCAAAATCCTTTCTGGGTATTATGGAATACATGTGTCTTAGCCTATATACAAAGTTACAAGGCTAGAGCACATCCGATACTACCATAAATCAACACGCATTACTTGCAGACCTTATCCTTGCTGTAATATAGGCCCTTTCTTATATGTTGTTTATCCCTCTTTCTTGTTGTGTATTCCACACTGAACAATAGACTTTACACTGTAATATATGACCGAAAACTTCAGATGATCTGAATTTGCCTTCCTGTAATTAAGTCCAAAAATTACAGAGGTATCCGAACTGATGTAACTGTAATTAAGCCCGAGAATCGCAGAGATATTCCAGCTTATGTCTCTGTATGTTGCGCAGTACAATGGTGTATATATATTACTTTGGCCCTATAAATTAGCCGACTTGTCAGTTGAATAGTTGTGTCTATTTTTGGGTCAACCTTTCAAGAGGTGTTTTGCAGATATATTCGAGCTTATGTCTTTGTATGTTGCGCAATACGATGGGGTATATATATTACTTTGGCCCTATAAATTAGCCGACTTGTCAGTTGAATAGTTGTCTCTATTTTAGGGTCGACCTTTCAATAGGCGTTTTGCAGCGTCTTCAAGCCGACTTCATGGAGAATCTTCCAACAAGGTGACAAGGTTGTTGAGCATGTTTCTTTGAATCTTTACAAGTGTAACATTGTTTCATGTACAAGACTCTAATTAATACAGTTATGACAAGATGACAAATCCCTAAAAGACATTAAAAAGTCTTTGACCTATAATAAAATCCTTGCTCATGAAACCCATGAAGCAAGCTCAAAAATACATTTCATTATCTTTGTCTTCTTCATTACATAAATTCATAATTACATAGTCAATATGAAGACCGAACCTAGTTACACTTTTCAATAGGGAGGAGGTTAACGCTATCCCTGAGGAGGTTGACACTGGCTTTGGAGGACTCTGGGCCCAAAGGGCAAGAAAAAGTGAAACCCTTACTCCAAAAATTAATTTGCTTCAGATCTTCAATTTACTACAAATTTTCTTTAGTAGTTGGCCCTACAAAAAATTTGGAAACTAGATCTTACTCGCAAGGACCTAGATCTAACTCTAATCCAGATCTTTTGACTTGATCTCACCTGCACAAATGAAAATAAAAATACTCAAAACCCCAATATATAAAAAAAAAATAAAAATAATTCAAAACCCTAACTCCAAAACAAATGTTAGAAAATAAATTATTTACAAAATATCTATTTTACAAATATATTTAAAAAATATACATGTGAAAAATGCTTGAAGGAGTTTTGAAATTTTATAAATCTTTACTAGTGGCTAAATGTATTTCGAAAGATAACTAAAAAACTATAGCATTAGCGAAGTTAGAACACCATAAAAATAATTAGAGTCCAAACATAGTCGGCCTCTGTCCAAAGTTCATGAAGTTGGAGTCCAAGGGCTAGGGAACTTGCAAACACTATATATTTCTGAAGAATAAATAGTTAGAACACTCAGTGAATCCGACCACCTAAGATAACGCCACAGCTTACCAATAAAATGTTCCTATCACCTAAGATGAATAACGATTAAAATATTTATAAAGCATAATAATCCCTGTACCCAACACGTACCACAAATCATCGGATCTGAGACACCATGAACTACATCCAAAAGTCTTTATTTTGATTATTCCAATGTTCCCAGCGGAACAGTAATTTAGATCAACTTTTTAGAGTTACATTAGCCAAAACTAGATGGTTGGAGACACAACGACTCTTAATATAAAAATAAATCTTCCAAGTGGAAAAATAGCGGCTAGTTAGCTTGATGCTTGTCAAAATAATATCAGTCATCGAAAAATCCTTGATGATCTTTTAATCTTTATTGTTAAAAATAATTTTGAGGAATTTTCGAATTTCTCATTAAACTCATTTTTATTAGCTCAAAAATAATTATTTTGAGCTAATTTCCTCAAAAAATTGACTTTGACTTAACTACCAAGGTCCAAGGTGTTGAGATTTTGTGTATTGGGGTAGCATCAGGTGTTCTCTAGCCCTAAAACTTTGTGGAGGGGCTAAAAAATACATCACCTCCAAAACCCAAAAAGCGTATGGAGAAATTTCCTCTGGTGTTGAAGTTATTCAAATAATTAATTTTTTTAATGAAAAACCTAAGTCTAAACTTAGGAAATTAGAAAAATTAAAGTGAATTAATTAAACACATGTGCTAAAATGTTCTAAGTGACGCGGATCAAGCAGTTTTTTAATCTCAACCATTGATAAGAGATTTAATCACGACTGTTGATGTGTTCAACAAAAATGTATAAGAGAAAGGCTTGAGGGTCAGTTGGAGACACACACGGAGGCAGAGCTGAGAGACTGATCTGGAATTCTAGGGCGAGTTTGCTAAGAATTTCTGGAAGAGTTTTCTGCAGCGAGGGGTCGTATTGGCTAAGGGGAAGGTCTGATCACAGAGCCAAGAGTCAGCAAGAGGCAGAGGAGCAGCAATCAAGGTCAGCACATAGGAGCAAGGGCAGTAGCAGCAGCTGTGCAGCACAGCTTCAGCCACTACGGAGGTGCTACACAAGCCTAGGAGGGGCAGCGTTGGAGCTCTAGAGGCCCTTTAGGGTTACACAGAGGCCTCCAGAGGCAGCGTAAGGATTGCATCAACCAGTCTAGGGTTACGCAATCCCCTTCTGAGCAACACAGGGGCACACAGAGCCTAGCAGGGCTGACGTTGGGGCTTCAGGGGCAGCGCTAGGGTTTTTGGGCTAGAAATTAGCTGAGTCTTGTAAATCTCGTTTGAGGGTGTGGATCAGTTATCTTTTGGTCTCATAACAGCAAGTATTGTTGCAGATCCATTATTTTCTCTATCGGGTTAACCAGTTGGGTGCCCAGATTTGTTATACTCAAATTCTACATAATAATAATAAACCCACATATCGACTGCGTTGGTTTTCTTGCATTGCATTTTTCTGGGGACTACTGTCCGAAAAATCTGTGTCACTTTGTTTGAATGAGTGTATTATTCAGTAAATGATTTGTATATGTGTAGGTTGTTAGTTGTGTTTACTTCAAAAGGACTACAGAGATAGTTGGATGCCCTCGCAACATTTTGTGATCTTCGGCACTTGATGGTGAACCTGAGCAAAACCAAAGTTATGATCTTCAATGGGGTGAAGAAGACCTCGAGTTTCCGCTTCCTATTCAAGGAAGAAGAAATCGAAGTCGTCAGCAGTTACACCTAATTGAGAGTGCAATTCTCGGGCCCCCGTTTCAGCGTTCGCCCGGCCCTTCAGCCAAGGATAAACAAAGGGTATGGCTCCCTGGCCCTCCTTGAGAGACAATGCTTCCGTCAACACTTCCAGGATATACCATCCAAGATGAACATCATGGATACCTTGATCTGCCCCCCCGTGCTTTATGGGTCAGAGATTTGAGGCCCCTCAATACTGGAGTCAGATTGGGCCTCGGCTGAGCGAGTCCAGACTCTTCTCCTGCGTCGCTTCATCCAGTGTAAGCAGACAGTTCCTCAAAACATCATCCTAGCAGAATTCAGAGCTAAGCCTTTCCGTTTGGAGGCAATTTTCAGGATAGTCTCTTACCTTCATCGGATCCGTGGCTTGGCAGACACGAGAGAGGGGAGAGACAGGTACCCATACTTGGCCTATTGCTCCTCGGAGAACATTGCTCGCACACAGTCCATCTGCACCAAATGTTGGTTCACTAGGGTGACTGAACTTCTTGGTCTTATCACTATCCAGACAGATCATCTCCCCCCCACCCGTTCCAGTATTCACTGAACGCCCCAAGGCGCCTTCTTCCAAACCAGCAGGAACTCAACAAAATCATCAGGGAGGACATCTACAGGCAGTACATTCAGCCTACATGGGTCAATCCTCCGAGCGGTCTGCACTCAAAGATGGCCTTCTATGCTGAGCACTTTCTGGATATCAGAGATGGACTCATCACTCGACCCCCCTATACCCTCCAGCATTAGATGCATGCCATTAGGATCCCCCTCGAGCAGCTCAGAGTTGGATCGCACAGGCTTCAGGTGGAAACAGACCACCATATTGACAGGACGGAGAGGATCTGTCAACTTTGTCACTTACAGGAGGTGGAAACTGAGTCACACTTCATCTTCAGATGCCTTGTCTCCTATGAGATCTGCGGGCGTTTTTATTGCTTATTCAGGGGCCCCCAGAGCCTAGCCAGCTTCCTTAGATACACTGACCATCGATGCCTGGAACTGTACCTCCAAGAGACCTTCAGACACCATTCAACTTTACTCCAACCTACGTGTCGCATTGATATGTCACCTAATTGGGAATCTATTTTGATCCAAATAGGATTCCAGGGGACAGCAGATTCATGCACCTATCTTTTGTGATTATTTCAAATAGTCTTTGTCCCTTAGCCAGCTTGTTGTCATATCCATAGGTTTTCACATACTCTACTCGCATGGATAAGTCCTTGCCAAAGCACATAGCCGATTCAGGGGCTTTTACATTCCGATCAGGTGCCCGGGTACAGGTCTCTATTCATTAGTATTTATACCCGGTAACCACATGTGGGGTGGGGGAGCCCTTATATTGAAAGCCTCGATTGGGGTCAACAGGTTTGAACCAAAGGAACCGCCAATCGATCCATAGACCATGACTCCAGATCAGTACGGATCTAAGACTCTCATCCCACTAGACCCCATCAGCGATCCAAAACCAAGCACCCCCCCCCCTCTCCAGGGGGGACCCCAAATCCTCCAGATGACAACGGCAGCAGTCCAGCTCCTCTTCAGGGCAGCAGACATTGGCAAGTTTCCTTCAATCCTCTTCTTTCGGCCTCGGATGCTAGGAGAAGGAGTCTCCCCCCATTCAGGAGGCTCATCCTACTCCTCCAGGACTTCTTCAACACAACTCATTGTCAAGATGTTTCAGTCATCCAAACTTCTCTTTTGCATTTCTTGCTTTTATAAAGAAAGGGGACCATTTGGTCCACCAGCTAGTATGACGTAATCATTGTAACCAACAGTCCCATTGACCTTTTTGTGGTCATTCATTGGACATTAATAAAATTATCAGACTACATGGGTCAATCCTCCAGGCGGTCAGCGCCCAAAGATGGCCTTCTACGCTGAGCACTTTCTGGAAATCAAAGATGGACTCATCACTCGACCCCCCTATACCCTCCAGCATTGGATGCATGCCATTAGGATCCCCCTCAGGCAGCTTAGAGTTGGATCGCACAGGCTTCAGGTGGAAACAGACCACCATATTGACAGGACGGAGAGGATCTGTCAACTTTATCACTTACAGGAGGTGGAAACTAAGTCACACTTCATCTTCAGATGCCCAGTCTACTATGAGATCTGCAGGCGTTTTTATTGCTTATTCAGGGGCCCCTAGAGCCTGGCCAGCTTCCTTAGATACACTGACCATCAATGCCTGGCACTGTACCTCCAAGAGACCTTCAGACACCGTTCGACTTTACTCCAGCCTCCGTCCGCTTTGGCCACCACACAGAGTAACACAGACTTCTTTAGAGTGCTACCAGCATAGCAGGGCACCAAGAGAACCACCGATCGATCCATAGACCATGACTCCAGATCAGTGCGGATCCGGGACTCTCGTCCCACTAGACCCCATCAGCGATCCAGAACCAGGCACCCCCCCTCTCCAGGGGGCACCCCAAATCCTCCAGACAACAACGGCAGCAGTCCAGCTCCTCTTCAGGGCAGCAGACATTGACAAGTTTCCTTCAGTCCTCTTCTTTCGGCCTCGGATGCTAGGAGAAGGAGTCTCCCCCCATTCAGGAGGCTCATCCTTCTCCTCCAGGACTTCTTCGTCACAATTCATTGTCAAGATGTTTCAGTCATCCAAACTTCTCTTTTATAAAGAAAGGGGACCGTTTGGTCCACCAGCTAGTATGACGTAATCATTGTAACCAGCAGTCCCATTGACCTTTTTGTGGTCATTCGTTGGACATTAATAAGATTATCTTATCTAAATATTTTTTGGAAATAACTTGTATAATTTAATCACAAATGAGAGAAGTAAACCAAGAAAATACAGTAGGATTTCTGCATTAATGTATTTAGAAATATAAACACAAGGGTCCAATTTTTCTTGAAATTTCTAATATTCCGTGGGTGGGGGACCTCCAAAAATTAAATTATTTGATACCCACGAATTAATAGTACTTCATAGGAGCACCATCACCACATGTCTTCCTAGCTTATGATTCGTAAACAAGTTACCATGCTTAGATATGGGAGAGTTATCACAAGGCCTTATTAGGCACTTCCAACCCTAAGGGTAAGAAGAATTCCTAGACCAACCCATCAATCAACAATCAATCAACAGGTGCAAGTGGTCAATGACATGGTATACAATTTACTTCAAGGAAGATGCAATGCTCTTATACGAGCTATAAAATTCCAGTATCCTTGAGCATTATGATGTGAACAAGACGAAATCGTGGAACCTGAGTTATCCCTTTCTAGCCCTATTTTTACCACCCGTCTTGTGCGCCTCTTTCTTCATTGATTTTCTTTTTCTATTGCAAATATAACTTAGGTTACAAGATTTTATTGATTCATCATTGCCCCTTAAAGGTGAAGTGTTTTATTGCTCATCACATCTGGGATACTTAAAAGTTCCTTCTATTTAGATAGTTCACGCATTAGCCAGGCACTAGGTGAGGATTAATGAGGGGGATAGAGCTCAAGCTAGGCTTTTTTCCATGCACTTTCAATTATCCCTGCCATTTTTTTGCAATTTAACAATATGGCACATGCTTTTTTCCTTTCTTTTGTTGCATCAACCTCTTAGGAAAATTTTTCCAAGCCCCTACTCAAGGATGAGCAAAACAGGGAACCAATAATAGTGACAGATAGCAATCAACCCAAAGATGGGATGTGGAAAATTATAATCTAAGATATATTTTTTGAGAAGTATTTTGAAATAGTGGAGCTTTATTTCATTTGGCTAGGGTTAGCGGGGCCATTCCCAGCAGCTTCCACAAATGGCAAGAGATTGTTTCAGCAATTTCTTGAACAGCAGGAAACTACTGAGCTATTCTCAGCCATGCAGAAACTTCTCAGAGGTCTATTCAAACATCATGACATATTTCATAATTCTTAAATGCATTCTGCACTGATTCCAGACAGTTTACAGGATCTATACTCCTGTAGCTTAAACTTCAGACTGTCTCAATGTTATGATCTGTAGATAAGTGCTTGCCTCCACAAATCCTCCATGTATTATCAGATCTACTTTAGTCAGTAGGTAAGATAAAGACAAGAACGTAAGAGAGATAGTGTTTTGCCAATATAGCAACTTAAGCAGGAAAGCATATGCATGTGAAATTATCATAGCATTTACTCAGACAGATGGTATAAATCCACATCCAGGGTTGTGTTTCCTCTTTTTTATGTCAGCTAGCAAGTTTGTATTTTTTTGTGACATAATGATCCTCTCCTCAACTGATTCAAAACAGATAGACCAAAGTACTCTCTTATTACTTAACGTATCAAACACAAACACTTCTATTTGTTCATATTTGATCTAAACAGCATTTGAATACTATGGTTATAACCATAAACCCTTTAAGATAAGATTTTATATGAATTAAAAACAAATGACAAGAATCAAGGCTCAACTTAAAATCCAAAAGTATGGCAGTTTCCATCATTTTGTCCTCAATCAACACAAATGAATCCTAAAAAAAGACATTAAATGTCCAATGCATAACTTTGTCATCTTACCATTGGGAAAAGTATGGCCATAATTCCAGAGCTGATAAGTTGGGACAAAAAGAAAGTTGCTAGAACACATGGACTTCCTGCACAAATGAAGTAAAGAATAAAGAGCTACAACAATCATCAACCACAAAATCATTAAAAAAAACGCAAGATAAGAACAGAATCCATGACCCATATTTTAGGTTGCCCGTTGTACTTCCATTTTTTCATCTCTGAGCTCCATTGACAATAAAAATATTTATAAAAACCATTCATACAAAGCAGGGGTCCACAGAAATTAATCAAATTTCATATTCCATAGGAAATCAAGAAAAAAATTTGTTGGATACGTTGAGATCATGAAAGATACTAGATCAGAGGTTATATCATTAGGAAAACCGATTCCAACAAAAAGAAATGTAAAAAAGCCTAGCATGCATCGCAAGTGGACGTTCACATAGCATGAGATCATCAAGATAATAATTTAACCATAAACAAGAGAGAGCCACTACAAGTAGAGAGGAATAGTATAGGTGCCCTTAAGCAAAAGTAGGAACGAATTCACTTGAATGAGATGATACAAATGAGAGCTTAAGATGTTTGTTATCACTCTATAATTTCTGAGGTTGCAAAAGAAACTACGGAGGTAACCACAAAACCACTTTCGAAGCTAGGATCTAGCCCTGCCAGCTTCAAAGAGGGATCTCTCTGTCAGATTTAGATTTGTTTGTATTAAGATATTAGGCTAGTTATGTAAGTTCAGTGTTTGTTTGATTGATTTGAATTGTTTGGTTGATTAATGTTTAAATTACCATTGAGCTATGGAGTCTACAACTTAAAACATGGATCTGCCAAACAATTCAAATCAATCAAACAAACACTGAACTTTCATAACTACCCTAATATCTTAATACAAACAAATCTAAAGTTGACAGAGAGATCCCTCTCTGAAGCTGGCAGGGCTAGATCCCAGCGTCCAAAGTGGTTTTGTGGTTACCTCCGTAATTTCTTTTGCAACCTCAGAAATTATAGTGATAACATAGTGGCGACCATACTGGGGAACAAACAAACCTTGATTATGAAATCTCATTTCACTAGTTTAAAAATTTTATTTCGGGAAAATTAAAGATTCAAATTTCAAAAATAAATGTTCAGAGGCTGTGAACTTTGTACATAATTGAGTTGTGTATTTAATACTATATAGATATGGCTCCAAAAAGAATTCACATCAAATCTCATCCAGATCTAGAACCTCCCAAGATTTTAGATAACCCTGAAAAATTGATTAGGAAGAGAAGCTTATAGCTGAAAGTCAAAGAAGCAGCAGTCCACCACCAAGAGCTAACTCTCTCCCAGAGAGTTTTGTCACTATAGAGGATATTGAGTTTGATCTACCATTTCAACATAATAGCTTGTTTAGGACCAAGTCTCAAAGTTTTGTGGATGAGACAGTATTTGATCAATCTGTATTACAACCTTATACATCTGAAGTTCAATTTGTAGAACCAGATTTTGATCAACAAACCCTCCAAAGCTTGGACAAGTTACAATATTTAGTATCAGACCTTAATCAAGCTGTGCATCAGGCTTATATTCAGCAATCTGTTGAACTCTCTGCCTTGACAATAGCAGCATCTTTTGCTTCCTCTAAATCAGTTCATCCTACATCAACTAGTCCCACTTCCTCTATAATCTCCACTACTTCTCCAATAGTATCACATACAGTGTTTCAACCTATTGTAGGAACTCCTACACCAACACACCTCATAACTTCATCTATTGTTCATCCCCATATATACCAATCATGGCAGCTAGGTATGCTCCCCTGCTTTTGGCTACTCTTTTACATAATATGCCACAGGATTATCAAACTAGGATTCCTCAGTTTGATGATACTGGACCCATCACTGCACAGCAACATGTTGATAAAATGAATGATTATTCTGATCTTTAGGAGGTAGACGAGGAAGATGTAAAAATGGAACTTTTTGCTCAAAGCCTAACCAGGGAAGTTAGAAAATGGTTCAAAGCTTTACCATCATCTAGTATAAATGATCTTACTGCCTTTCACCAATCTTTTCTCAATAGCTGGGAAATTAAGAAAAATCCTCTTTAGATTTTAGCGAAGTATGAAAATGTTAGGAGAGCTCCTGGGAAAGTGTACAAGATTATTGCACTAGATTTAATAACATTTACAATGCAATCTCAGCGAACAGTAAGCCTCCCCAGGGATTGGCCTTGATTAAGTTTCCAGATGGTTTTGGTGCTGCCATGTCTTATCAACTTAGGGAAAGAAACCCTACTACCTTGGAAGAGATGTAGAGAGATGCAGTTAGTGTGGAAGCCAATCTCTTAGCAAAAAGGGCCAGACTTAGGTCTGAAAGCAGAGTAACCATAAAAGAAGAACCATTTACCTCTTCTGTTGATGCAAAAATAGATACCTTGGTCAAAATCATGGAAAGAATAAGCATAACTGATAGGGCTCCTCCTAGAGAAAACCAACCTGATCGCCAAATCCGAAACCCTATTTTGGGAGAAACCCACCCTAGATCAAACAAAGGGAACAAAAAGGTCCAAATCAGCAGATTAGACCTCCATTGCAAAAGAACTATGCAGATGAAGGAGGAGAATTAATTGAAGATCTTGATGAAAATCAGATAAACTTAATGGGAGTAAATGATAGTGAAACCATTTTCTTAACTCAAGAAGAACAAGATCTCTTCTTGCTTTCACAACCTGAAGTAAATTCTGAGGAATCAGAGGATTACAAACAAGGTTCTAAGAATGCAATAATTGAAGTCCATAAACAGTATAACCTAAGGAGTAGGAAAACAAGTGATAATCCTACTAAAGCAGCCATTGGATACCCCCATTAAAAAGACAGTTGACACCTCTGCTAAGAAAAATCCTAATATATCTCTCAAAAAGAGTGCAGAGGTTCCTGCCAGGAAAGTTTTTTATATTGTTTCTAAAACAACCCAAACTGATATTCCCTCTAACAGCCAACAGAAAGATAATTCCCAAAAAGATGTTAAGAAACAAGATGTTGTCAATATATATAAAACCCAAACAACATTTAGTATCGAAAATGAATTGGCTAAACTCAAAATACCCACTCCCCTGACAGAATTCATGAACAAGAATGCTTACATATCTCAAGTGATGAAAGCTTTGAAAATACGGGAAGGTGCAGATATAGTAAATTTAACTGATGATCAACCAAAATTATTGTTTGGACCCAAAGTTGATGGAAAACCTCAAGAGGGAGGTGTGCCTCCATTTTATGTCAGTTCAAACATTCATGATAAAATCCTACACAATGAAATGTTGGACTCAGGTGCTTCACACAATCTTATGCCCAAGGCTGTTATGGAAAAATTAGGACTTGATATCACTAGACCATACAAAGACTTGTATTCTTTTGATTCGAGTAAAGTAAAATGTCTGGGTCTAATTAAGGATTTATATATCACTTTAGCCCACATACCAGCCAAGAGTGTGGTAATGGATATTGTTGTTGCTGACATACCTCCTAAATATGGGATGTTACTGTCTCGCTCATGGGGAGCTAAACTACAAGGTACCCTTCAAATGGATATGACCTATGCTACCATTCTAGTGTTTGGTCAGCAAAGGAGATTATATAGGGAAACAATGATGAAGTTCATGGTCAGTAGTCAAGAAAAACCACACAATTATCCCTTACATTCAGTCCATTCAGACCTTGATTCTTTCATTTTGTACAATGATGGAGGCATAAAAAAACAAATTGAAAATTTAGAAACCGATTTGTGCGAAATTAAAGAAAACAAAACAGAAATGCTAGAACATCATAAACAAAATGAACCTCTATGGAATATGGATTTTGAATCACTATGGAGTATGGATTTTGATAGGGCAGCAGCAGAGGGTACTTCAGTGATGAGATGCAGCTCGACTGACTTGTCTGTTTGTGATTGGGTGCATGTCCTTAAGTTGTTTACTTCTCAGCAACTGAGTTGCAGTGTAGTAGTAGGCAGAATGATGCATCAATTTGAGAGGGAGCTGCAGTATAGATGTGGAAGTGCCAATGACAGTGACACGGGCAACAGTACAGAAGGCAGTAGCGCGATGGATGGAGGGCAGCAGGCCAAGCATCAACGCGGAGACCGATGCCAGAGATTAGGGAGATGCTTCAATGGGGAAGTATTGCTAGAGCACACTCATTGCTAAGAGGGAGTATTGAGATTTTGAGGTAGCATTGGGTGTGCTCTAGCTCCGCAACTTTGTGGAGGGGTTGGAACACATGAGATCTCCAAGACCAAGAAAGCATTTGGAGAAATTCCATCTGGTGTAAAATTTATTCAAGTAATTAAATTGTTTAATGAAGACCCTAAATCTAACTTAGGGAAATTAAAAAATTAAAGTAAATTAGTTTACACATGTGATGAGAACATTCTAAGTGACGTGGATCAAGCTACTTCTAATCTTAGCCGTTGATTAGAGATTAGATCATGGTCGTCGATGTGTCAACGAGAAAAGTATAAAGGAAGGGCTTGGGGTCTGTTGGAGAACACACACAGAGGGAATCTAGGAGATTGAATTCTTCTGACGAAGCAGCGTTCGGACGAAAATCAAATCTGAGTGATTCAGAGAAGCAGCGAGGGGCAAATGCAGTGATTGGTCAGGAGGACCAAGAGTACAATGAAGAGCAAGGGCAGCAGAGACGCAGTGGAGGTAGTGCGGCCATCAGAGAGTGTGACGCAGTCCCTAGAGAGGGTGACGCAAGCCCACGCAGGGGCAGCGCAGTGCCTCCAAGGAAAGTCTGAAATTCATCTAGAGACTGGGGTTTTTGAGCCATCAAGACTGAAACCTGACTTCGGAAGAAGCTGATCAGTGCAGAGCTAGGGTGACGCAGTCCCTCAGCCACGGCCATGCAGCCTTACGCAGTGGCAGCATAGAGACTGCGCAAAGCTACCTGGGGTTTCACCAGTGGCTCATCTGGATCAGCCAAGACTTGCGAGAGTGAGGTATATCTCACATTCCTCTCCGTAGCTGAGGTTTTCTCTGTTGGGTGAGTCGGTTTGCAGCACCCTAGATGTACTCAGAATACTGTTGTTTAATAATAATAAACTCTCATCTATTGCACCAACTTTCCCGCATTGGGTTTTTCCGGGTACATTTGTCCGAAAAATTTGTGTTCTTTGTCACATGTGCGTGATGTTTAGTAAATGATCTATATTTGTGTAGGTTGCTAGTTGTGTTTACTTCGGAGTTTTTCTGAATATTTTCGGTTCAATAACTTGTGCATAATAAATCAAGTAGGAGAAGTAAATCAATATTTAGCAGTAGGATTTTCGTGCTCAGAAATTTTCACATAAAGGTAGAAACCACCTAATAGGGTACCTGGTTAAACCCCTTTGGAGCTTGGAGACATTAGCACATGCCAAAGCCCACTATGGAATGGCATGCCATTATGAAGTGTCCACCTGTTGTTCATGGTTTGTAAGCTCTTTAACTCAATTTCCTTTTTTGACTTGTTGTACTGGAAGGCTAGGGGTTGCATTGGATCTTACGCAAGATTGTTGATGGTCTCCATTATGGGTTTGATCTCCCTATACAGGGTCCTAACCCTTCAGAGGGCTACGTTGGCACATGTAGGATGTGTGTAGAAATCCATGGGCCTCCACAGCATTAGACGACACTCCATGGATCTATAGAGATGTTCATAGATTGCTCGAGATTCAACTATTGGAGGAAGATGCACCTGGTTCACCATGCCCAACCGACCCCGCAGTTGTACCATGCACTTGACAGATGATCTAGGACTCGTATGTTGATGTGGCATCACTTACACCATCATCTGAGCCCTTACAGATGGTCTACAGGCGTATTCGATCTACTTGCAGACCCATAAGGTTAGTTGTGTGCCCCCACACCCATTGGGAGCACCACAGGTTTATTATTTGGAGAACAAGGGGCCAACCACTTGTCCACTACTTTTGGGAGTCTTATTCATCATTATGGCACTTATTGACTTCATCGAGCTTCTTAGAAGGTCCAACGACATGTATTATTGATCATTCGACCTCTTGAGAGGCTTATTCTTTTGTTTATGAGCTAGTTTGGTGGACTTGTCACCAAAAGTTAGTTATTTTGCACATTATTTTATTCTAGGGGCTACTATGCCCCTGATTAGCTAAATCGAACTCATTAGAAGTGTATAAATACAAGTGATCTGAATTCATTTTAGGTTCATCACTTGGTTTGGACTTGTATCTCTTTAGCGAACAGTCTACACAAATACAAATCTAAATTGAATACATGCAGAATGAGAAAGTGACACACAGGATTTTCTGGACAACTGTTCCCGAAAAAACCCAATGCAGGAAAATTGGTCTTCTGCTGCTGGAGGGTTTATATTATTAAGTAGAATCTGAGTAGAGCAAATTTGGGCACCTTACTAGTTAACCCAACAGAGAAATACAAAATCTGCAGCAATACCTTTGTTCCGGAGATAGAAAACCGGACTGATTCACACCCTCAAATGGGATTTACAGAACTCAGCCTTTTACTGTCTTGAGAAACCCCAGCACTACTCTGAAGCCCTTTCCATCATCTCTACTAGCCTGCACGTGCCCCTGCGCTGCTCAAGAGAGGCCTGCGTAACCCCAGACTGGCTGACACAGTCCCTGAGCTGCCCTAGCTGGGCCTGCGTAAGCCCTGATGGCCTCCTGCTGCCTCTGCACTGCCCTTTCTAGGTCTGCGTAGCACTGAAGCCCTCTACACTGTGCAGTTGTTGCTCTCTCTACACTCCTCTGACTGTTGCTTCTCTGCCTCTGCTGTCTCTTGGCTCTGGGATCAAATCATCCACTTAGCCAATAATACCCCTCGCTATAGCTGAAACACTTATGGAAATTCTTAGCAAACCATGCCCTAGAATTCCAGCTTAGTCTCAGTGCTCTGCCTCTGTGTGTGTGTTCTCCAACTGACCCCAAGCCTTTCTTTTATACTTTTCTCGTTGGGCAACCAATAGTCGTGATCTAATCTTGAATCGACGATTAAGATTAAAAGAAAGCTTGATCCGTGTGACTTAAGTCATTTCCATCACATGTTTAAATTAATTACCTTTAATATTTTAATTTTCCTAAGTTAGACTTAGGGTCCTTAAGTAACAATATTAATTAATTACTTTTCTCTTAAACCGAATGGAATTTCTCAAATTCCTATCTGGGTCTTGGAGATCTCATGTACTCTAGTCCCTCCACAAATTTTGGGAGCTAGAGCACATCTGAAGCTACCCGAACGCTCAAAATCTCAACACTCCCTCTTAGCGAGGAAAGTGCTCTAGCACAACACTACTTCACCCCGAAGTTCTGCATTAATCTCTAGTGTGCATCTCTGTGCTGATGCTTGGTCTGTTGCCCTTCATCACTGCGTTGTCGTTGCTCTCCGGTACTGTTGCCCATGACGCTGACACCACCAATACCACATCTGTACTGCAGCTCCCTCTCAATCTATTGCATCGTGGTGCCAACTGCTGCATTGAAACTTTGTTGCTGAGATAAACAACTACAAAATCATGCCCATCTTTGACAGACAAGTCAGTTGGGCTGCATCCTCATCACTTAAGCTCCATAGGATGCTGCTACGCTATTCTCCTGAAGCCACTGCGTTGCTACAACTCTGCTTTATGTAAGCCAACCTGCACTGCGTTGTTGAAGTCACATCAACCCCTCTGCGTTGCATTGCTGCATCTGCACTCCGTTGCTCCCTCTCAGCATTCAGCTCTGCATCTGCTCCATCTGTGATTCTCTGCACCCACTACTTCACTTGTCCCACTACTATCTTAAGGCTCATGTAGCTTGTATGTGATCCAACAGTTGGGCTACTCAAGGATCCTGCCACCACTCTATAGCTGCTCTACAAATCCATGTCACCCCACTTTCGTGGTTCATGAGCACTCATGGCTACGTCATCTTCAGAGCCATCGTCTGCCACAGTAGCCTTAGAGGTAGAAGCTTCCTTGTCCTTCTTCTTCTTAGGACAATTGCTGACGAAATGTCCTAATTCGTCGCACTGGAAACACTTGATCTTTGATAAATCACGCTTATTCCTCCCTTGCTGCCTCTTTGATGCCAAGGCCACATCTTCTTCCACTTCCTTCTTCACTTAATCTAGTGTTGTATTGTCTCTTGGTGAACCAATGGAGTTCTTCTTGATAGAGAATCGCCCACATACTATTCCAGTTGGGAAAGTCCGCTCTACCCAAGATACTTTGGACAAAAGTTTCCCAGTCCTTTGTGACCGCATTGAGTGCAGTCCTCACCATCACATCATCCTCCACTCTCACCTCCATGGCAATCAACTGATCCTTGATCGTATGTAATCTAAAAATGAAGGGTTCGATATCCTCTCCCTTGGCCATCATTAATAACCTCATCTGATTTTCCAGAACCATTCTCCTTTGGACGGCTCTTCCTTCATATAGTGAGGTCAAGGCCACCCACATATCATGAGTTGTTGTCTTCTCGGCTATGTGAGGCACTACATGATCTTTGACACCGTCCATGATGAAGCGCTTGGCATGTGCCGCTGCTTCTTCATGCTTCTCCACGAGCTTCGCATCAGTTGGCATGGCCAAGACTTTCTCTACATGCTCCCTCAGATCGTATGCCTCCATGACTACCAGGATTCTAACCTTCTAGACTGCAAAGTTGGACAGGTCATCCAACCTATCTTGATCACGTAGTCCTTGAGGTGCCATCTGCTCAATAAATCTGTCGAAACTAATCCTTCTCTCTATGCTAGAGACTCAGATCTAGGGTCCTTGGTGAAAACGACACCCTCTGCTCCCTCTGACAATCGACTTCCTCTCTTGGAAGTCTGCCAAATCACAACGAATCTGCTCTCTTCGATCCTCTGATTGATCTGCAGATTTCTTTGGCTGGAAATCCTCTGAGAAGTTGTTCTCCTCCCACTCTTTGTCAACTAGTGCTTAGGCTAATCTCTTCACCTTCAGAAATTTAACCCCACAAGCGACTATCGAAGCTCTGCAGCACTGCTTCCGACACTTTGAATCAGCAACAGCTTTAGGACTGCGTCACCCTAGCTGGCCTCCGCGTGAGCAGACAGTCCCAGCACAGCCTCTGCGCTGTAAGTACGTGGGCCTACGTGGATTATGTGTCACTCTAGCCTCTGTATGGCTCTGCTCCCCTCTGCTGCTACGCTGCCCTTTCTGGTCCTGCTTTCTGCGGCTGCTGCTGCTTTCTGTAGCAAGGATTCTTCAGTCTTCTTGCTGGTGAATCAGCTAGATATGCAATCGCTCTGATACCATGTGAAAATTTCTGAATCTTACATATGCAGAAACCCTACTGTTAAATCTGGTTATACTTCTCCTACTTAATCAAGTTTATAATCTGAAATTTCGGCATTAACATCAAAATAAACACATTAACAGTCTACATAGATACATATCTAAACTAAATACATGCACAATGACAAAGTGACACACAAGATTTTTTGGACAACTATCCCCGAAAAAACCCAATACGGGAAAACCGGTGTTTTGGCTGCTGGAGGATTTATATTATTAAGTAGAATCTGAGTACAGCAAATCTAGGCACCTTACTAGTTAACCCGACAGAGAAATACAAAATCTGCAACAATACCTCTATTACGGAAACAGAAAATTGGACTAATTCACACCCTCAAATGGGATTTACAGTTTCTGTCTTTGGAAACCCCATTGTTACTCTGAAGCCCTCTGCGTCAGCTCTGCGAGCCTGTGTGTACCACTGCGCTGCTCAAGAGAGGCCTATGTAACCCCAGACTGGGTGACACAGTCCCTGTGCTGCCCTAGTTGGGCCTGCGTAAGCCCTGATGGCCTCCCGCTGCCTCTGCGCTGCCCTTTCTGGGCCTGCGTAACACTGAAGCCCTCTGCACTGTGCAACTGCTGCTCCCTCTACGCTGCTCTGACTGCTGCTTCTCTACCTCTTGCTGACTCTTGGCTCTGGGATTAGATCATTCCCTTAGCCAATACTACCCCTCGCAGCAACTGAAACACTTCTGAAAATTCTTAGCAAACCACGCCCTAGAATTCCAGCTTAGTCTCAGTGCTCTGCCTCCGTATCTGTGTTCTCCAACTAACCCCAAGCCTTTCCTTAATACTTTTCTCGTTGGGAAAACCAACAGTCGTGATCTAATCTTGAATTGACATCTAAGATTAAGAGAAACCTTGATCCATGTGACTTAAGTCATTTCCATCACATGTTTAAATTAATTACCTTTAATATTTTAATTTTCCTAAGTTAGACTTAAAGTCCTTAATTAAAAATATTAATTAATTAAATTTCTCTTAAACCGGATGGAATTTCTCAAATCGCTTTTTAGGTCTTGGAGATCTCATGTACTCTAGTCCCTCCACAAAGTTTGGGAGCTAGAGCACATTGGAAGCTACCCCAACACTCAAAATCTCAACACCATAAAGGTGATCACTTCAAATTATTCCCTTCTCTCACCTTCTCTTTTCTAGGTCTAGCCCCATGGGTCTCCTAGGGCATCATTTATCTTGCAAACCATCCGGTAGCCAACAGCCCTTGACTAGCTCGTTGTGCCATTTCTCCGCCACCTAAGCCAGCCATGTGGTCCCTCACCCATCTATATTGATCGTATGTTTGAAGGTGGGCCTCCCGAATCTAAAGGTATGTCTTGTCATTTGGTAATTGAGTATTGGGTTTACTTATCATGGACACTTCTGGGCATGGATTGATTTGGGGATTTGGCAGAAAGAATGGGCTTAACTTATGCTCTTGTCTCCTTGATATCTTTTGGATGTTACCCTTGGATCCTAGTCCCGTGGGATCTCCTTTATTGACCATATCGTTCTAGGGTGGTACTACTTGGGAAATCCCGACTTTGAATGTGTGGTCCTGCTCCTTTATCCGCATTTATTACTCCCTTTCCACTCACTATACCTCGATTCATCATTTCTCCCACCTAGGTCCACATTGCCTCTCAGCCTCCCTATCCCCTTGCCCACACCTTGGGTCAGGCCTGCAATGATGCCATGGAGGTTGAAGCAGCTAAAAGAAAAAGTAAAAGCATAAATGGCCACATTCAACAAGAAATTGTACCACAAAATGCAAAAGATGGTCGAGACAAAAATAATTAGCACGTGGGCAAAAGCCAATACATGAGCTCTACCCCATACCCATGGTCATTGCCCTGGTTCCATAGACCCTAGATGAGCCTCCTTTATCATTCAGGAACCCATGATTGTCCCAACCCCTGGAGGGCAATGAACTGCCCTACCAAAAAGGGGGTAATCATTGTTATATCTTATACATCATGCTCTTGTCCTTTGAGCCCCGAACAGTTAATTAAATAAAATTCATAAAAGGCAAAAGGCATATAAAGAGGGGTGGAAAAATCAAGGTCGAGGCACCTCATGTACCATGATTGCTCTCTCCTACACATTATATACCCAGGTGTGGGCTTCCTTTTCTCTACCTACCCTTGAGCCCCAATATGTGGCCCAAGACTGCCCCTCTCATTCCCTACTCCATTTCACTCCTTTATCACTTGCCACCCCCATTTGAGGGATCTACCTTGGACATGCTACCCCCTCTAAGAGTAGAAACCACCTAATAAGGTACCTAGCTAACCCCCTTTGGAGCTTGGAGACATTAGCACATGCCAAATTCCATTACGGAAGGGCATGCCATTATGAAGTGCCCACTTTGTTGTCCATGGTTTGTAAGCTCTTTTACACGATTACTCTAATGATTTGTTGTACGCACTGGATCTTCTACAGGATTGGAGATGGTGTCCATTTGGGTTTGGTCTCCCTATATGGGGTCCTAACCTCCTAGAGGGCTACATTGGCACATGTAGGATGTGTGTAAAGAGCCATGGGCCTCCACAGCAGTAGACAACACTCCATGGATCCCCACCGATGTCCAGAGGCTACTAGAGATCCACCTTTGGGACGAAGATGATGCACCTAGTACACTATGCCCAGTAGGCCCCACAGGAGCACCACATACTTGGCAGGTGTCCCAGGACTTATGTGATGACATGGTAGCAATCATTCCATCATTCGAGCCCTTACAAATGATCTACAGGAATCTTCAACTCATATGGAGACACATGGGGTCATTGTTGTGCCCCCACACCCATTGGGAGCACGATAGGTATACTCCTTGGAGAACAAGGGGCCACCCCCTTATCCATCACATTTTCAGGAGTTTATTCATCATTGTGGCACTTCCGGACATTATTAGGCCTATGGAGGGCCCCACAACATGTATATATTATTATTTGACCTCCTGAGACGCTTACTATTTCATTTGTGAGCTAGTTTGGTGGGCTTGTCACCAAAAGTTAGGTTATTCGCACATTATTTTATGTTTAGGGGCTAATGTAGCCTCATTAGCTAAATCGAACTCCTAAAAGGCGTATAAATAGGAGTTAGTTGGATTGGGATCTCTCTCTCAAGAGAATTTCACATTTTTTTCCTTGGTGGAGATTTTTGGATGATGGATGAATTTTGATGTATGGATTTGGGTTCTCTCTATCTTGGAGCTTCTTATATTGTGAATGTGAAGTTGGTTGGATATATTCTATAACGTGTAAGTGAAAATTTGATGTCATTTTTCTTGTTGCATACATTTGAACTTCGCTATGATTAGGGCTAAGTCTTGCATATGTCAATGGTGGAATTATGTCTCTATTTTAGCGTATATATGAGTATGGGCCATGTTATATGAATGAAATTTCCTAGAGATCGTGTTATCTCGTTAAGCCTTCACCATTTGCAAGAAGTATAAATGTTTTAAAGTCACTTTTCTTCTCTAACCTCTAACATTGGACGAAGTTGACTTTGAAGCCTCCTTGAACGATAGAAATACATTGCATCTTCTTAATTATCCTTGACTCCATATCCCCAAGTGAAATTAGGCACTAATCCTTCACAGGGTGATCATTTTAACCCTTATTTTTACATTTTCACCATTTCTACTAAGTCTAGCCCCATTAGGTTTCCTAGGGCATCACTTTCCTGGAAATTTGGCCATAGGAAAAATTTGATCTCCTAGGGTCAACTGCGCATGTGGGTCCCCCAGGTCTCCTCAAATTTTGAAGACATTCTGACAGTGGAATCTCGGGATAACCCAAGCCCTAACTCTAGGATCAAGTTTTGCCCTGTGTTTCCCAAGGCTAGCACCTAGCAGGATCGATATTACATTTGAAGTAAAAAATCTTGTTTGATCCTTTCCTCTCAACTTGTCTAGGATAGGAATATCATTGGTTGCTAAATTCCATCCCCAAACCTAGGTCGAGTCCACTTGGCCCCGTGTGGTCCCATTTGTTGTCAAAGACTATTCATCAAGGACCATTTGGGAATCCAAGTTCTTATAGGATTTTAGGGATCGAGAAGCACCTCTACAAGTTATACCCTTCATCCTCACCCCCTCTCCCTGGAAAGTCAAGGCCCTTGCTTAAAGAGCAAGCAATCTCCATTCTTCGCCTCCTCCTATGGAAAGGATTTAAGGGATCACTTCTCGTATATTCATTGATATATCCTTTATAAGTAGCTTCCCAAAAGCATCAAGACTCCTCCCATCGGTGAAAGTTCATAAACAGCAGGGAGCCTTAGCTATGGTGACAGTGGGCTACGCCTCCATCGTTGCCCTTAACCTAGAAATTGCCCTCGCAGGAAACCCTTTTAGGTCCCCTGCTAGTTTGAGTGATAACATGCATCATCTGCACTGGGGTTTCTCCTAGGAACTCTCTAATTTTGAAGCAATTCTAACGGTGGAATTGTGAGTTATTTCAAGCCCTAGCCTCAAGATCAATCTTGTCCTTGGTTTCCTTAGGCCTAAATACCTCATTGGGATCCTCACTTTTCCTTGTGATAAAAATTCATTCTTTGGTCTCTTTCTCTCTCTGGATTAGGTTAAGCATATCATTGGTTGCTAAACCCTCCCCACCTGACCTAACCCCTGGTCCACTTGGTCCTGTGTGGTCCCATACTTCATTAAAGACAATTCTTCAAGGATCAGTTGGAATCCAAGCCTTCACAAGAATTTTAGGGTTTGAGGGCCTCCATCATAAGATACATACCCTAAGCTCAAACTTTGAAATTCTCCTTAAGCCCTTCCTTGAGAGCCTTTAGCCTTGCCTTCCAAAGCAAGCAAGTTATTCATTTGAGCCTCTCTTGTGAATAGGCCTCTTGGGATCACTCCTCACCCTACCATTGTTCTACCCATTTCGTGATCCTTATCATATCGGGACTCCTCCCATTGTGAATGTCCGTAAAGAGCAGGGAGCCATAGCCGAGGTGACAGTGGGCTATTGCTTCATTGTTGCGCTTAACTTGGTAGTAGTCGTTCAAGGATCCCCTTTTAGGACCCTTGCTAGTTTGAGTGGTAACATTTCTGGCGCCATTGTCGGGGAGACGAGATGCGTGTTCAAGTTCCCCATACTACATATTGACATATCATTATTGGCGACTCCATTGGAAGAACGAGGCCCTAGTTCTTCATTGAACTTCAAAGTTAATGCTTGTAGGGTGAAACAAGCATCTATTAAGGCATCTACATTCACCCTGGCGACTCCATTTTTAATCCTAATGGGTAAAAATCATAAGAAATGGACTATCTCGAGCAACATGGTTTCCCTCCTTTTCCCTATAATGACCTTGGTATTGAAGAAGTTCTAGAGCGCCCAGAATCAAGGGCATGGATGAGAAGTAGGGTGCCTAAATTCAAAGGAAGTTCTAATCAAGATCCCAACGTCCATATTGACGACTTCTTTCGGGCCTTAGCCCTGGTAAGGATTGATAATGATGACACAATTATGAGGTCGTTGGCTTTATCACTTAAAGGTCAAGTGAAAGATTGGTATGATAGCCTCCCTCATGAGAATGCCACTGATTATGATAATTTTGAAGGTATCGTTTTTAGAAAGATGGGGTGGAATCCCTCATGAGAATGCCATTGATTATGATAATTTTGAAGGTATCTTTTTTAGAAAGATGGGGTGGAATCCCTCATGAAGAATGGGAGGCTCTCAGAGTCTCCTCTGCGCAAGAGCTATGAAATGGAAAGAATGATCTTAAAAAGGATCTTGGTGAGGAATATGCCTTCAAAGGAAAAGTCTCAAATTCCCCTTTAATTTCAGATGAGAACCCTCCTTTCATTACCCTATGATAAAGCTCTCAAAGAAGGTCTCGTTAAAGAGGTGGGAAAAAACCTTGATAATCTAAGTGATAAGTAGGAAGATGAGTCGGCGTTGGGTCCACACAATGAAAAAGATGATTTTGAGAGCACATGTGTTGGGAAGGATGAGATTTTGGAAGGTGAAGTTGAAACTAACCTTACCTTTCCCAAGGATAGTACTCTTGATGATTTTCCTTTTGAAGGTGATCCCATTAGCCCTTGGAAGATGACATTGGAGATTACTTCCACGTTGAAAAGGAGAAATGGGAAATTGTTGGTCCTCAAAATGATTGTGTTCCCATTTATGACATCGATAAGAAGGATGAGGTTGAGATTGGTCTTCCCTTTCTCTCAAGCGTTACTTATGATGACATACCCATTGATACCCTTGGGAAGGAGGATTATTATTTTCCTTTGCGTGAGGAGGGGAAGTTGGAATTCGTCGATTCTCCCTTTAGGGGAGACTCAATCTTTGATACTAATAATGATGAAATCGATAAGGCTCCCACCTATCCTCCTTATGATTCTATATTCAAATCACTTGAGCCTTTAGATTGTGATTTTGAGGAATAAAAACCCGTTGAATATAATATTTCCCTCTCCCCTTTGCCTTTTCCTCTTGTTCATCATCTTAAGTCTTCCACAAGTGATTCCCTCACCCCTTGTCATAAGATCTCAAGTGACTATGAGCCCTTTCCCCTTTTTGAGTAAAGTGTCAAGGAAGAGCCCCTCATTGACTATACTTTACCTCCTTGGACCCACCCTCAGGGTTTTGATCACTCCATGACCTCTCCTCTCCAATGTGGACATCACCTTGAGCAACCTAGTTATTGCACTCCTTTCCCTCACCTTTCGTTCCCCTCTCATCAAAACCTTGTGGCATCCACAAAGCATAATATTATGAGCAATGATTGTGATAAGAATTTCTTAAGGATGATCGTTCATTCCACCATTGTATACTTAGAGGGTAGGACCTGCATCTCTAAATTGACTCATGCTCCTTCTCCTAAGGATTCCTCTTACCTCACATCGAAACTATATTTTCCCACCTCCCACCCACCACATCATCCTCCATGTGTTTGGGTTTGAATTCGCTTTGGGATTTGCTCCATGAGCAATCATATATGCATGCACATTTAAATTGATTTGATGATATGTTGGTTGCACTGGCTTTTTTATTACAATTAATATTGGCTTCGTTGTATGCATGTCAGGGTAGGATGCATTGCATGCTCATTTTCTCACTAGAACTAACATCATATGATATTTCTCATGCTAGAGTAATTGCATTTAGATTAAAATTTGCATATTGTTATTTTTTTGTTGATTTTTTTGCCTAACACTAAGCATGGGTGATCATAAGACACCATAAAAGCATGTTTCCCAGTGGGATTAGTTTGTTATCTGCAGGTAACGGGTCTACGGTAAACGAAATATTGTTGGTGTTCTCGTGACCTCCCGTTCGAGTAGCTTCACCCACTTTTCAAGAGATCACATCCTAGTTGGAGCCAGATGTTACCTACCATTTTGTGGGTGATATCCCTAGGAGAAAATTTTATCCAAGATGGTCCTCAGTCGGCAGCCAGTAGCCCCTTGCATCCACCAACTAGCTCGTTGTGCCATTTCTCCGCCACCTGAGCCAGCCATGTGGTCCCTCACCGATCATGATCGTATGTTTGAAGGTGACCCTCTCGATCCTAAAGGTATGCCTTGTCATTTGGTAATTGAGTGTTGTAGTTTGCTTATCATGGACACTTTCGGGCATGGATTAATGGGGGGATTCGGCAGAAAGAGTGGGTTAGGTCTTTGTTTCTATCCCCTAGACCTCTTTTGGATGTTACCCTTGGATCTTAGTCTCGTGGGATCTCCTTTACTGACCTTTGGGTTTTAGGGTGGTACTACATGGGAAACCCTGATTTTGGTTGTGTGGTCCCGCTCCCTCATCCACATATATTACTCCCCTTCCATTCATTATAGCCCCATTCGTTATTCTTCCTACTGTTGAATTTCCACAACCTTGGTGTCTGGGATAGAATCTTAAATCACTAACGCTACCAAACCAAGAATCACAACAAAACTACTTTGCACAACAGAATATAAACAACAGTAAATCTACTAGTGCACAAAATATAGACAATTTTTTATAATTTTCAACCCAACTTCATTATATTAATCAAACTGAACAATATAATAGTCTAGGGCTCCCATACCAGGGATAATGGCCCTCAAATATCCACTAGTACAAGAATACAAAACTGAGGCTTGGTGTCAATCCATCGACAACCAATCTACCCTCAACAAGATACACTGACCATCTGGTTGTAGCGCGCTCTCTCAACTCCTCTTGGTCGTACCCTATACCTGCCCAGTCCTTCGACTCCTAATCGGCAACTCCTGCCTCTATCAATGCTTCAAATCCATCTAGCCACTGAACCTTGGTTGTCAATCTGCTCTCTAATTGTGCCTTAGTCCATCAAGGGCACAACACATCAAGACTCTTGTCGAGTTGTTCACAACTTCGATTGCGAACAACGAAACTCTCAATCTGCCCACTATTGCTCCTTAGATACTCAGGCACTTCAACACACTAAGGTCTTCTTGCGCTGCACCAATGAAGACCAACATAGGGCACAGAGGGTTGTCACCTATCACTGCAAGATGTCCATCTCTCACAATGAACAAGGGCTAGGAGGACTGCCCATCATCTGTTGCAGAAGTCTAGGGCTGCACAAACTGCTCCTGGTTGATTAGACCCTTGAGCTCAACAACTGCCTCTCTAGCAACTACTTTTGTCCATCAAAGTGTTGCACACCAGGATCCAACTTGGGCACTATCACGTTGTCCTCCAGCAGACCATAAATGACCAATCTACGTCCACACTTGGTCCACTCTCACTCTACCCTCCAACAGTGCACAAGTGACCAAGTCTGTTATAGCATCTACTCCTAGTTAGGGCATCCAATCATCTAGGAGACCCCTCCACATGGCTACTAACAGACTCCTCAATTTGTCCTCTCCTAGGACACTCATCCACTTAGCATCGATTTCTAAGCTTCTAGAAGACTGGTTAGGGCACACTTATAACCCTCATCCCATTGCTTCAACACTGTGTGAACTTCTCCCAAAGGCTACTCCTTTTTGTTGTCCAGTTACAGGTAACAAACACTGCTTTAGGGTGAGGTTGCTACTCAACTTACCCTACAGCACTTCTATACTGACCAGCAATAAGAAAGTTTCCCTTTTATATGGAGGCACCCCTTATTCTACTACTCGTACACATTTGCAAAGCCATTCACATGTTGCTAGTAAAATTCCCAAACCCAATATACCTCAATTTGTACAAGAGACAGTAGAGGACTTCTTTGTGGTGGATGTATCGGACACTAATGTGGTGTTGGGTTGTTAGTGGCTTTACTACATCAAGAAGTACACCACAGACAAGCAGAACATGGAAATGGAGTTCAACGACCCTATAGATGGTACGAGGGTTTTTTTGAGGACCATGCATCAGTACCCACCAAAGCTAGTTTCATTTAACCATATGGAGGCAGTTTTAAGGCAAGGTGATATTAAGTGGGCAGTAGAGTGCCTTATTAAAGATAACAGGCAACCAGAGTAGTTGTGACAACACTGAGAAGACATTCAGGTATTACTTCATAAACAATATAAAGTTTTTGTTGACATTCTCCAAGGCAGGCCACCAGATAGAGATTTTAAACATGTCATAGAACTTGAGGAGGGTGTGTAGGCAGTAATAACCACTCCCTATCGGCATCCCAAGGTCTGTAAAGATGAGATAGAGAAGGCCATCAAAGAGTTGTTAAGATTGGGCCATATTCAACTAAGCTCTAGTTCGTTTGCTTCTTCAGTAGTGATGGCTAAGAAGAAGTACGGCACCTTGCAGATGTGTATCAACTACCGGGCTCTCATCAAGAAAACGATCAAGAACCAGAATCCTATTCCCAAGATCGATGAGTTGTTGGATGAGTTGAAATGGGCCAAATAATTTTTGAAGATTCATTTTCAATCTAGCTATTATCAAATTTGGATTCGGGAGCAAGATATCTCGAAGACAACTTTCTAGTGCCACTATGGGCACTACAAGTTTTTGGTTATGACATTTAGGCTAACCAACGCTCCCGCGACTTTCCAATCTTGTATGAACCATGTATTCAATCAGCAGTTGCGGAAGTATTTGTTAATTTTCTTCAATGACATATTAATCTACAACAAGACATGGGAAGACCACCTAAGACACTTGGACGAGGTGTTGGGAGTTCTCAAGAAGAAACTATATGCAAAGGAGTCCAAGTGTGAATTTGGCATGACAGAGATGTTTTATCTTGGGAATGTTATTGGTCATGATAGGGTACAGGTGCATCAGGAGAAAATCCAGGTGATTATTGAGTGGCCCACCCCAAAGAATGTCACGGAACTGAAAATCTTCCTTGGTCTTTGCACTTACTACAGAAATTTTGATTAGGGGTTTTCGCAATTAGCAACTCCTCTTACAGACCTCACTAAGAAGGGAGCCTTTAGCTGGTCAGAGAAAGCACGAGAAACATTTGAGAGGATGAACGAGGTGATGAGCAATTGCCCTGTGTTTGCTTTACCTGATTTCACCCAGCCATTTGTGTTGGAATGTGATGCTTTGGGGACAAGAATAGGAGCAGTCCTTATGCAGAATCAACACCCCATAGTGTTCGAAAGTCGCAAGCTTAGAGATTATGAGCTACACTACTCGATATATGACAAGGAGATGTTGGCCATAATGCATGCATGGCCTAATTTAGACAGTATATGGTGGGCAACCAATTTAAAGTAAAAACTGACCATAATAGCCTAAGGTTCCATAATAGCCTAAGGTTCCTCATGGATCAAAAAGAATTGAGTGAGAGGCAGCAAAAGTGGATAAGCACGTTGTGGGCCTATCTTGTGATAGAGTACGTCAAGGGCAAGAACAACGTAGTGGTTGATGCTCTATCGAGAATACCACCCACTTTCTCACTCATAGAGATGACAGAAGATTCGAAGTCCTTGTTGCTGGTGGAGTATTCAAAGAATAAATATGCTTCTGAAATTCTTGATGGATTGATCCATGATGACTGGTATCGAGTTATGGATGACACTGTTTACTATAAGGACTGGATCTATCTTGTGCTAGAATCAAAAATCAAAGAGAGAATCATCCAGGAAGCTCACAGCGCACCCTTAGCAAGACATGTGGGATATCTAAAGACCTACAGGAAGACTAGGGAGAGTTTCACCTGTAAAGAACTTGTTGTTGCCACCTGTCGCACACACCTAAGTTAGTGAGAAAAAGCTCTTATAAACACAGAAGGTGTGGTTTGATGGCAAAACTAAGAGATGGTGTTGTCACCTATTCCCAACTCTCTCTATATTTAAGCTCTCTCCTAGGTAAGCTAAGGGGGGTGGTCCCTGTTATGAAAACAGCACCCAAAATAGAAGAAAAGAGAGATCAACGCCTTATAAATCAGCCACTTCGAGGGGGCAACCTCCTTTACATTACATAAATGAACAATTCTTGGATGATACAAATGACAAAACCTCATTTCTACATATAGGAGTCCATAGGGTCACAATATAATCCCAGCCGACCCAACAATAATAATGTAAGGGCACAACAATAACAATAGTGGCTTTTATGGGACACAATACTAACAATATGGGGGCTACAGGGGTACAACAATAACAATAAGGGGGTTGCACTAACAACAATAAGAGACTGCACTAGTAATATAGGGACCTAACATGCCCCTTTCCTTCAAAAAAGTGTTGTCCTCAACACTTGAGTAGCTTTGGATGCTTCTATATAAAATTCTCATCCTCTAATGTGGAATCTTCAGTGGGCAAGTTCCTCCACTTCATGAAATACTCTGAAATTGATCAATTTCGTAGTTGTCAAGTTCTTGTTTCCGTGACTGCTTCAGGTTCCAATATGATTTTTCCTTCCTCATCAAGTTCTGGCAACATTGTTTGAACTGGAAGTTTTTCACCTATAACCTTCTTTAAGCATGAAACATTAAAAACTGGGTGGCACTCGAGAAGAAGCAGGAAGCTCCAATTTGTACGCTATGTTGAGTTTTCTTGAGTGATGGGGTAGCATCAAATGTGCTCTAGCTCCCAAAATTTGTGGAGCGACTAGAGTACATGATATCTCAAATACCCAGAAAGGGATTTGCGAAATTTAATCCGGTTTGGGATATAATTAATTAATTAATAATTTTAATTATGGACCCTAAGTCTAACTTAGGAAAATTAAATTATTAAAGGTAATTAATTAAAACATGTGATGAAATTATCTTAAGTCACACGCATCAAGCTTTCGTTTAATCTTAGCGATTTATTCAAGATCTGATCATGGTCGTTGGTTTTCCAACGAGAAAAGTATAAAGGAAAGGCCTGGGGTCATTTAGAGGAAACACACAGAGGCATAGCACTGAAGCTAAGCTAGAATTATAGGGCGTGGTTTGCTAAGAATTTCCAGAATTGTTTTAGCTGCAGAGAGGGGAGTTTAGGCAAAGGGGATGGTCTGATCCCAGTGTCTAGAATCAGCAAGAGGCAGCGCAGAGAAGCAAAGGCAACAATAGTGGAGAGGGCAGCAGCTACGCAGCGCAGGGGCAGCTTCAGCTACGTAGTCCCTTCTGGGGCAGCGCTGGTCAACCGGGAACCCAGTGGGACTACGCAGAGACCCTCAGGGGCAGCGTAAGGCCGGCATCACCCATTCTAGGGTTACGCAACCCTCTCCAAGCCAGCACAGAGGCACGGAGAGACTGCAAGGGCTGATGTAGAGGCTTCAGGGGCAGCGCTGGGGTTTCTAGGGCCAAGATCTGGTTGAGTCTTGTAAATCCCCTTTGAGGGTGTAGATCAGCCAACGTTTTGGCTTCAGAATAGCAGGTTAGCTCCAGATCTATGCTTTTTCTCTGTCGGGTTTACCAGTGTGGTACCCAAATTTTCTCTATTCAGAAAATTCTTAATAATACAAACCCTCGAGCAGCCAGAAGACCAATTTTCCCGCATTGGATTTTTCCGAGGGCTATTGCCCAGAAAATCTTATGTCCCTTTATCTATGTGTGCATGTACCTTTCTGTTTTAAATCTGAATCGGTGAAAGTCTGTTATGTGTTTACTTCAATGTTAATCTGAAGATTTCAGCATTAATAACTTGCTTCAAGTAGGAGAAGTATAACCAAATCTAACAGTAGATTTCTGCATGAAGTAACTTTCAAAAATTTTCACATGGTATGAGAGCGATTGCAGATCGAGCAGAGTCACCAATAGAAGACTTAAGAATCTTGCTGCAGAAAGCAGCGGAGAGAGCAGCAGCAACAGAAATCCAGATTTGAAGGGATAGCACAATTTCAGAGGGATCAGAGTCACGCAGAGGAGAGGGCGACGTCGTCTTACATTGTCTCCACGCAGGCCTACGTACTTACTGCGTAAAGGCAGTGCACAAGCAACGCTGGGACTGTCTGCTCACGCAGAGGCCAGCCGGGGTGACGCAAATCTGAAGTTGTCTGATTCAGAAGTGCTAGAAGTAGAGCTGCAGAACTTCAAAAGGTGTTGGTGGGGTTAAATTTCTGAAGTTTTGAGAATTTAACCTAAGCACTAGTGACAAAGAGCGGCAGGAGATCAGCTTCTCAGAGGGTTTCTAGCCAAAGAGACTTGCAGATCGATCAGAGGATCGAAGAGAGCTGAATTGTTGATTTATTTGGTGGATTTCCAAGAGAGGAAATCAGTTGTCAAAGGGAGCAGAGGATGCCTATTTTTCCAAGGACCTTAGATCCAGATCTCTAGTGTAGAGAGGAGGAGCTCCGACATATTTTCTGAGCAAATGGCACCTCACGGACTACGTGATCAGGATAGGTTGGATGGCCTGTCCAAGTTTGCAGTCTGGAAGGCTAGAATCCTGGTAGTCTTGGAGGAATATTGTCTAAGAGACCATGCAGAACAAGTCCTAGCCATGCTGACCTATGCAGATCTCCTAAAGAAGCACGAAGAAGCTGCAGCACATGCCAAGCAGCTCATAATGGATGGAGTTAAGGACCATGTTGTTCCACATATAACTGAGAAGAAAACAGCTAATGAGATGTGGAAGGCCTTAACAACCCTATACGAGGGGAAGTTTGTCCAGAGGAAGATGTTTCTGGAGACTCGGTTGCGATCATTCATTATGACCAAGGGGGGAGATATCGAGCACTTTCTCTTCAGATTACAGTCGATCAAAGATCAGTTAACTGCCACGGGTGCAAAGGTGGAGGACGATGTCATGGTAAGGACTGCACTCAATGCGGTCTCCGAAGAGTGGGAAACCTTTGTCTAAACTGTCATGGGTAGAGCGGACCTTCCCAACTAGGGCAACTTGTGGGCAATCATGCATCAAAAAGAACTCCATAGAATCACCAAGAAGCAGTACAGCACGAGATCCAATAAAGTGAAGAAGGAAGATGAAGAAGATGTAGCCTTGGCATCAAAGAGGCATCAAGGGAAGAAGAAGCATGATCTCTCCAAGATCAAATGTTTCCAGTGTGGCGAACTTAGACATTTCGCGAGCAATTGTCCACAGAAGAAGGACAAGGAAGCTTCTACTTCCAAGGCTGTTGTGCCACATGATGGGTCAGAAGACGATGTAGCCATGAGTACTCATGAACCACGAAAGGGAGGCGACATGGATCTGTAGAGCAGCTATAGAATGAGGGTGAGATCCTTGAGCATCTCATCTCTTGGATAACATCCGAGCTACGAGAGCCTTACGACTGTAGCGGGACAAGTGGAGTAGTTCGTGCATAGAATCACAGATGAAGCAGATGTAGATCTTAAGGCTGAAGGGAGCAGTGCAGTGCAGATGCAACAGCAGTCCAGGGGCTGATGTGACTTCAGCAGTGCAGAGCAGAGATGCAGCAACATAGAAGGCTTTAAGAGGACAGCACAACGCAACAGCAGCGTGAGATATTTTAGCAGAAGGGGTTGATGTGACTTCGACAGTGCAGAGGGAGTCTACTTACGCAGTGCAGAGTTGTAGGTGTGCATAATCCTCCAGATGATAGCACAGATCAGCGACCGATGGAGCTTCGATGATGAGGATGCACCCCAACTGACTTATCTGTCAAAGATTGGGCAGGAGATTCAGTTGTTTCTCTCAGCAACTGAAGATGCAGTGTAGCAGATGGCAGCACGGATGCAACAGATTGAGAGGGAGTTGCAATATAGAAGTAGTAGATGCGATGGCAGCGTCATGGGCAGCAGTACAGAATGGCAGAAGCAACACAATGATGAAGGGCAACAGGTTCAGCATCAGTGCAGAGACCCACACCAGAGATTAGTGTAGAGCTTCGGGGTGAAGCAGAGTTTGTATTAGAGCACATTCCTCGCTAAGAGGGAGTGTTGAGTTTTCTTGAGTGATGGGATAGCATTGAATGAACTCTAGCTCCCAAAATTTGTGGAGAGACTAGAGTACATGAGATATCCAATACCCAGAAAGGGATTTTGGAAATTTCATCCAATTTGGGAGATAATTAATTAAACAATAATTTTAATTATGGACCGTAAGTCTAACTTCGGAAAATTAAATTATTAAAGGTAATTAATTAAAACATGTGATGAAATTATCTTAAGTCACATAGATCAAGCTTTCTTTTAATCTTAGCCATTGATTCAAGATCTGATCATGGTCATTGATTTTCCAACGAGAAATGTATAAAGGAAAGTCTTGGGGTCAATCTGGAGGACACACACAGAGGCAAAGCACTGAAGATAAGCTGGAATTCTAGGGCATGGTTTACTAAGAATTTCCAGAAGTGTTTCAGTTGCAGAGAGGGAGTTTAGGCAAAGGGAATGGTCTGATCCCAGTGCCTAGAATTAGCAAGAGGCAAAGAGCAGCTTCCAGAGGCAGCGCAGAGAAGCAGAGGCAACAGCAGCGCAGGGGCAGCTTCAGCTACGTAAGTGGTACGCAATCCCTTCTGGGGCAGCACTGGTCAGTCAGGTACCTAGTTGAGTTACGCTGAGACCCTTAGGGGCAGCGTAGGGCCTGCGTCACCCATTATGGGGTTACGCAGCCCTCTCCAGGCCAGCACAGAGGCTGTAGAGGCTGACGCAGCGGCTTTAGGTGCAGCGTTGGGGTTTCTAGGGCCAAGATCTGGTTGAGTCTTGTAAATCTCGTTTGAGTGTGTAGATCAGTCAATGTTTTGGCTTCAGAATAGCAGGTTAGTTGCAGATCTATACTTTTTCTCTTTCGGGTTTACTAGTGTGGTACCCAGATTCGCTGTATTCAGAAAACTCTTAATAATACAAACTGTCCAGCAGCCAAAAGACCAGTTTTCCCACATTGGGTTTTTTTGGGGACTATTGTCTAGAAAATCTTTTGTCACTTTGTCTATGTGTGCATGTACTTTTCTGTTTTAGATCTGAATCGGTGAAAGTCTGTTATGTGTTTATTTCAATGTTAATCTGAAGATTCCAGCATTAATAACTTGCTTAAGTAGGAGAAGTATAACCAGATCTAACAATAGATTTCTGCATGAAGTAACTATCAGAAATTTTCACTTGCCATAGTACCAATCTTTTGCAACACCTTTGTAAGGACCATAGTACTTTGGCGATAATTCATTATCCTTCTTAGTTTGCTTGAGGGACATTTGTTTGTATGGTTGTAACCGTAAAAATATCCAGTCTCCTACATCAAAACTTCTCTCGCTGCAATGTTGATCTGTCTATTGTTTCATTCGATTTTGTGCCAAATTTATGTTATCTTTTAAGAGTTGGAGAACTTGTTGTTGATGCTCAATGCGACCTTCCACTGCTTAAACCTTAGAATTTTCTCTTAAAGATGATGTGATGGACGATGGATGATATCCATAAAGTGCCATAAATGGGGTAATTTTTGCTGCAGTATCAAAGGAAGTGTTATACCACCATTCAGCCAGAGGTAACCACTTGACCCATTGTGTTTGTTTATCAGATACAATACAACGAAGATATCCTTCCAAACGTTTGTTCCCTATCTCAATTTGCCCATCGGATTGAGGATGATAAAATGAGCTATGAGCTAGTTGAGTACCCAAACAAGAAAATAATTTTGTCCAAAAATTTCCAATAAAAATGGGATCTCTGTCACTTCTAATAATCTTTGGGTTTCCATGTAGCTTTTGAATTGTTTCCATAAATGCAGTAGCAACTGTACTTGCTTTAAATGGATGAGATAATGCACAAAAGTGTGCATACTTGGTAAGTCTATCAACTACCACCATGATGACACTCTTTCCTTAGGACTTAGGTAAACCTGTGATAAAATCCATTGAAACCTCCTCCCAACGTTGACTTGGACTTGCAAAACAAACATTCCGCCACAAACTTTTGAATATCAGATTTAAGGCCATCCCAAGAAAATTCTTTCTTCACCCTGTGGTAAGTTTTTAAAAATAAGTGTCCTCCTAAGGGAGAGGTGTGCAATTCCAAAAGAATCTTTTGTTTTAGTTGGGAATTCTTACAAATATATAAGCGATCTTTGTACCATAAGGAATCATTTTTTCAACTAAATGTATCAGATGTACTAGGATCTTGCTGCAACTTTTGAATGAGTGTCCACACTTCTTCGTCATTCTTCCATTCATCCCTTGCTTCGGTTATCCAATCTGGTTGGATAATAGAATAGGCACAAAGCAATGCTTCCACCTCTTCATCCTTTCTTGAGAGTGTATCTGCAACAACATTTGGCTTCCCTTTTTTGTAAATGATTTCAAATTCACAACCCAACACCTTTGTGGCCCATTTTTGCTACTCTACTAAAGATAGTCTTTGTTCCAAAAAGTATTTAAGACTATCATGATCAGTTTTTACCTTGAAGTGTCTTTCCATTAGGTAAGGTCGCCATTTCTTTAGTGCATGTAATATTGCCAACATTTCCTTCTCATAAATAGCTTTCTGTAAATATTTTCCTTTGATTGGACAACTTTCAAAAGCAATGGACTTCCTTCTTTCATTAAAACAGCACCAATTCCATTTCCTGAGGCATCACATTCCACAATAAAGGTTTTTGTGAAGTCTGGCGTAGCTAAGACCGGTGCTAGGCACATTGCCTCTTTAAGATGTTCAAAGGCCTTAGTTACTTCAGGAGTCCATGAAAATGCATCTTTCTTCAATAATGTTGTTAGAGGTGCTGCTATTCTCCCATAATTCTTAACAAAATTACAATAATGCCTTGTTAACCCGAGAAATCCTCGCAACTGCTTTATGGTTGTGGGGACTTTCCATTCTTAATGGCTTTAATTTTGTTAGGGTCTACCTTAACACCCTCCTGAAATACAATATGACCCAGATATTCCACCTCTTGTACTCCAGAAAAACATTCGGACGTTTTTGCATATAGTTGTTTCTCCTCCAATAGTTTGAGCACCCTGTCAACATGTTGAACATGAACCTTCCAAGACCTGTTGAAGATTAGTATATCATCAAAAAATACTAACACAAATTTTCTAAGGAAGGTTTTGAAAATGGAATTCATCAACCCTTGAAATGTAGAAGGTGCATTGGTAAGGCCAAAAGGCATGACCAAAAATTTATAATGACCCTCATGAGTTAGAAATGTTGTTTTCAGAATATCTTCAATCTTCATTCTAATTTGATTATATCCTAAATGAAGATCCAACTTGGTAAAATAAATTGCTCCATGTAATTCATCCAATAATTCATCACTCACGGGAATGGGAAATGTATCTTTAATATTGAGCTTATTGAGCTCTCTATAATTAAACATACGCCATGAAATTCATCCTGCCAATGAAAGGCAATACTACTAGAAAACGGAAGAAAGCACATGACTGAGTTGAATTATGTAGGCCTCTAACATTTGTGCGATCATATGTTCAATCTTTTGGACATAAGGATATCTGCAAGGCCTGATGTTTGCAGGAACACTTCCTAGAATCAAATGAATAGCATGATCATGATCACGAATAGGTGGAAGTCCTTTGGGAGTTTCAAACACCTTAGAATGATTATCCAAGACTTTTTGGAGATCTGGAGAAATAGATGATTTTGATGTTGGAACTTCTAGTGAGCATAATTGTGCAATTACGCCTCGTTGTTCTTTCTTCAGAAGCTTTGTCATGACATTAGAGCTTATTATCTTTCTTGGCTTCCCTGCGATACCCCATAATTCAACTTCCTTTCCTTCCGAAAAAAAATTCAAGAAAAGTTGTTGAAAATTAAAAGCTACCGTCACCAAAGATTGTAACCATTGTACTCCTAGTACAACATCAGCACCTCCCATTGGAATCACATATTCCCCCATGGTTAGCTTGATATTATGGCATTTTCCAGAGCAATTTATAGTTCCTCCATTTGCAACCATCACTTGACACTCTGGTGGTGGGTATAGAAAGCAATTCAATTCCTTGGCTACCTTACAATGAATAAAGTTATGGGTACTACACAAATCAATCAACACTATTACCTTTTTCTTCTTGATATGTCCTTCTATCTTGAGAGCTTGAGGAGAGGTAATTCCTTCCAATGCATTACACTATATGGTCGGACTCATTTCTTCTTTCTCTAGGGTTGGTTCCTAGTGTATATCCTCTTCTTTTGAAGTTTCTTGTTTATTTTCGTCCTCCTCTTCACAATCTATGTAAAATAATTTCTATTCAGCACACTTATGACCTTTAATGTATTTTCAATCACAACTGCAGCAAAGCCCTTTTGCTCTTTTTTCTTCCAATTGTTGTGGTGTCAACCTTGTAGGTTGTGGAAGTCTAGGAGTAGCAACACTTTCATGTTTATAGATGTGAGTGGTAGGCTTCCTTGTCGCCATAATTTTACATTTAAATTTTCTTGCCAACCTGAATGCCTTCTCCAAGGAATTAGGTTCCCAAAGGCAAACCTCATGTTGGATGTTATCCTTTAAAGTCCTTATGAAGATATCAATCCTGTGCTCCTCTAAAATATCAGTTACCCTTATATTCAATTTTTGGAAGTCCTCAATGTTCTCCACCATTGAACCCTTTTGTTTGAGATTTATCAATTCGCTAAAGGTGTTGCTCTTTGTATCCTCATAATGTGCTATCATCTCCTCCGTAAAAATTGACCAAGTGACAATTTTTTTACGGGAGCAAAGCCATCAATACCATACAAATGTCTTTTGTTCTAAATATAAAGTTGCAATGCGTACCTTTTGTGTTTTGCAATTATTGAGATCAAAATATTGCTCCATGTATCCATGTTACAGGATCTTTGCCATCAAATTTCCTCATGTTGATCTCTGGAATATGGTGGGTCTTCAATCCAACATTAGAGTTTATGAAATCACGATTATCATTTAGTTTGTTATCATCATGAGTTTTCTCTTCTACCTTTTCGCCATTAGGAATCATTTCTTGTATCAACTTTGTCAAATCTTCCTTCAAACCTTCCATGTCTGCTTTTAGATCATTCTTCATGTCTTCCATGTTAGCTTCCATGTCATCCATCTTAGCTTCCATGCCATTCTTCAAACCATCCATCTTAACTTCCACATCTTTCTTCAAGCCATCCATCTTACTTAGCTTCCACGCCTTTTTTCAAAACTTCCTTTTCATTTTCTGTTGCTCTTTGCGAGTGCAAAAGTTGTTGCACTTGCTCTTGTAATTTTGATATATCATGTTGCACTTCTTCCTCTTCATGAGTCATAGTAGAGCTTTCTGAAGGCTTAATGGGTGTTGAATTCTTTTTAGGGGGCATTTTAGAATCCAATACTGATATCTATGCTTCAATATGCCCTTGGAATCACTTCAAACCGATTCTTCAAACAAGACTTATGCAATTTGAAAAAAAACTACACACATTTTTCTTGCTTTTGAGGAGCTCGATATTGAAACTGTTGTATCTCTGTAATTTCGGATCCTCGAGATTTTATCTTCATTCTTTTAGTAGACCTCTGAATCTTCTTTCTAATGCCACAGGTCTGACCTGATTTGAATTCTTCAAGACAAAGTTATGCCCAATCTCCCATAATGAACTAATTATGGACTGGTTCGGTAGAGCGAACTTGTACGGCGTGCCACGTGTCACTGTTTCCTCCTTTGGCTCTGAAATTGATATACAGGAAACTAAAGTCCGTGTACTTTCGGCCACTTTTTACAGAATTCCAATCTGAAGCTCAAAGAGAGTTATGATGATTTTCCCAAGGTCACCTATTTGAGATGAATTTTGGGAGCCTACAAAAACCCTAACTTCCACAGATCATATCTCTGAAAATATTGCGAACCAAGATTTGAAATTTTTACACAAAGTTCCTCAATATTTCTGCGCAAATGGGTTTTTTTTTTAGCTTCTGAACCTTCGTAGAAAAAAAGTTATAGCGAAAATTCCACGATGACTTGTTTGAAGAAGCGAAACCCTATAATCCAAAGCTCTGATACCAAATGTTATGAAAACAACTCCCAAAATAGAAGAAAAGAGAGATCAACGCCCTAGAAATCGGCCACTTCGAGGGGGCGACCTCCTTTACATTACATAAATGAACAATTCTTCGATGATACAAATGAAAAAACCTTATTTCTATATATAGTTGTCCATGGGGTCTGTTGTCGCACAGAATGTCTAGGCACCGCGACAACGGCTCAGATCAGGGGTTGTCAACCTGATCCCCAATCTCTCTATTTAAGTTGTCTCCTTATAGCAGACTAAGGGGGGTAGACCGTGTCGAAATGGAATGAAGGAGAACTAGTTGGGAACCAATCAGTACAGGAAACACAGTTAAACGACCAAATACTTGTGAAAGATCTAGCAAGATTAAAGGATTCGATTGAATTTGAAAGACTGATACCAGTGCCTTATGGAGTCAACTATCCTGTTAAGGAAATTGCAACCAAGTACTTGATGAGAAATTGTTGCTATGCAATGTTAACTTAGAATGCAAGGAAAAATGGTTTGAAAGAGCGAGATGAAACAAGCTTCGAAGATGAAAGGTGATGTTAAAAGCCTAAAGCACTTAGGTTATAAATAATCTGATCTAACCACTAAGTACTTAAGAGAGAGTGCCAATTATGAAGATGCCAAAATTACTCAATTAGAAGATATACAATTCGTCACAAGTCCACAATAATAAGATATCAATCACACTTACTTGAAGAATTTCCCAAGACTTACATATTCCATAACGATTCAATTATTCAAGTAAATGAAACAACACTTAATTACACATTAAGCATTTTTAATCGACAGAAAACGTTCCAAAAATTAAATGCCAATAATCATAAAACCCAACTGAAACATATGAAATTTACTAGCACTTAAATCTTAGTAATTATTCATCCAGATATACCATGAAATTTTAATGCTAATAAAACACTTTGTCAAGCAATTTATGGATTAAATGATATTCTTAAATAATGCAAATCCAAATATTAAATTTTCTCCTATAGTTAAACTTAGGATACTAAAAAATTAAAACACGCCAACTAGAGAAACCATTCCACAATTAAATATCTTTCCAAAATAGATCAAAACTCCAAATGTCCCAAAATTTTTGATTTATTTAAAAGTTTAACCCAAAATCTAAAATTACAAAATTAAAAAAATGAAATATTGAAATCTAAAAAATCTAAATCTAATTAAAATTAAAATTATTTTTTATACAAAAATTTAAATGAAATGAAATATTTTGTTTTTTATCGAAATTCTAAATGCTAATTTAGAATAAAAAAATAAAAAAAAATTAAACTAACCCTAACCTAAAGTTAAGAATCTAAAAAAAATTAAAATGAAACTAAAATCTAAAGAAATCGAAATCAAAATGTCATCAAAAAAAGTTAATGTTAAAATTTTAAATTTTAAATTTTTTTAATATTCAAAAGTTAAACTAAAGATTTAAAATCGAATGTCAAATGTTAAAAGCTTGTTTGATTTTGGGATGTGTTAGGTTTGACACAGGTCAAAGGCATTGTGTATGCTGGAGTGAAGAGGTAGCCGTCAAGCAAACAACGCAGCGTGAAGTGGAGGTGTGGAAGGGAAGGCAAAAGGGAGCAGCGAGGAAGGGAAGGAGGGATGGAAGGCTTACGGGCAGGGAGAAGAAAGGCGATGGGCTATGTGAGAAATGTAGCGGCGAAAGGGAACAGCCAGCAGGATAAGGGTCGATGGCAGTGAGGAGAAGAAACCTCAGACAGCGAGGACAGGGGGAGATGAAGACTGAGGGTAGCATTTGCAGGTGAAGGAGGGGGTGTAGCCGCAGGTCGAAGGAGGGGCTGCGGATGGACTACGCAAGGAAAAGGCAGCAGATGAATGAAGGAGCAAATGCCAGCGTGGAAGAAAGCCATCAAGGGTTAACGCAAGAGGATGCAAGCGTGTGAGAATGGTAGCGATGAAAGGCGCAGCCAGCAAAAAATGTGAAGGATAGAGATCATGCAAGTAGCGTAGACGTGAAGGAGGGGATGCGGATGGAGTGATGTACGTGGATAGGTAGCAATGAGCATAGAGAAAGGCAGCAAAGGAAGCAGCCCAAAAGTGGGAAACGCAGGCACAGCTGGTGCAAAAAATAATTCCAAATTTTTCCTTTCACCCAGCAGAATTGAATTTAATTTAAAATAGATACACCTGCAATCATTTAATCCTTAAGGCAAGATACTGCCCAGATCTGCAACCCAAAAACGATCCTGACGCCAGATCTTACCCTCCAGGGTCTAGATCTAGCTTAGATCTGAAACATTTTCTGAAAATCTCCCACTAGAACCTGTAAAAAACCAGAAACAAGGAAACCAAACCCAAATATATGCACAGAAAATAAAAACCCCAAAACCCCGCTGAGTAAAACAATTAACGATATTTACAAATCTACAATGCTATTTTACAGATCAAGGCCCTGATGGCCAGATTTGAACCATTTAGCACAAAAAGGAAGTAAGATAGAGGCACAAGCCCTAAAAAGAACCCTGCAAAAAAAGGAATTTAAGATAAGCCCGGGGAATTAGATTCGGAGGGCTCTTCAAATCTTATTTCCTTGGGAGTCAGCTAGTCCAGCTGAGGACTTCCCTAAATGCCCAAATCTAAATCTGAGAGATTTCTGCACACTTAGAGTTAAACAGTTAAATCAATAGAGAAATAAGATAAATAATGAAAATTTCAAGAGTCAGAGATAACTGCTAACTCAATCCAATTAATATTCTCACCCTAAATCCAGTAACCTAAGTAAGATACCTACGCAATAGATTACTCTAGAAGAGCCAGTAATCAACAATTCATTAAAATAATCACCAGTAGAATATAAAGAACAAGTTTACCATAAAATGTTGAAGAGGAACACCTCCATCAAAATAAAACCCCAAAGACTTCGTTTGTATTATTCCATAAATAAATATTACAGGAGAGCTTCAAGAGCAAGTACACGATCAAGAGATCGAATGATCAAAAGACTGACACTGACCTCTAATTTATAGGATAAAATCCTCAAAGGCTAGTTCGGTTGATCCCCGTCAAAGTAATCTCGATCGTCTAAAAAGATTTAATCATCTTTTAATCTCATCCGTCGAAATTATAAATTTTGAGGAAATTCGAATTTATCATTAATTCCCTTTAAATTAACTCAAAAATAATATTTTTGAGTTCATTACCACAAAATTTCTACTTTTAGTTAACCACCAAGCCCTAAGGGTCCAAAATTTCTCAAAATTCTCAATATTTCCTTGGCCTGTAAGAATTTACAGAGTAAGTTCCGTAGATCAAGAACCAAAGGTCACCGCTCACAAACAAATCACAAATCAGTACACCAATATAATCATGTAATTAAAACCCTCAAAGAGGGAAACAGTCCACACCTTGAGCCAACGCGGCCACTTCAGGGGATTTATTAATATAAAAAGAAAAGTTACATATGTTTCTCTTAGATCTGAAACATTTTCTGAAAATCTCCCACTAGAACCTGTAAAAAACCAGAAACAAGGAAACCAAACCCAAATATATGCACAGAAAATAAAAACCCCAAAACCCCGCTGAGTAAAACAATTAACGATATTTACAAATCTACAATGCTATTTTACAGATCAAGGCCCTGATGGCCAGATTTGAACCATTTAGCACAAAAAGGAAGTAAGATAGAGGCACAAGCCCTAAAAAGAACCCTGCAAAAAAAGGAATTTAAGATAAGCCCGGGGAATTAGATTCGGAGGGCTCTTCAAATCTTATTTCCTTGGGAGTCAGCTAGTCCAGCTGAGGACTTCCCTAAATGCCCAAATCTAAATCTGAGAGATTTCTGCACACTTAGAGTTAAACAGTTAAATCAATAGAGAAATAAGATAAATAATGAAAATTTCAAGAGTCAGAGATAACTGCTAACTCAATCCAATTAATATTCTCACCCTAAATCCAGTAACCTAAGTAAGATACCTACGCAATAGATTACTCTAGAAGAGCCAGTAATCAACAATTCATTAAAATAATCACCAGTAGAATATAAAGAACAAGTTTACCATAAAATGTTGAAGAGGAACACCTCCATCAAAATAAAACCCCAAAGACTTCGTTTGTATTATTCCATAAATAAATATTACAGGAGAGCTTCAAGAGCAAGTACACGATCAAGAGATCGAATGATCAAAAGACTGACACTGACCTCTAATTTATAGGATAAAATCCTCAAAGGCTAGTTCGGTTGATCCCCGTCAAAGTAATCTCGATCGTCTAAAAAGATTTAATCATCTTTTAATCTCATCCGTCGAAATTATAAATTTTGAGGAAATTCGAATTTATCATTAATTCCCTTTAAATTAACTCAAAAATAATATTTTTGAGTTCATTACCACAAAATTTCTACTTTTAGTTAACCACCAAGCCCTAAGGGTCCAAAATTTCTCAAAATTCTCAATATTTCCTTGGCCTGTAAGAATTTACAGAGTAAGTTCCGTAGATCAAGAACCAAAGGTCACCGCTCACAAACAAATCACAAATCAGTACACCAATATAATCATGTAATTAAAACCCTCAAAGAGGGAAACAGTCCACACCTTGAGCCAACGCGGCCACTTCAGGGAATTTATTAATATAAAAATAAAAGTTACATATGTTTCTCTCATAAACGGTTATCAGACAAATGACCCTCCATGCTCTTTAAATAGAGATGATGGACCAATCGGGTGTTAAGCCATGGATCAAGTGTCGTTAATACCGACGTGAGAGATAACCGTCAAATCACTACAAATCGTGACCATCGGATTATAAGTTACAAATGTATATGGTAAAGAAACACACTTTACCTAACTCTACACTAGACTAAGTTATTCTTAACTATTTCCTATGTGTCGGAATATCCTAACATCCCCCCTTAAGAACAACTTGGGATAGGATTGAAGGATTTACAAAGGTGATACAAAAGGAGCCTACTTCTTATGTGTCGAAATATCCTAACATCCCCCCTTAAGAACAAATTGGGATAGGATTGAAGTATTTACAAAAGTGACACAATAGGAGAAGGAAGGAGGCATTAGAGCCTATCCCCCCTTAATGACAACTTTCCTGAACTCCAATCACGGATCGAAGTTTGGTAAACTTCGCTTCTATGAGAGCCTTTGTAAAGATATCGACTAATTGGTCATTGGTTGGACATTACTGCACTTCAAGAACACGATCATGAATGGGCTTTCTGATGAAGTGTATGTGGAGTTCAATGTGTTTCATACGCTGATGCTAAACTGGATCTTTACATAGCTGAATGGCACTTTGATTATCACACCAAAGTGTAATTGGATGCTGCTGATGAAGACCAAATTCAGACAGAATCTGACGAAGCCACATGGATTCCTTGCTGGCTTCAACTGCACCACAATACTCTACTTCTGCTGAAGAAAGAGAGATGGCACTTTGTTTCTTACAAGACAAAGTAATAGGTCCTGAACCAAGAGTGAATACATATCCGGCAATAGACTTTCGATCATCAGGGTCACTAGCCCAATCAGAATCAGTAAAACTAATCAACAATGGAGATGTTCTTGCACTGTAATGAATCCCGAACTGAACTGTACCTTGAAGATATTGAAGTATTCTTTTAGCTGCTTTCTAGTGACTTTCATGAGGTTGGTGCATAAACCGAGCGACAAGACCAACGGCAAAGGAAAGGTTAGGACGGGTATGGGTTAGATACAAAAGTTTACCAACAAGTTGATGATATAAGGTGGCATCAACTTTAGGGGTAGTACAGTTGACTGAAAGCTTGACTCCAGACTAAAAGGGAGAAGCGGTTGGCTTATAGTCTTCCATGTGAAAGTGGTGTAGAAGATCACAGGCATACTTGGACTAAGAGAGAGTAATCATTCCTTGGATTTCAAGACTTGAAGACCAAGGAAATAATGCAAGTGTCCTAAGTCTGTCATTTCAAACTTCTTTTTGAGGCTAGACTTCACATGGTTTATATGGTTTGGATCACTACCAGTAAGGATAAGATCACCAACATAAAGAACAAGGATGATTAAGGACTTACCCACTTTCTTGGTGTAGACAGTGTTGTCAGAATGACACCTAGAAAACCCATTATCTAAGAGAAATCTATCCATTTTCGCATACCAAGCCTAAGGAGCTTGTTTGAGACCATAGAGAGACTTCCTAAGGTGACAAACAAGGCTAGAGTCACTTTGGATAAAGCCAGGGGGTTGTTCCATGTAGATTTCTTCATGTAAATCTCCATGTAAGAAGGAAGATTTAACATCCATCTGATGGACTTCCCATTTCAAGGAAGCAGCAAGGGAAAGAACAAGGCGGATAGAATTCATTTTGGAAATAGAGAAGAAGGTTTCAGCATAGTCAATGTCGTCAACTTGTGAAAATCCTTTAGCGACAAGACAAGCTTTATGTCTATCCACTTTTCCATCTGGTCCAAACTTTGTTTTGTAAACCCATCTACATCTGACAAGTTTTCTTCCTTTTGGAAGAGGAACAAGATCCCAAGTATCATTCACCAATAAAGAACGATATTCTTCATTCATAGCTTCATCCCAATCTAGATGACCAGAGGCTTCTTCAAAGGTTTCTGGATCAAGTTTTTCTAGAACTTGAGCCAATAAGAAAGAAGCTCTTTCGAACTGAGAACGTGTACGTCGTCAATCGGCAGGGTCACCTGCAAAAGAACCTGCTGCATCCCGAGTAGAGCGGACCCATCTTGGAAGCGGTGGAGTATAAGGAACAATTTCACGAGGTGGAGGAGGATTGTCATCCTCGCTGTCATCATCTGAACTAGAAGGAATGCTATATAAAATAGAGGAGAGAGAGAGAGGTGGCACATATGCTGAATCAGGCTCGCAGGCCAAAGGTGGCACTCCCGTCGAACTAGGCTCACAGGTCGATATATTTTCATCAAACTTTACATCTCTTCTAATGATTATATTTTTGGATTTTGGTTGAAGAAGTCTATATCCTTTGACATCTTCAGAATATCCAACAAAAATACATTTTTCACTCTTAGGTTCTAAGGCTTTATGTTTCGCATCTAGAATATGGCCCAAGCATCACTTCCAAAAACACGAAAGTGACTTACATCTGGTTTGATTGACCTCCAAGCTTCTTCTGGAGTTATATTCTTTAAAACCTTAATAGGAGTGCGATTTACTATGTAATTTGCACAGTTAATGGCTTTTGCCCAAAAATTGAGACCAAGTACTTTAAATTGAAGCATAAAATTAGCCATTTCTTTTAAGGTGTAATTCTTCCTTTCCGCTACACCATTTTGTTGTGGAGTATATGGAACAGTATGTTGCAATTGAATGCCATGCTCAGTGCAGAAGTTGATAAATTTGTTCTTAACATATTCTCCGCCATTGTCTGATCTTAACTTAAGAATTTGATGTCCAGATTGTTTCTCAACAAAGGCCTTAAAGGCCAAAAACATGTTAAAAATTTCACTCTTGAGTTTTAAGAAATATACCCAAGTGCGTCGGGAAAAATCATCAATGACAGTTAAGAAGTACTTGCACCCAGAGAAAGAAACAACAGGAAGTGGACCACATAAATCACTGTGCACAAGCTACAAAGGGGCTAAAGTGTGCCAAGAGGCATGTTTGTCAAAACTATCCTGATGATGTTTTCCGAGTACACATCCAGAGCAAACACCATCTCGACAAGATACCATAGGAAGGCCCATCGCCATATTTTCCTTACATAGAGTTTGAAGAGAGCGATAGTTTAAGTGACCAAATCGCTCATGCCAAAGTTTGCTCACATCATCATTATGAGCAACAAATACAGAAGGAAGATATGATGACCCAAAGTTGTCAAACTTATACAACCTTGTGGAATCATTAGCAATGCCAGTAGCTAAAATATGTTTAGGATCTTTGAGGTCCTTGATTACAACATCATGAGGTGAGAATTGTACTATTTTCCCTTCACCTGAATGAGTTATCTGATAAATAGATAGAAGGTTGCATGACAAGGTAGGAACACATAGTACATCATTAAACTGACCATTATCTAGATGAATGGTTCTAGATCCTACAACACTAAGAGATCTATCATCACCAACATAAATATGTTTGGTGTTACAATCATTTAAAAAAGAAAACATGGATTTATTTTTAGCCATGTGGTAAGAAGCTCCAGAATCAATGAGCCACTCATGAGAAGGAGAAGAAGAAGATACATTTAATGCATAACTAGATCTTGATGCTTGACAACCACAAGCAGAAAGTGCCATGCCTGAAGATGAAGGTGAAGAGTGCTCCAAATTGATGTTGTGCTTCTTCATTGTTGCTTCTAAGGCTTCCATCTTCTTAAAACATTTCGACTCTATATGGCCATCCTGATTGCAAAAGTTGCAATGTCTATCTGTCTTCTTCCCTTTGTTTTGATTTGCCTTATTATTTTGGTGATTTGATTTTTCAATTTGCGGCTGAAATTGCTTATAGGGCCCTTGTTTGGTTTAGGACCATATTTTTTAGGATACTGTTTCTTGGGATTCTTTTGTTATGGTTGTTGTTGAGTTGCTAAGGCTTTCTTAGAAGTGTTTCCAGCAATGATAAGACCAAGGTGTAAAAGTTTTTCTTGTTCTCCTATCAAAGAATCACAAAAGGCATCAAAAGATGGATTCTTGTAGGTGGTTCCTAAAGAAATGATGGCTTCTCTGGTGGAATGGAAGGCGGAAACAAAAACAAAGTATGCAGGGCCAAGCTTAGCAAGAACGCAATAGATGAGGATCGTCCTTTTTGATCTTACAACCTTCTAAAAGAATTCTGAGGGTCTTGAATTTGGACAAAAAATCTTCAATGGAGGAGAAAATATTGGGGTCCAAAATAAGCAACTCATTTTCAAGCTGGTGGGCCCTGATTTGATTTTGAATGTAAAAAACGGTTTTTAGCTTTTCCAGGGCTTCATCAGGGGTATCAATGTCAAAGATATGAAATCGAAGATCTTGAGCAATGGACATTCCTATCAATCCTCGTGCTTGATCTTGTTTATTTTCCCATTTAGCAGCTTTATCATCATTGAAAGGTTTAGTTTCTTGTACTGTGGCTATTCTATAAAGCCCTTTACTTCTAAGTATATCTACCATGTGAGGTAGCCATTGGAAATAATTTGTACTGTTAAGAATAACCGAGCATGCACTTTCCATTTTTTTTAAAACTGAAGCTGAAAAAAGCTGAAACTAACTGCTCCGATGGAAAGATCTCGAAAAATTACGCCGTTTCAAAAAAAACGGCTCGAAAAACAGCGTCCGGATGAAGAAGTTATGCCTTTTGAAAAATCTAAGTTGTAGATGCCAAATAATTACAAGAACAAGATGAAGTGCGGCTTTAAAAAAAAAAAAAACCACCCCTTTGAACAAAAACTTTTTACAAAAAAAGCTTGAGAGGGAGACTTGAACCCAAGACCTCTATTCTCATAAACTAACCCCTCACCAAGTGAGATAGTAAAACGATCACGTTATTGTATGAAAGGAGGAAGGGGGTTTTCTTTTTTGGTTTTTTTTTTTTCCTCTTCGGTGTGTGTGCCTTTTCCTGCACAAAAAAAAACACAAAAACCAAGCAAAGAAAAAACGAAATGCAGAGCCTTCTGGCAAAATGTTAGATTCTCGGTTAGCCTTATCGGCAACTATCACTTTTTTCACTATTTCTGATTTTCCGAGATCGCACAACGACGGGGGGAAAGAGCATACGTAGCAAAAAAAATCCCTTTTTCCTGTTTCTGATTTGCCGAGATCGCACGCAGCGCACAACAAAGAGAATACACAGAGAAGATGGTGTAGATACAGCAAATAAATAAAATCTTAATACCGAAAATAAACAGAAAAAAACCGAAATAAACAGAATTATTAACAAATATAACTGCAAAATAGATGCTTTATACCTCCAGATCTAAACTGTCATAACTTGGGCAGCCAGAAACCTTTTTGCATGAAACAAAAGGCATTCCTCACTATAACAGATGCTCCAGACACAACCAAGCAGTTCTCCAAGCCCAAAAATATTCAGAAATAATAGATCTACAAAACGACATTCGCATGCAGTCAACCCGGCTTCGGATTTTGATCAACAATGGACGCGGCCCTCAAAATAGCTCTGATACCATGTAGGAATTTACAGGGTAAGTTCCTTAGACCAAGAACCAAAGGTCACCGCTCACAAAGAGATCACAAATCAGTACACCAGTATAATCACGTGGTTAAAACCCTCTAAGAGGGAAACAGTCCATGGCTTGAGCCAACGCGGCCACTTCAGGGAATTTATTAATACAAAAAGAAAAGTTACATATGTTTCTCTCATAAACGGTTACCAGACAAATGACCCTCCATGCTCTTTAAATAGAGATCATGGACCAATCGAGTGCTAAGCCACAGATCAAGTGTCGTTAATACCGAGGTGAGAGATAACCGTCGGATCACTACAAATCGTGACCGTTGGATTATAAGTTACAAATGTACATGGTAAAGAAACACACTTTACCTAACTCTACACTAGACTAAGTTATTCTTAAATATTTCCTATGTGTCAAAATATCCTAACATGGCCTGGGACCTTTAAAAATTTATTCTTTTAGGGACCCACGAATTTGCCTTTGAAGAAATTTAATTTACCTAGGACCTAAAATTAATTAAATTTCTGGCTTAGGATTTTTAATTTAATTTGGCCAGAAATTTTAATTAGTTGACAAATGAGGAAAATAATTATTTTTCCAACCCTCTTTACATAAGATAAATACATTTTGATACATGAAGCGAGAAAACCCATTCGTGATAGACCCTCAAATAGCTACCCAATCCTGCGACTCAAAACATGATCTAGTAAACCAAGTAGCTTGCAATAAAATAAGCCAATTAGCTAAGATTATTCCCAAACTATTTTTACAAGACTCGATAGAAAACACTAGGACTCACTTAGTACCTTGACGACAAAATCCACCTTAGCTTTGGGGTGAGGTTGAAGGGGAAAACTCTGCCAATCACTTGTGTCGAGAAATACAAATGAATCAGTGAGACAAAAAACCTCCTACGATAGAAATCATCACCAAAATACTAGGCTTACCTAGGTTGTTACATACATGATGGTCTTACTTAGATCATTTACATTATACACATGTAGAATGCATTTACATTGTATACAAAACTGTCGAATGATGATGAAATCTGAATGGCGTGAACACCTCAAACATGACAAATCCCATTTGAAAAAATGGGGGTGTACTGCTATGGGGTCATTGACACAGAGTGTTCAACAAGGTCACAATATAATCCTAGCCGACCTAACAAAAATAATGTACGGGCAGAACAATAACAATAGTGGCTTTTATGGGGCACAATAATAACAATATGGGGGCTACAGAGGTACAACAATAACAATAAGGGATTACGCTAGTAATATAGGGACCTAACAGTCCCTAAATGGAAAACTAAGTTAAAAGGGGGGATGTGAGGTTTCTAGGATATGTCAAATTTGGATTACATGAGATTATGAGAAAATATAATGAGCAATATGAAATGAAATATATAACCATTAACACATGAATCAAAAATTAGGATGAATAAAACCAATGTCTTCAATATTGCTTAAAAATAAATAATACTTGTTCAAAAATGAAGAGTTTCAAATTGAAACACAAGTAACCCTGTCAATCAAACCAAAAATGTTAGCGAGATACGATATCACATGCAAGAAATAAAATTTGTTTTCAAGAAATGCTTTCAAAATACATAATCATTCATAAATTCAAAGCATGTAAGGAAGCAATATAGAATGACTTGCAAAGGAAACAAGTTAAAACTCTACTTGCAAAAAGGAACAAGATGATACTTGCTTAAATAAGATAATCAATTCAAAACATTTTCACCAATGACAAGTAAATGAATATTTTGCAAATAAAAATAGTAAAATGTGTTAGCATGAAATGCACTTAAACCAAGATTAAATGCAATTATTTTGGTTAATTTTGATCTAAATGTCTACTCTAGGCGTCACCTTTTTTTCGACTGTCTTGAAACAAGTCTCTTATGTAAGTAGTGGTAGGAGATCCAAGGAAAGACAGCCAAGGCTATATCAACGATAAGTCCCTTGGAATATCTAGCACACCCGATGCTTCCAGTGTTGTAGAGACTATGGCTTTGACGACTGCAAGGTCACTGTGTTAACCACATAAGAGGGTCTATGTCCCTCAAGATGATGAAAGAAAGGGGTCATTAAGAGATGTCTTTCAACCAAGCTTATGCTTGGAGATGAATTTTCCTTAGAGATGCAAGCTATGCTAATATGCATAAATCAAATGCAAGTAAATTTATTAGTGCTTGTAAAAAGAAATGCCTCAAGTAAATGGAGATATGCTCAATGAGATAACTTAGGCAATTGCTCAAAATTGTACAAGATACAAGAAAATAAGCTTCATAAGCACATAAGATTCTAAGTTGCTCAAAGTAAGTGCCTTAACAAATGATATATCAATGATCAACCAACTAAAGCAATGAAATGAGATGAACTTCTAAGTATGATATGCTTGCAAAATGAGAAAATAACTTTAAAATAAATAACCAATGAGCCTATAGTGAGGAAAATTTTCAAATTAACTAAATCAAACTTTGCCACATGAATTGAGATTCTTGCATATAATGGAATAAGTTGCTACAAAGTGAAATGCCAATTTGTACATAAAATAAAAAACTTCAAATGCAAGGCATAAGATGGAAACTAGTAGCAAAATCATATTTAGAAGGTTAGATTGTGATAGTGAGATTGTGTTAGTTCTTAAGGCATGCAAAATGAAAACTAAGAAAACAATGCAAGATCAATCCACCCACATGTTTATCCTTCTAAATAAGGAGAAGAGGATGTCTTGGATGAAACCCAAGCTCCCACAAGAAAAACTAAGCCTTTTTATTAGATTTTTACAAAGATGAGAAACCTTCCAAAGGATCTCAACCAAAACTTCAAGAGGAATCTTTTACAACATATGAGGATTTTCAAGTACTAGATTTCCTTCTTGAAATTCAAAATTAGAAACTAAGGTGAGTGCAATAAGCATGCTCTCAAATTTGAAAATGTTAGGTGTCTCTTGGTATCCCAAAGATTAGCCTCCAATGGTGGAGGAAATCTTGCACAAGAAAAGAAGCTAGTCTCAAATGCCCACGACCTCCTAGAAGATGAACTTTGAAGGCTTGAGAGGTCCTACAAGAAAATGGTTGGAGTTTGTATGATCCTTCTTCAATGGTCTTGTCACCAACACTCCAACTTATGGGATGCAAAACTAAGAGACAATTAGTGTAGAGAGAACATATAAAACAAATAAATATAATACAAATAATGTACAAGAAACCAAATCAAGTGATGGGAGTGAACCCCATCACTTGCTTTAATTAAAAAAAATGCTCTCAAGTAGCTAATATAAAATCAATGAAGAACTATTTGAAAAGATTTATGATATGAAATGTTTACTTTTATACAAGCTATGTCCAAACAAATCCCTACAAGAACACTACTTAAGATAAATTATGAAAGATCCAAATAACAAATTTGAAGTGAGAGTTCCTTTGAAGATGCTTCAAGAGGGGGTTGGTCTCACAAAGACTTCTCACACTTGATCCAAAAATAATTCTTCTACAATACTCCAATCACACATTAGTCTATATAGATTTAGATAAGCAAACAATGAATTGAAACTTCTAGAAATTTATTTGAAAATAAACTAGCGCTTTCAATATCTAGACCCTACTTCCAAAATCAAATGCTAATACAAGATAGCTTTGCACTAGCAAGTCTACAAGAGTATATGGAAAATCAAATAACTCAAAGCATAAATAGAAGAAATTATACCAATAGCTCACATTGCACCATGCTCCAGAGGAAGACCACCCATGAATGGACCCCCAAAGTCTTTTTATTGCAATTCTTGAAAAGTGTGCAAAGTAGCAACGCTTCCGCAAGCACAATAACTAGTAAACAATTGATACAATATAAGAGCTCAAAGCTCTATTATATAGAGAAATGATAGAAAATCTCAATGAAAAACCATGTGACAAGTGTGATGATGACAATCCCAATTCAATTTTCCCCAAGTGGCCATTCAATTTCCTCTAGAGAGACCCACACAATCTTGAGGATGAGAACTCGTTGAGGTGGAAGGGACATGTGTATGTGAGAGTGGAGTCGTAGGAGACCACTCTCCACTCATCTCTAAGGGAAATCCAAGTCCAAATCCCACCAAATGATGACTCATCAAGCCAACTCGAATTCCTTGCTTCATTAAATGTGTTTTCCTTGAGAAACTCGTGGTCTCCTTCATGAGAATTCGATATCTTTAGAGCACACGTTTTTTCCTTAAATCAAGGAGTCCACATCATCTTGGAACTTCACTTTCACTCAATGATTTTCCACATCATTTAGCATGTGTGGATATTTATTTTTATCCATTTATTTAATTGTTGGCTCAATTTATTGCCACATTTTCCACTAGACTTAAGAAAAGTGGGTTTTGACAGTCTCGAACACATTTTTTACCCCTCAAAGTGTGTCATAGTAGAAAGTTGAAGGTGATAGGTGTAACTTTGATTACTCCTACCCTATACAACTTCTCTAGACATCACTTATTACATTTCATATACAAAATTTATTCCAATTTCCACCCTGCGAGAAATTTTAAATATTAAAAAATGACCTCCTAGACCTAATCAAATTCCATGAATTATTTTGTGTGATCTAGTATGGTAATATACAATGACCCTAGACCTAATCAAATTCCATGATTTTTTTTGTGTGATCTAGTATGGCAATATACAATGACCCTAGATACTAGGACTCACCCAAGGTCTTGCATTCAAGGCATACTCTGGCTTTGGGGTTATGCTTGGAGGAAAAAACTCAATTAATTATTAATTCCCCATAAGGATATAAAAATTAACCAAGTGAAAAAACCTCCCAAGTAAACTCACTTTATGACAAGGTCCTAGGCCATCCAGGCCTGTTACATGACGCGACTCCTCATACTAGTATCACTTTTACAATGTCCCCACAGGGCTTGTGAAATTTGAGTACAACAGAAAAAGATGAGAAGAAGAAGTAGAGTTGAAAAACTCTGGTGATAAGATGATCTTTGATGGTACAAGTAGCCTTTGGTACCAGTGTTGCGGGGGAGCGCCTTCCCCCCCACATCGAACCCACTCCCGAAGTGCGCTCCCTTCAAGAGCGGCCCTAGGAGCACGCTCCCTAAACAAAATTCACTTCCTGACTTTTTTCACAAAAAAAATTATGGAAACACATACCAAATGCAAATTTTTTTCAAAGAAACAAGAAGTTTTGAGTGGGCAACCTAATGATCAAGCCTATGGCACTCGCATTGATATGCAATTCATGGTAATGTTAAATTCTTAAAGTAAAATGACATTCTCATTTATCTTTCATTTTCATCGTTTTACTTAAATTTTTAACATTACCAGGAAATGACTCTGGATGTTTGAGAACGGTTCTGACCTTATCGGATTTCAGATGGAGAAAGTATAATTTTAGATCTCACTTGAAATCCAGCAAGCTTATCAGTTTTTTCAGGATTTCAGGATTGCAATGTTTCCATTGGATTTCATCATGTACTAGGGTATGGAACTCGTCAAGAGCACCAATCCCTTTATGTACCTTGATGTTAGTGACATTGGTTATTGAACTCCTCTATCATGACCCTACTAAAAATGTACCCATCACTCAAACAAAATCTCGACTTGACATTCTACACTTTTTCTATCTTATGTTAATGCTTAGATGGCAATATTAATGACAAAGATTCCAAGGTAGGCAATGATTTTGATGATAAGTAGGTATTTGTGGTAGCATGATTTTTTTGGATGATAGGGGACATCTAGAGCCTGTTTGTTGATGTATTTTTGGTTCAGAGATAGATTGCACTCGATGTTATTTTGGTTATGTACACCCTTACATGATATATAAATCAAAACTTGTAACTTGTGGACTTGTAGTTGATGAAGATTGTAACTACTAGATGATTGTTGTTATATGGTTTAATCGATGTTTTTATGCTTTTTATAACTAATTCATCATTCTACATGGTTGCTCATAAATTAGACATTTCTCTTGGCGGAAAAAGGCCCCAAGTATTAGCAATAGATAATAGATTTACTTGTCTTTTCTAGTTTCTAGTAGTTTTTATAACTATTGACTCTTTCGTATTTATTATGATATTTTTTGTAAACAATATATGACAATTTAAGTTTGAAGTTGGCAATTATAACTCATTGGTAATGAATTATGAATATAATGCTTCGTGAAAGTTGAAACATTTCATTTCATGTTAGATATTCTTTGTTATCATTTGGTAACTTGTTAATGGTAATGGTTACAAGTACAAGTTACAACTTTAGCGATCAATGATGATAAATGTTATATATCAAATTTTGAAAGCTTGAAACTTTAAGACTGATGAACCATGAGACTCAATATGTTGTATGTTACTAACTTGTGGACGTGGTTGATCAGAATTATAACTTCTAGATGACTGATGTTATATGGTTCAATCCATGTTTTTATGTTTTTTATATCTAATTCATCATTCTACATGCTTTTGTTGACATTTATGCATCAAAATATATAAAAATATATATTATATAAAAATTCACTCTCGATTCACTCCCAAACCGAGAGCTAATGTCGCTCCCCGCTCCCCGCTTTCACTCCTACTCCCAAGTAACCTTGTTTGGTACATCCTAAGTCATCGAGTCTTCAAAAAATATTCAGGTGCCACTCTAGTGGTCAACAAGCCTCAAGATGGATGTGTTGAGATTCGTGAGGGACTACAACACTTTCCAGCAAAACAAGATAGAACACACTCATCCAGTAGGGTTACTGCAGCCCCTCCCCATCCCGGAGCAGAAGTGGGAAAGTGCTTCCATGGACTTTATCACTCGCTTACCTCTAGTGCAGGGAAAATATTGCATATATGTGGTGATACATCGGCTCACAAAATTTATCCATTTCTTTGCTATATCATCAAAATATTCACCTTCGCAGGCAGTTGAGTTGTCTTTCAACAAGGACTTTAGATTGCATAGGTTATCAAAAACCATTGTTAGTGATAGAGATAGCAAGTTCATGGGCAGCTTCTGGAACGAGATTTTCATACTTGTGGGGACTGAGCTAACCCCAAGCACTAGTTATCACCCACATACTAATGGATAGACAAAGATAGTCAACAAGTGGCTGGAAGGTTATCTTAGGAATTACGTTACCAACCAACAAAAGGAATGGATGAAGTGGTTGCATATGGGAGAGAATTGTTACTATACCACTTTCCACATGTCCATTTGCATGACTCCCTTTAAAGAATCATATGGATATGACGCTTTGACTTTTGCAGACAAGATATTTGGGGACAGTCGAGCATCATTGGTCGAATACTGGATCTAGGAGAGCCAATATATTTTAAAAGTCCTCAAGGACAATCTACAAATGGCTCAAAATCAACAGATATTGTATGCAGATAAGCATAGGGTGGAGCACAACTTTGAAGAAGTGGGAGATATGGTGTACCTTCGTCTTCAGCCCCACAAACAGTCATCACTAAAAACCAAAGGGCGGAAAAGTTGAAACTCGGGTTCTATGGGCCATTCAAGATTTTGAGGTGAGTAGGAGAAGTGACCTATGAACTCGAGCTTCCGGAACAATGTAAAAGTCAAAACGTCTTTCATGTCTCGTACCTGAAAAATGCCTTGGGGCAGCATGTTGTTGTTTCCACAAAACTCCCACCATTGGATGAGGAAGGAGAATCAATCTTGGAACCTGAAAAGATCCTTGATACAAGGGAGAGGAAGTTGCGGAACAAGACAATCAAGGAGAACATGGAAAAATGGAAAGATTTATCATAGAGGATGCTACCTGGGAAGGTGAACAAGTGTTCAAACATCTTGAATTCATATTGCTTGAGGACAAGCAACCTTGGTCAAGGAGGACTACAATGTCCCCGACCACTTTGGAAGGTTATGACAGAGTCCACTAGCCTAGAGTGGTTCCCATAGGCTAAAGCGAGGAAATATTTAATAAAGGGAGCTTAAATTGCCTAAGGAAAACATTATCAAGTCTAAAAGGAGAAAAGGTGATATTCCCTAGGCAAGTGAAAAGTCACTTCAACTTTATAAAGTGAAATATCATATACTGACTTTATAAAAGTTGATTTAATAAAAGGAAAGGTGAAAAGGTAACCTTAAAGAAAGAAAAAGAGGAGACTCCTCATTCGTGCATCTGTGAGTTTGGAGAAAGAGCCCTTGGAGAGAGTTGAACGAGAAGCTTAGGGTTTTGGAACCCTAGTCACCATAGCAAACTTCGGTGTTGAAACTAAACACCCTAGTTTGGATTTGAGAGTGAAATCACCCAGATTTCACTGTTGAGCTTCAATGGAGAACAAAATTTTTGAGAAATATTACGTATTAAAGTTTTATTAGTTGGTTTACATCTTACATAGTATTTTCTATTTTTATAATAGGCTGAAGATTTTCATGGGAGAAAGGAGGACCAAGTACAAATTTAATCCAATAAAAGGAGTTTGTGTACAGGACAGTTAATACTTCAGCTTCCTGGGGCCCACGAGTTGTTGAAAGGGGATGCATACATTATGGTGGGGCCAAACTTAATATTACCCAAAGAAACAGAAGTGTAAAGCTTAACGTGACTAAGGTTGAACGCACTAAGGCAGCATGAATCCCATGGATATTTATTAGTTGGGTCGAGCCCATCTTGAAGGCAAAAGGGAGTCAAGTTAATTCTTTTTGGTAGCTAGACACATTTCTAACTGTTGGGTTGTATCTCTTTAGCAAAGACGAGTCCTGGACTTACAGGGGTCATGTTTCATATTTGCCTCAGGTCGTGGACCATTTCTTATTTGTTGGATGTGTATACGCTGAAGGGAATTTATTTTTAAACAGTAAGGGAAAGAGAACCATTATTGGGTCGTGTATTTCTGAGTTTGAAGTCACTATGAAAATTTCTGAAACTACTTAACAGAAATTTCTACAGCAAAAATCTGGTTTACTTCTCCTACTTGTGTTTTTATTTATACAAGTTATTTTCAAAATATTCAGAAAATAGAAAAGTAAACACACTGCATATCTACACATATATATAGATCAAGTACTTAAAAATAAATCATACATGACAAAGGACATACAATATTTTTTGGACAATGTCCCTGGAAAAACCGAATGTGGGAAAACAGGTGCAGCAGCTCTTAGAGGGTTTTATTATTATGCAGAATATTTGAATACAATCAAGGGCACCAATAGTGGTTTGCCCAACATAGAAATCACAGCAGATGTACCTATTTCACTCGGAGACAAAAAATATGGGTGATTCAACTGAGGCTTCACACCTTCTAGAAATGTTGAATACGAGCCCTTTCTGGCCAACTAGAAACCCTGGTGCTGCCTCTCCCGACACTCCGTCAGCTTTGCATAGCTGCTAGAGCCTCTACGCGGCACAAGCTGCTCCTGGGTCACCCCTCTGGACTCAACGTTGCCTCTGCGTCACCCTGAAGGGCTTGCATCAGCCTCTATGTTGCCTCTGGGTGAGGCTGACTGCGCTGCGTCCCGCCTTTTGGGTCTCTGCGCTCCCTGGTACGGATCTGCATCTCTGCCTATGTATTCTCGGCCTCGGATCTTTATCGCTCGTCGGTCTGCCCCTCACCAACACTACAAGCTTATTCTAAAATTCTCAGCAAACCACACCCCAGAATTTCGACTTAGCTCACGTGCTACCACTCTGTGTGTGTTCTCCAACTAACCCCAAGCCTTCCTTTAATACTTTTCTCGTTAAACATTCAACGGCCATGATCTAATCTCTAATAGACGACTAAGATTAGAAAAGACTTGATCCATGTCACTTAGAACATTCTCACCCACATGTCTAAATTAATTCACTTTAATTATTTAATTTCCCTAAGTTAGACTTAGGATCTCCATTAAAATAATTAATATTTTGAATAACTTAGGTTCCTGGTGGAATTTCTCCAAACGATTTCTGGGTATTGGAGATCTCATGTGCTCTAGCCCCTCCACAAAGTTTCAGAGCTAGAGCACATCCGATGCTACCCAAAACCTCAACAGTCCCTGCCTTTTCAGATCTGTTCATGGGTGTCCTTTCTGAGCTTGCATGCTGCCATTTTTCCAGCATGTACGTGTTGCATGGTTCCTAGAGATGCATTGATGGTAAGTCTGTCGGAGTATCAATTTTAGAGGCCTGTACCAGTTGATTACCTGCTGGTCTGGACGCATAACAGCAGTGAGAGTTCAAACTAGAGGCTACATATTGGACGGTGTATCTCTGCTGCACATGTGAGGAGAACCTATCAAGGGGACAGCATTATTCCTTCTGTGGTGGCCAATCTTTACCAGGTACCTCTCGTGTCTTGTCATGTATTAATCTCTTATAAATAATGGTCTGCAGTGCTCAATATAGTTGATAATAAGAACATGAAATTGCTGTCACAAATTTATGAGGTATAAAATGAAACACCAGTGATGGGCCTGTGTTCCCTTCACATAGGTTTCTCATTGCACTTGTATTTAGCATCAGAAACTATATCTCATCTACAGCATTGTACATTTGAGCTATTTGGCAAACAGACCTCATTTAAATCCTAGTTAACACTCAGAAAAATCATTGAGAACACTCAGTATTACAAGCCGGCATCTTACATGCCTCCAAGGTTTGACTTTTACAAACTTCAATTTGCAGCAAGAAAACAAATGGGAATGAGACAAATGCATGGTAAGTTTCATACATGAAACATAATAGGAGAAAATAACATCTAATCAGGGAGAAGCAAATGCCATACCAAAACCAGCAAAAAAAGCCCAATTTGTTTCAAAGAAGTAGATCCTCTTAGAAAGACTCCATTCAATGAAGTTCCATTTGTACCTGCATATAACAAGATGGGATCAAATTTGTTTATCTAGTATATTCCAATAATTCAAGGAAAGTGCAAGTCTCTCTACCCATATTCAAATAATAAATACCGATGAACTTACTCAAAACAGTAATAAGCATAAATCCATGATTGAAGAATAAAATTCATTAACTTTCCAACATAAGGAATATAACCAACTGCAGAGACCTGCAATATGAAGCAAAGTTTACATGTTACGACTCTACTTTCAATTGCAAAGGATGAAAGAAGTTAACTGACAAATAGCAACAAAAGTGTATCGTAGATATCCAAAATAAAATAAATAGTGAAACGAAGTATGTTCACAACTCCTGAAACAAGAACTCCCATACTATGACAAACTTCAAAATTGTTTAGACTGCCATGCATGGCATTAGATCAATAGACCTCTATGAAAAATATGGTAATCATAAGAATTGAATATATCTGCTCCCCAATCATAAGCACCATCCTGCATAAAGGCAAATCAAAAAAATGGACAGGTATTAATAAATAACCTCCATGAAAAATATGGTAATCATAAGAATTGAATATATCTGCTCCCCAATCATAAGCATCATCCTGCATAAAGGCAAATCAAAAAAATGGACAGGTATTAATAAATAACGTAGACAACAAAATTAACTATTGGCTAACATATTACTAAAATTTCAAACCCACCCCTCAAGGCCGTCATGGTTGATGGCAGCTTCTGTACTTAATACTTTGTCCTTCCCTGAATTCATCTTCTGTGGAACTTCGTCAGACTGCTTCATTATAATACAAGCTTGCTTTGCAATTTCATTGTACCTGTTTTAGGAGCAATTTTTTCTCTTCAAGGTACAGCCTTGGGATAAAAGAGCAAAAAGGAAGGCATGAAATAGGTAAATATTAATTTTTTAAACACATTTCATCACAGTTATAATATCAAGAACAAACTATGAAATAGGATTTTTGAACATTCCAGTAAAGGACCAAGTGGAAGCTCCACAACCAAACCAACCTAGAACTAATTAAGCATTCACTCGCAATGTATATCTAGGGCAGTAATTCATCCTGTTGACCACACTTTGTCAACGACCCCATAGCAGTACACCCCCATCTTTTCAAATGGGACTTATCATGTTCGAGGCTCATGTCATCCAGATTTCATCGTCAGCCGACATTTTGTTATAAATGATGTAAACCTATTCTGCATGTTATGATGTAAATGATCTAAGTAAGATCGTCAATGTATGTAACAACCTAGGTAAGCCTAGCATGTTGTTGATGATCTCTATCCTAAGAGGTTTTTTGTCTCACTGATCCACGAAAGTGATCGGCAGAGTTTTTCCCTCCAGCCTCACCCCAAAGCTAGGGTGGATTTTTTCATCAGCATGCTAAGTGAGTCCTAGTGTTTTCTATCGAGTCCTTGTAAAAGTAGTTTGAGCTACTTGGTCTACTAGATCATATTTTGAGTTGCAGAATTAGATATTTATTTGAGAGTCTATACAAATGGGTATTCCCCCTTCATGTATGTAAATGTATTATCTCATGTAAAGAGGGTTAGAAAAATATTTAAAATCCCCTCTCAGTCAATTAATTAAATTTTCTGGTCAATTAATAAAAAATTCTTAAACCGGAAATTTAATTAATTTAAGGTTCTAAGTTAGGATTAAATCTTTCAAAGGCAAAATTTGTGGGTACTTGGAAAATGATTTTTAAAAGCCCCAGGCCAAGGGAATATTGAGAATTTTAAGAAATTTTGGACCCTTGGGCCTAGGTGGTTAAGTCAAAGTCAAAATTTTGGGGTAATTAACTCAAAAATAATATTTTTGAGTTAATTAAAATTGAATTAAGTGATAAATTCGTTTTTTCCCCAAATTTATAATTTCAACGCTCCTAATTAAAAAATAATTAAATCTTTTGGACGATTGAGATTATTTTGACAAGGATCATCCAAACTAGCCGTTGGAGATTTTGTCCTATAAATTTAGAGGTCTTTGTCAGTCTTGAGTCATCCGATCTCAGGATCGTGCATTTGTTCTTAGAAGCTCTTGTAAATTTTTGAGTAATAAAGCATAAAGACTTTGGGGTTACAAATTTTGATGTTCCTTCTCGGATCTATGTGGTGATTCATTTCTAAACTCTGCTACTTTGTTTGAATTTTTATAGTTGATGGCATTCATGGATTAATCTGCATACAGGTATCTTGTGCAGTTTTCTGAATTCATAAAATGACATATTGATTTTTCTGAAGGATCTCATGTTATTTTCTTAAATCTCTATCGATCTACGGTTCAGATCTAAGTGTGCAGGGAAATAATTTTTTTAAGGGTTTGAGCGTCTAGGGAAGTCTTTGATTGGACCAACCGACTCTCAAATGACATAAATCTGAAAAGCTCATTATTTGTTAAATTCCAAATATATCTTACGAAATTGGTGGTTTTGCAGGGTTTTCTAGGGCTTGTGACTCTCCCTAAAATTTTAAATCTCTAAAAACTATGCTAAAATGGATCCAAATTTGGCCGTGAGGACCTCAGATTTGTAGATTAGTTTGTAGATTTGTAATTTTAAAAATTGTAAAGGTTTTTGGTGTATATATATTTCGGAATCTGACTGGGTTTACAGGTTATAGGTTTACTCAAAAAAAAAAAATTTAAAGATCTGAGGCAAATCTAACCCTCAAGGGCCAGATCTGGCCTCATAGTCATCTCTATGAGCAAATCTGGGCGATAATTGATAGAAGGAGCATAAGAATCTGAGCCTAAACTGAATAAATTTTAAAATTTGTTGGGCGGATTTTCATACTACTGGGTTCTCCTCATTCTGATCAACGCTGCCTCTGTCCCAGCTTTTATATGACGTCCTTCCTCATGCAGACATTTTCTTCTGTCCTCCATTGAACCCTCGATCTTTGCAATTCTGCCTTATCCTCTGCATTTGTCGCTCTGTTCTGCCTGTCCGCCATCCCTCTTCTATCCTTAGCCGCTATTCATCTGCGTTTTCCATCTCCCTCCATCGTCCAATCTGCAAATCTTTCCCATTTGCCATTGATCCTTCACAGTCGATTTCTTCATGTCCTCACACTGCAACACTATCTGTCCTGTTGTTGTAGCCTAACCTTCCTCCTAAAACATTGTTCATCCACCGTTCGTCCAGCTTCTCCTTCTTGCCTTGCCGTCCGACCTCTTCTCCTTCACGCCATCTCCCGTCGACCTCCATTGGCTCCGTCGGCTTCAACCTGAACAAAACGCACACATAAAAATCAAATACAAAAGTATATGCGTTGAAAATTTTTGTGAGTCGAATTCGTTTTTGACAGCGTTATTTTTTTTTTAATGTATAGTTTTATTTTAGGATTTAGAAGTTCACGTTTTAATTTTTCTTTTATTTAGTTTAATTTTAGATTTAGATTTTATCTTAGCCTAATTCTAACTTAGTTTTAAATTAGTTAAATTTTATTTTTTAGTTTTAGTTTAGATTTAATTTAGTTTAGTCTAACTTTAGCTTTAATTTTAGATTTTAAATTTTAGATTTAATCTTTGTTTAATTTTAACTTAGTTTCAATTTAGTTTAATTTAGAATTAGTTTTGTTTAATTTGTCTTAGGTTTAAGTTTTAATTTAGATCTTGATTTAGATTTAAAATATAAAAAATTAAAAATTAAAAAAAAAAAAATTCAAAAGACTTTCTAAATTCTCTATAGTCAAATGCGCTTAAATTTTTCTATCTAAAATTTGACTGTAGAGCATTTTAATTTTCAAACTGGGTTATATTGAAATATCATAATTTCGGAAATTCTTCAAGCATTGGGTATTTTTATCTTAATGATCGTCTCATGATAAGCTTTGTTGATTGGCTCAAGTATCTTAATGAATGATCGTAGCATTTTCTATTGAATATCATTGTGGTCATTTAGCAGCAATTATACATCCAATACTTATCTTTAATTGCATAACGGAAACTTGTTTGACTCCATAAGGCACTGGTTTTAACATAATCAATCTGTGAAATCTCGTTAATTTTATCAAGTATTTGGTGTTTTTAGCTGTGTCTCCTAGATTCTTCCTCTTCATTTCTAATAGGATCTACCTCCCTTAGCTTGCAAGGAGACAGTTTAAATAGAGAGATTGGGGATAAAGGTGACAGCCCCCGATCTGAGTCGTTGTCGCAGTGCCTAGACATTCTATGCGACAACACATCCTCTTTGGGACAAAGTGGCTTCTAGATTAGCTCTGAAAATCCAAATCTACAACGAAAAGTCTACTAATGCACTGCCAAGAACATTTGCCACACATAATAAAATTGGTCATACACTACATCATAACTCAAACAAATAAAACTACTTTACTCTCCACAAGCTTGGCGATATCTTGCTCACAAGTTCTTCCACTCAATCAATCCCCAAGCTGCAAATGGGAATAGCAAACCCTTATGTATATTTTAGCTCAACTCTCATACAAAAATATAATATTTGTTTTCCTATATACACTTTTCACTCCAAGAAAGAACAATAAAATTGTAATCAAGAACATGCTTAGAAAAAGCAGCAAGAAATTTATTGATATCCCCAATGTCTTCCAATAAAATATTCTAGGAAATTAATATAAGATTATCCTCATCTAACTAACTCTAGTAGAAAAATCAACAATGAATAAAGATCAAGTTGGATGTGAAATTTTCAAGTCTATTGCAGCAACTACAAATTATTCTTCTAACTGATTAATATTAAGTGCAGTCTATTTGCTATGGCAAACAACAAATAAAATCACAACTGCAATTTTCACCAAAATATAATACATTGCCGAAATCAATTTGGAACTAAGAACTATAGAAAACACACAAAATAAAAATGACACTGTTATTTTTGGACAAATGTCCCGGGAAAAACCCAATGTGGGAAAATCACTGCAGCAGATGAGGATTTTATTATTATATGCAGCAGCAAAAAATTCGGAGTACAAATCTAGATGCCAAACTAGCTATCCTCCAGCAAAATATACTACAAAAATTATTTCGAGGAAATTCCTCCCTTCTGGAACGAAACTCGGCACTTCTAGCCTTGCTCGCACTTCCTCTTGGCAACTCGCACTGGCCAGAAATGTGCATTGCTGACCCAAATAATTTGCACTGCCTGATAGCTGGCTTTGGATGAGTCATCCTGCCTCCCTCTAGCCTTGGAAGTGACTCACTTTGCTTTCTAGGTGAGCTCTCAGCCTCCAACAACTGAAACGATCACTTTCTGACACTTCGAACTGAATTTTTTGGCTGCTCGCACTTGTTGCCCGACCTCTCTAGAAAAATAAATCATCCTCCCAGCTACTATTGCTCTGTTGCTGAGAAAATGTGTTGGTAATAACTTTGTTGCTACCTCAATTTCACTCATGCCTTCCTTCTGGCTTGAACTTCTCTCCCTTGCTCGATCTCTGCAACTTGGTAGCTCGATTTGCCAAGGAACTCGCATTGCTAGTGTGTTCTCCATTTACCCATCGAGTTGCTCTTATAATCTCTCACTGGTGAAACAATGGCCATGATTAGATCCCCATCAATGGCTAAGATCATCTCCAACTCGATCTGTGTGAGTTTCCAGGGAATTCTCACCTTTCTCAATTAATTACTGTTAATTAATCACTTTTCCTAAGTTAGACTTAGGAAATATTTATTTATTGATCAATTAACTTAATTGAGGCATCTCTAGGTGATTTCTCCTGACACTTCTTCTAGGTTTTGGAGATCCTATGTTCTTTAGCCTCTCTGGCCAAAGTCAAGACTAGAACACCTATCTGATGCTACAAAACTAACATTAGATACAACAACAATTTAAAACTAGGAGCAAGTGTTAGTTTTTGTGCCATCGGATGTGTTCTGGCCACGAAACATTGTGGAAATACAAGAATACATGAGTTCTCCAAAACCCATAAATCGTTTCTGGAAATTCCACCTAGAAGTGACTTAATTAGATTATTAACCAATTTTTTTAATGTTTCCTAAGTCTAAACTTAGGAAAAGTGGTTAACTAATCAATATTAATTAAGTCAAGGCGAGAATAGTCTAGAAACTCACACAGATCGACTCCAAGATCATCTTAGTAATTGACTAAGTTTTAATCCTGGTCGTTGGTGCTTCAACAGAGCGTTATAAGAGGAGGTCAATGTGATGATGGAGAACACACTGGAAGAGTTTGATTTCACTAAGAGATCGTTTTCCAGAGTAGCAGCAGTCAGTTTTCGGAGAGAGAGCTAGTGAGATCAAAGCAGTGAGGAAGAGGGGTAGAGACAATGAAGCCGGAGGAAGAATTCCAAATCCGGTGAGTGCATTTGCAGAGAGGCTAACGCAGAGGCAACGCAGTAACCTCCAGAGGCAATTTCGATTCTGCTGGGGAAAGACAAGTTTCAATGCCAGAAGATGGACAGAGGTCTCAGAGGCCAGGAGAGACATTTTCCTAGACAGCAGCAGACTAGACGGCTTGAGGAGAAGTTGGTTCGAACTGAGTGTAGAAAGGACTACGCTAGTGCGACGCAGTAGCTGCGCAGAGCCAGTTTGGATGACCCACCTGGAGCTGAGCTCAGAGCCTGGATTCGCCTGTGGAGTGAGGAAATTTCCCCACTAGATTTTTCTTGCCAATATTTCTCTGAAGGATTTCCATTTTTAGCATACAGTTGTACTCAGATTATTTCATTGTTGCTTAATAATAAAACTCTTATCTACTGCACCAGCTTTCTCGAGGTGGGTTTTTCCAAGGACTCCTTTCCAAAAAAAACTGTGTTATTTTGTGTGTGTGCTAGCATTTCTTCTAGGGTTTATTCTTCCGCATTTTTTATTTGTGAAGGTTGCAGTGTGATGTATTCAGTATCTGTCATAGGAAATAGCAAATAAATTGTTAAACTAAAATTAACAATTAGGAGAATATTTTCCAGTCGCTGCAATAGGATTTCAGTTTTCGAAATTTTCACATGGTACCAAAGCGCAGTTGATTAGCCGGAGAGCTCAGAAGCAAAGAAGAAAGAATTCCGCTACTCAGCAAGGGCAGCAGGCCGAAATTCCCTAGGGCAGCGCAATCATTATGCTAGAGGGATGAGCTGCTTGAGGAAATTTGAATTTTCTGAGTGGCAGAAAAATTTGAGTTTTCCAGATTGAGTAGCTCCAGAGGCAGAGGGAGAAGCCCAATATTTTTCGTTGAGCAGATCTCTAGTCGGATGCAAAGGGTTTTTGCAGCGGTTGCTAAAGCAGAACCAGCATCGAATGGGAGAAGAGCACACACAGAGGGAAAATTTCTCTCAGGGAACTTCTAGTCTCAGATGTTTAAATTTTTAGTTACAAATCAACAGTAGCAGCTAGCAAAGCCACACATTCCAAGAGGGAGTGTGAGTAGCAGCGCTGCAACCGAGTACAGGAGAAGAGCGACTTTTCGACATTTTTCAGAGATGGCTATTGTTGGGCTTCGTGATCAGGACAGGTTGGATGGAGCTTCCAACTATGTCATCTCGAAGGCAAGATGTCCTCTCTTCTATATGAATTTGTGTTAAATTTAGATAAGCATGGTATGTTTTATGCTTAATGCAGTTTACTTCAATCTTACTTATAGGCCCAATTCAGATTAGCAATCACATAAACATGAAAGTAAAATGCTGATAGAACATAATAATAGATCAACAGAAGAAAAGCCAAATAATATATCAGAATTTGCAATTCTTCTTGTCCAGCAAATATAGAGAGAAACGTTTGTTACAGCAGTCAACAGGATGCCCTAGCCAGTAAAGACTTTTGCTAGTCAAACCAGCTCTTCCAACATACAAGATCAACCTTCCTCAAATATCACACACCTCAAAAGACAGCTCCCAAAATAGTCAACGCAAGTCAACAAAAGGATCCCTCATCTAGATTTTCGGCATCCAAATTTCAGGCATCCATTTCCGGCATCCATATTTTCGGCATCGCATCCATTTCCGGCATCCAGATTTCCACGTGGGAGAGAGAGAAGCCTCTATAGGTTGTATGAACCAATCAGAAGAGGAAGAATGTGTGTGATGAGATTATGATGAAATGAGCATCATCTCTCTCCTATTTATATCCATCAATGAGGGTGTGTGACATATCTATTGGGCTTGTGAGCCTACCTTACAATTCTAGCCAACCTTGACAATTTGCACATGTGTGGAAAATAAATTCAAAATATAAGTTCTGCTCATCCAAACAAGATGATCTTTAGATCAATCTTGCACCTCTCCGAAAGAGGAATCCAACAAAAATATCATCATCATCATATGAGCAATGCAACATGGATTTTGGACCTAGTTGCCCAAAATTAACACTCCCTCTCAACTAGGGAGAACTCCATTTGTCCACCTGTGCCATCTTGTCATCTAGTACCATAGTGTACTATCATATATCATCATGCACTCCTGCATCATCCTACTCTAACATGCTTTGCTGGCTCTTCTTCGCACAACGAGAGTAAGTCACAAGGACATCACACTCTGCTAATCTGAAGTCAGCTTAGAGGTTAAAACCTCAATCGGACTCAAGAGAGTCACATACTAACCCGAAGTTAGTTTACTGACCCGAAGTCAGTTTAGAGGTAAGAACATCATCCAGACTTGATCCCAGATCAAATGGTTGGACACATCCCATCCTAGACAGAGAGAGTACGGCAATCCTCGATGCATCCATCGGTCATGCTATCGATCTCTATCCACATTTCCCATCTCATTGGCCAAACAAGATGATCTTTAGATCAATCTTGCACCTCTCCGAAAGAGGAATCCAACAAAAATATCATCATCATCATATGAGCAATGCAACATGGATTTTGGACCTAGTTGCCCAAAATTAACACTCCCTCTCAACTAGGGAGAACTCCATTTGTCCACTTGTGCCATCTTGTCATCCAGTACCATAGTGTACTATCATATATCATCATGCACTCCTGCATCATCCTACTCTAACATGCTTTGCTGGCTCTTCTTCGCACAACGAGAGTAAGTCACAAGGACATCACACTCTGCTAATTTGAAGTCAGCTTAGAGGTTAAAACCTCAATCGGACTCAAGAGAGTCACATACTAACCCGAAGTTAGTTTACTGACCCGAAGTCAATTTAGAGGTAAGAACATCATCCAGACTTGATCCCAGATCAAATGGTTGGACACATCCCATCCTAGACAGAGAGAGTACGGCAATCCTCGATGCATCCATCAGTCATGCTATCGACCTCTATCCACATTTCCCACCTCATTGGCCAAACAAGAGGTACTTCCCATGAGTTTGAAACTCCATGGGTAGGATGCATGCAGGGCATAGATCAAAGAGAGGGTGAACCAACTTAATATCATAATGGTGGGGAAGAAGCACACCAACAAGGTTCGGTGAACCTAGCCCTATGGTTGCTTATATATCCAAGTAGTTATCCCCAAGCCCCCTGGAGCTCCCAGAGCTCATTGTCCAACACAAGTGGGACCCTTAGAGTAGGGTTTGTCCACGATACCAAGCTTCTCATGGAAGGTTAAGAATTTGACCTTCCCTAAGGGCTTCGTGAGAATATTTGCGACCTACTCATCAGTCCTAATGTGATCGAGCATTACGGCGCTTCCCTGTACCATGTCCCAGACAAAGTTGTACCTAATATCAATATGCTTGGAACGATCGTGGAACACAAGATTTTTAGAAAGACGAATCCCATTTTGGTTATCGCAAAGGATAACGGTGGTATCCAACACATGCCCAAACAGCTCACTCAAGAGCTTTCTCAACCAAATACCTTCACAACAGGCCATACTCATTGCAATGTATTTGGCCTAAGCAGTGCTCAAAGCAATCGATTTTTGCTTCCTGCTCATCCAAGATATTGAAGCAGAACCCAAGGTGAAGCAGCATCCAGATGTGCTCTTACGATCCACCACACTGCCTACCCAATCGGCATCGATATATCCATCGAGCCTCATACTCCTGGCAATGTATCTTAGTCCATTAGTGATTGTGCCCCAAAGATATCTCAATAGATTCTTGGCACCAATCCAGTGAATGTGATGAGGGTCAACCATATATTGCAAAACATATGTCTGGATGTGAGTTCACTAAGAACATCAAGGCCCCCACGAGTTGTCGATACTTGGTGGGATTTCCCAACACAGGCCTAGCAGCGCTTCCACACAACTTCTTAAAGTTGAGTTCCATCGGTGTCGACACGAACTTACAGTCCACCATCCCAAATCTCTCTAGCAGCTTCACAACATATTTTCCTTGAGAAAAGAAAACCTCACCTGGCTTTTGCCAGACCTCCAAGCCTAGGAAATAGTGCATCAGTCCTAGGTCCTCCATCTCAAACTTGGAAACTAGCTCCCTCTTACATTGATGAATAAGAGGGCCAGCACCTGTCAAGAAGAGATCGTCCACATATAGAACCAGAATGAGAGGCCTTTCTTTATCAACCTTAAAATAAAGGTTTGGATCAGCATCACTTCGAGTGAAGCCCATCTTCATCAAGTAGCTATCAATCCTCTCATACCAAGCCCTAGGGGCTTGCTTTAACCCATAGAGGGCTTTCTTCAACCCGCATATATGTGTGTCTCTATCTTGGACTTCAAACCCCAGAGGTTGCTCCACATAAACTTCTTCCTTGATTGAACCATGTAAGAAAGCAGTCTTCACATCCATCTGATGGAGACTCCATCCTTGCATTGCAGCAAAGGCAATAATCGATCGGATGGTGGTGTAACAGGTGCAAATATATCATCATAATCTATGCCTTCCTTTTGAGAGAAGTCACAGGCAAAAAATCTTGCCTTCTATTTTTCAACACTTCCATTGACTCCATGCTTAATTTTGTAGAGCCATTTCAAGGTAACAACAGATTTGTCCTTCGGTCTCGGGATCACATCCCAGACACCATTCTTCATGATAGATTCATATTCCTCGTGCATAGCATCCTTCCAAACTTGATGCTTTACGGCTTCTTCGAATGATCCAGGCTCAGGTTATACAATAATGCTCATGGATGCTAGGTACCCTTGGTACCTATTCGGCTTCTTGCTTTCACAAAATGTTCCTCTCGGAGTAATGTGTCTCTCGGCATCTTGGAGAGTATCCCAAAGCCATGAGGGTCTCCTTTTATTTGAAGGAGGTGGATCAGTAGGATCCATCAGAACTTCAACATCAGGCATTGGTTCATCCTTCGATTCTTCCTGCTTCCCTGCTTCTTCTTCTTCTTCTTCTTCTTCTTCTTCTTCCTTTGAGCTAGGAAGATTCTTAACTTTCTTGAGGTAAGCATCTTCATCGAAGGTGACATCATGGCATATCTCCACTTCTCTTTGACCAGGCACATAGATTCGATATGCCTTCGAGGTTTCACTATAGCCCACAAACATTCCCTTCTTCCCAGAAGCATCCATCTTGCTTCTCTTTTCTTTAGGAACATGAAAATTAATGGGACTTCCAAAAACTCTAAAGTGAGAAACATCAAGTTTCTTACCAGAGAAGACTTCTTCGAGAGTTTTGGAGTCCAATGCAAAATGTGGGCATCTATTTTGCACGTATAAAGCAGTGTTGGCAGCTTCTCCCCATAGAAACTTCAGAAGACCTTGGTCATAAAGCATGGCACCGGCAGCTTCCACAAAGGTTCTATTCTTCCTTTCAGAAACACCATTTTGTTCGAGAGTGTACAAAGTGGTGGTCTCCCTCTTACTGCCAGTTTCCTTGCAATAGTCATTGAATTCATTTGACTCATACTCAGTTCCATTATCGGTCCTCAAAATTATGATCTTCTTCCCTGTTTGATTTTAAACCAAGGCCTTGAAGGTACGAAACCACTTGAATGCTTCATCCTCCTTCTTCAAGAAGTATATCCAAGTCTTGCAGGAGAAGTCATCTATAAAAGTGATGTAATATAAACATCCTCCCAAGGCTGTTACGAGCATCATACCAAATAGATCGAAATGTACCAATTGCAAAATATCATATGTCTTCGTGACACTTGAGGGGAATGGTCCCCTTCTGTACTTTCCTTCGGCACAACCCTGACAAACACCTTCCTGATCATCTTTGAACTCTAGCATTCCTGTCACCACTGTCCTTGCTTTGGGAAGGGGCTTGTAATGAAGGTGTGCAAACCTCCGATGCCATAGCTCGGTTTGAAGAGTTGTGTCACATGTCATGGCCCCCAATGGGCTTCCTCCAACCCGATAAAGTGTATCAACTCTAAAACCAATAGTAAGAGCTTCATTGAAGTTCTTCTTCCAAATACTTACCTTTCCATCGATGAATGCCAACTTGAATCCTTTGTCTTCCATTGCCGAAATGGACACAAGATTCTTCTTCAAATCAAGAACGTACAACACATCTTGCAAGCGAAGGACTTGACCTTGAGTTAGATGAAGGGTCATAGTCCCTATCCCTTTCAAGGGATAGGTGGCATTGTCTTCAAGGATAATCTCCAAATTAGTATGCTTCTCGATCAAATCAGAGAGGGCTTCTGTACATCCAGTGAGGTGCCTTGAAGCACCACTATCAATCAACCAGACATCCAGGGTGTCGGGAGGAGATGCAGCAGAGAGGGCAGATACAAGAATATATTCATTTCCCTTATTATCACCAACATTTGATTCGTCATACCTGAAATTTCTTGACCTCTTGAAAGGTTGACCATTACCACTTCGATCAGAGGGAGCTTTCCTCTTTCCTTTGAACCTGATGTTCCTTTGATTTCCATTCCCCCTGAAGTTGTTGTTGTTGTCATCATCTCTCCGAGAGTCTCTTCTATTGGGGCACTCTCTTGCATAGTGACCAAACTTGTTACAAGTGTAACATCTTCCTTTTCTTCCTTTGGGACCTGCTCTTCCATGGTTTTGATTTCTCGAACCACCATTGTTCCTCTTCTTTGCATGAGCGATAAAGGCAGTAGGGTCACCTCCATTCCCATTAAAGGGATGGTCTCTCTCCATCATCCTTATCTCCTCTTGAGTGCATCTCGTCAACAATTCATCAAAATCAGGAATCACATTATTATTAAGAATAGTAGTATGGAATACATACCAATCACAGAGGAGTCCTCCAAGAGCAATGAGAACGAGCTCTCGATTAGCTATTTCTTCTCCAATAGCTAAGAGATCATTCTTGATTTCTGTGAACCTCATAAAATAAGATAGGATGGATCCTTCCTTGCCCTTCTTGATATTCTTCAACTTGTTCTTGAAAAAGAGAACTTGATTCGCATTCCTAGCCCTGAACATGCTAACCAAATATAGTGAAAATTTCTGAATATTACTTTATGCAGAAACCCTACTGTTAAATCTGGTTATACTTCTGCTACTTAATCAAGTTATTAATGTTGAAAATCAGATTAATATCGAAGTAAACACATAACAGACTTTCATCGATTCAAATCTAAGCAAGATACATGCACATAGACAAAGTGACACAAGATTTTCTGGAAAACTGTCCCCAGAAAAACCCAATGCGGGAAAACCTGTCTTTTGGCTGATGGAGGGTTTATATTATTAAGTAGTTTCTGAATACAACAAATCTGGGCACCTTACTAGTTAACTCGACAGAGAAAAATTGATCTACAGCTAACCTATTGTTCAGGAGACTGAAAACTTGACTGATCCACACCCTCAAATGGGATTTACAGGACTCGGCCACTTTTTGCCTCTAGAAACCCCAGTGCTGCCCCTAAAGCCCCTGCGTCAACCTTGCTAGCCTCTGTGTGCCTCTGCACTAGCCTGGAGAGGGTTGTGTAACCCAGACCGGGTGACGCAATCCCTACACCGCCCTAGATGGCCTCTGCGTAACCCTGGAGGTCTCCTGCTGGCTCAGCGTTGTCCTTTATGGGCCTGCGTAGCACCTGCGTAGCGGCTGAAGCCCTCTGCATTGCGTAGCTGCTGCTGCTGCCCCTGCTCCTCTACGTTGCTCCTAGTTGCTACCTCTCTACCTCATGTTGATTCTTGGCTCTGGATCAGACCATCCCCTTACCCAATACTACCCCTCTCCGCAGCTGAAACATTTCTGAAAATTCTTAGCAAACCCGCCCTATAATTTCAGCTTAGTCTCACTGCTCTGCCTCCGTGTGTGTGTTCTCCAACTGACCCCAAGCCTTTCCTTTATACTTTCTCATTGGGAAACCAACAGCCATGATCTAATCTTGAATCGATGGCTAAGATTAAAAGAAAGCTTGATCCGTGTGACTTGAGTCATTTCCATCACATGTTTTCATTAATTACCTTTAATATTTTAATTTTCCTAAGTTAGACTTAGGGTCCTTAATTAAAAATAATAATTTATTAATTATCTCCCAAACTGGATGGAATTTCCCAAATACCTTTCTAGGTCCTGGAGATCTCATGTACTCTAGTCCCTCCACAAATTTTGGGAGCTAGAGCACATCTGATGCTACCCCAACACTCAAGAAAACTCAACACTTCCTCTTAGCGAGGAATGTGCTCTAGTACAATGTTGCTTCACCGTGAAGCTTTGCATTGATCTCTAGTGTGGGTCTCTGGGCTGATGTTGGACCTGCTGCCCTTCATCACTTCGTTGTTGCTGCCTATGATGCTGCCACATCTGTAATGCAGCTCCCTCTCAATATGTTGCACCGTGCTGCCATCTACTACACTGCAACTTCGGTTGCTGCGAGAAACAACTGAAACTACTGTGCAATGTTTGACAGGCAAGTCATTTGGGCTGCATCCCCATCACTGAAGCTCCATAGGTTGCTGTTATCTGCTGTCATCTAGAGGATGATGCACAGCTACAGCTCTGCACTATGTAAACAGACTCCCTCTTTGTTGTTGAAGTCACATCAGCCTCTGCACTGAAATCCCCTAAGCTGTCGCTGCTCTACGTTGTCCTCTTGAAGCCTCTACGTTGTTGCACCTCTACTTTGCGTAAGCTAGCCTACATTGTGATGTCGAAGTCACATCAGCCCCTCTGCGCTGCGCTGCTACGTTGTTGCTGCATCTTCACTGCGTTGCTTCCTTCAGCTTTCAGCTCCACCTCTGCTCCATCTGTGATTCTCAGCACCAACTGCTCCACTTGTCCCGCTACTATCTTAAGGCTCTCGTAGCTTGGATGTGATCAAAGAGATGAGCTACTCAAGGATCCCGCCACCACTCTATTGCTCTATAGATCTATCTCGCCCCACTTTCGTGGTTCATGAGCGCTCATGGCTACATCATCTTCTGAACCATCGTCCGCCACAACAACCTTGGAAGTAGAAGATTCTTTGTCCTTCTTCTTCTGAGGACAATTGTTGGCGAAATGTCCTAGTACGCCGCACTGGAAATACTTGGCCTTGGATAGATCACACTTCTTCCCTTGTGCCTCTTTGATGCCAAGGCTGCATCTTTTTGCTCTTCCTTCTTCACTTTACTTGACCTCGTGTTGTACTGCCTCTTGGTGAATTGGCGGAGTTCTTCTTGCCGAAGGATTGCCCACATACTGTCCCAGTTGGGAAGGTCTGCTCTGCCCAAGACACTTTGGACAAAAGTTTCCCAGTCCTTTGTGACTGCATTGAGTGCAGTCCTTACCATCACATCATCCTCCACCTTTGCTCCCATGGCAAACAATTGATCTGTGATCGCCTGTAATCTGAAAACGAAGAGCTCAATTTCTTCTCCCTTGGCCATCATGAATGAACGGACCTGATTCTCCAGAAGCATTCTCCTCTAGACGGATTTTCCCTCATTTAGGGCAGTTAAGGCTTTCCACATCTTCTGATTTGTTTTCTTGTCGGCTCTGTGTGGAACTATATGATCCTTAACCCCATTCATCATGACACGTTTGGCATGTGCGGCAGCTTCCTCATGCTTCGCTAGGAGAGAAGCATCAATTGGCATGGCCAGGACTTTTTCTGCATGGTCCCTTATACCATATGCCTTCATGACTACCAGGATTCTGGCCTTTCGAACTACAAAGTTGGACAGACTATCTAACCTATCCTAATCACGTAGTCCATGAGGTGCCATCTGCTCAGCAAATCTGTCGGAACTCCTCCTCTCTATAGTAAAGATTTGGATCTAGGATCCTTGGCGAAACAAGCACCCTCTACTCCCTCTGACAACTAACCTCCTCTCTTGGAAGTCTGCCAAATCGAAGGAATCAGCTCTCTTCAATCCTCTGATCGATCTGTAGATTTCTTTGGCTAGAAACCCTCTGAGAAGTTGTTCTCCTCACGCTCTTTGTCACCTAGTGCTTAGGTTAAATTCTGAATCTTCAAAAATTTAACCCCACCAGCAACGTCTGAAGCTCTGCAACACTACTTCCAGCACTTTGAATAAGCAACGATTTCAGATCTACATCACCCTTGCTGACCTCTGCGTGAGCAAACAATCCCAGCGTTATCTTTGCGTTGTGTCTGCGCAGTAAGTGTTGAAATTTATGAATCTTATACTTTATGCAAAAATTATCACTGTTAATACGGTTATGCTCCTCCTACTTATGTAAGTTATTAACTGAATAAATTCAAGTTAAAATCGAAGCAAAACACAACAGATCTCTACCAATCCAAATCTAGAATAAGCACATGCACACATTGACAAAGTGACAGTTGTTTCTGGACAAATAGTCCCCGGAAAAACCCAATGTGGGAAAACCGGTCTCTGGCTGCTGGAGGGTTCTATTATTAAGAATATTTCTAAATACACAAATCTGGGTTCCAGATTTGGAAAACCCGACAGAGAAAACACTAGATCTACAGCTCACTGGCTGATCTAGGGCCAAAATAATGACTGGTCCACACCCTCAAACGGGATTTACAGAACTCAGCCAAGATTAGGGCCTAGAAACCCCAGCGTTACCCCTGAAAGCCTCTACGTCAACCTCTGAAGTCTTCCAAACCCTCAGCGTTGCTCCGGAAGGGACTGCGATACCCCAGACTGGGTGACGCAATCACTATGCTGCCCCTGAAGGGTCTCTGCAAAACCGCTAAGGGTTTCCTGCTGAAAATCACGTTGTCCTTGGAGGAACTGTGTTGTCCTTGATGTTGATGTTGCTACCTTCTTCTGCACTGTCCTTGAGTTGATCTCTGCCTCTTGTGTATTCTAGACCCCGAGATTAGATCATCCCCTTGGCCTAAATTCCCCTCTGCAACTGAAACACTTCTAAGTATTCTTAGCGAACCCTGCGGTAGAATCTCAGCTTAGCTTCAGTGCTCTGCCTCTGTGTGTCTTTACAAATGACCCCAAGCCTTTCCTTTATACTTTTCTCATTGACAAATCAACGGCCATGATCAGATCTTCAATCAATGGCTAAGATTAAAAGAAAGTTTGATCCGTGTGACTTAAGACACTTTCATCACATGTTTAATTAAATTCACTTTAATTATTTAAGTTCCCTAAGTTTTAACCTAGGAAATACATTAAAATAATTAATTAATTTAATATCTCCTAAACCGAATGAAAAATCCCAAATCCATTTCTAGGTCTTGTAGATCAAGTGTACTCTAGTCCTTCCTCAAAATTTGGGACCTAAAGCACAACTGATGCTACCCCAAATACACAAAATCTCAACAGTAAGTACGTGGGCCTTTGCGTGGCTCTGCTCCCTCTATTGTTGCGTTGTCCCTTTCGGTCCGGCTTTCTACAGCAAAGATTCTTCAGTCTTCTGTCGGTGATCTTGCTAGATCTGCAATCCCTTTGATACCATGTGAAAATTTCTGAATATTACTTTACGCAGAAACCCTACTGTTAAATCTGGTTATACTTCTCCTACTTAATCAAGTTATTAATGTTGAAAATCAAATTAATATCGAAGTAAACACATAACATACTTTCACCGATTCAGATCTAAGAAAAGGTACATGCACATAGACAAAGTGACACACAAGATTTTTTGGACAACTATCCCCGGAAAAACCCAATGCGGGAAAACCGATCTTCTGGCTGTTGGAGGGTTTATAGTATTAAGTAGTTTCTGAATACAGCAAATCTGGGTACCTTACTGGTTAACCTGACAGAGAAAAATAGATCTACAGCTAACTTGCTATTCTGGATACTGAAAACTTGACTGATCCACACCCTCAAACGGGATTTACAGGACTCAGCCACTTTCTGCCTCTAGAAACCCCAGCGCTGCCCCTGAAGCCCCTGCATCAGCCTTGCTAGCCTCTGCGTACCTCTGCGCTGGCATGGAGAGAGCTGCGTAACCCCATACTAGGTGACGTAGTCCCTACGCTGACCTAGATGGCCTCTTGGCAACCCTGGACGTCTCCTGTTGGCTCAGCGCTGCCCTTTCTGGGCTTTCATAGCGGCTGAAGCCCTTTGCATTGTGCAACTACTGTTGTTGCCCCTACTCCTCTACATTGCTCCTGGTTGCTACCTCTCTGCCTCTTGCTGATTCTTGGCTCTGGGATCAGACCATCCCCTTAGCCAATACTACCCCTCTCCGCAGCTGAAACACTTCTAAAAATTCTTAGCAAACCCGCCCTAGAATTTCAGCTTAGTCTCAGTGCTCTGCCTCCGTGTCTGTGTTCTCCAACTGACCTCAAACCTTTCCTTTATACTTTCTCGTTGGGAAACCAACAACCATGATCTAATCTTGAATCGATGGCTAAGATTAAAAGAAAGCTTGATCCGTGTGACTTGAGTCATTTCCATCGCATGTTTTAATTAATTACCTTTAACATTTTATTTTTCCTAAGTTAGACTTGGGGTCCTTAAATAAAAATATTAAGTAATTAATTATCTCCCAAACAGGATGGAATTTCCCAAATACCTTTCTGGGTCTTGGAGATCTCATGTACTTTAGTCCCTCCACAAATTTTGGGAGTTAGAGCACATCTGATGCTACCCCAACACTCAAGAAAACTCAACACTTATCATACATCTCCTTGGATGTGCCCAGCTCGGAGATATAAGCAACCAAGTGCTTATGAATAGAATACATGATGATCATCTTCGCCTTGACTTCCCCTTTTCTATACTTTGTCTTTGTGGCAGCCAGTGCATTTGATGGAGGCTCAATTATCTTTCCTTGCACATAATCCATGACTTCTTGATCTTCCAATACCAAATCTAAAGACATCTTCCAGGCATGATAATCAGACTTATCAGTCAGCTTATCAGCAGTCTTGAAACCCTTGTAGGTTGAGGAGGCCATTTATTCTTAATAACACAACTTCTTTGGTGATTTCTTTTCATACTAGCTTGGGCTTTGTCTCACTTTAGCTTTGATACCATGTTAAATTTAGATAACCATGGTATGTTCTATGCTTAATGCACTTTACTTCAATATTTCTTATAGGCCCTATTCAGATTAGCAATCACATAAACATGAAAGTAAAATATTGATAGAACATAATAATAGATCAACAAAAAACAAGCCAAATAATATATAAGAATTTGTAATTCTTCTTGTCTAGCAAATATAGAGAGAAATGTTTGTTACAGCAGTCAACAGGATGCCCTAGACAGCAAAGACTTTTGCTAGTCAAACTAGCTCTTCCAACATACAAGATCAGCCTTCCTCAAGTGTCACACACACCTCAACAGACAGCTCCCATAACAGTCAACGTAAGTCAACAAAAGGATCCCTCATACATATTTCCGGCGTCCAAATTTCCGACATCCATTTCCGACATCTCATCCATTTCCAGCATCTAGATTTCCACGTGGGAGAGATAGAAGCCTCTAAAGGTTGTACAAACCAATCAGAAGAGGAAGAATGTGTGTGATGAGATAATGATGAAATGAGTATCATCTCTCTCCTATTCATATCCATCAATGAGGGTGTGTGACACATCTATTGGGCTTGTGAGCCTACATTACAATTCTGGTTGACCTTGACAATTTGCCCGTATGGAAAATAAATTCAAAATATAAGTTCTGTTCATCCAAACAAGATGATCTTTAGATCAATCTTGCACCTCTCTGAAAGAGGAATCCAACAAAAATATTATCATCATCATATGAGCAATGCAACATGGAGTTTGGACCTAGTTGCCGAAAATTAATAATTTGGCCTGAAGACATATATTGATGCAGTGGTGGCGGTTCCCCAGGATGCAGATTAGCTGAAGGAGTACAAAAAGGAGATGGCACGGGCAAAGGAATTGACCCTAAATGGAGTCTGGGATCATGTAGTCTCGCATATAGTTGGCAAGGATACTGCCAAGTAGATGTGAGATGCTCTCACCACATTGTATCAAGGTACTTCTGAGCAGTGGAAGATGTACCTCGAGGATACGCTGAGATGCATCCGGATGTAGAAAGGGGAAGGCATAGACCCCTACCTCACCAGGATTCAGGAGGTCTGGGACTAGCTGTTAGTTGTTGGGACAGCACCTCAAGCATCGAAGCTAGTGCGGTTGGCGCTCAATAGCATCTCTGAGGAGTTGCAGGTCTTCGTCCAAAGTATATTGGACAAAGACATGCTACCAGGATGGGACAATATGTGGGCCGAATTGTAGGAAGAGGAGTTGAGATAAGCTCTTCTAAAGAGCTCCATCAGTGGCAGCAGCAACAGTGGACCGAAGGCGATGAAGGAGGAGAATGTAACCCTCGCACCGAACAATCCCAGTCAAGGACAGGGGAAGCAGAGGAAGAAGAAGAAGGACCTGTCAAAGGTCAAGTGCTTCAGATGTGGTGAGTTAGGACACTAGAGCACCCAGTGTACTCTCAGGAAGGAAAAAGAGAAGCAGGACCAGGCGGCAGCTCATGCCAAAATTGATAAGTTGTTCAACAAGTTGGAGGAAGACTTCAGTATGATTGCGCATATACCTCTAGGAGTGAGGTGGAATGATTTGGAGTTGTAGCCCCAGAGAACTATAGATGGGCAGGATCCTTGAGGAGTCCACCTCTTGAATCAGTACCTGGCTATGAGGGCCCACAGTATTCAGTAGCAGGATGGACCAATGGCAGTTGATGCAATCAGATACCAGAGTGATAGCTGCAGAGACTAGTTGCAGTCGGATGCTAGGGAGTGCAGTGCAGATTCAACAGCAGTGCAAAGTCTTCAGTGGACAGTGCAGATGCTAGTAGCAGTCAGGACTCGGGTGACAGATGCATCATACTGAACACAAAGGTCAGAACCGGATTCACCTGCGGAGCGAGGAAATTTCCTCACGAGATTTTTCTTGCCAGTATTTCTTTGAAGGATTACCAGTTTCGACATCCACTTGTACTCAGATTATTTCACTGTTGCTTAATAATAAAACCCTCATCTGCTGCACCGGTTTTCCCGAGTTGGGCTTTTTCCGAGGACTTTTGTCCAAAAATAACTATTATTTTATGTATGTGTGCTAGCATTTCTTCCAGCGTTTATTCTTCCGCGGTTTTATTTCTGAAGGTTACAGTGTGATGTATTCAGTGTTTGCCGTAGGAAATAGCAAATAAATTGTTAAACTAAAATTAACAGTTAGGAGAATATTTTCAAGTTGCTGTAATACAATTCTGATTTTCGGAATTTTCACAACAAGTAGTTGGGTACCTTCTATGTTTGATAATTGACCATGTTTAGGCCCACAAAAAAGCAAGATACATCCTTATCCACTAGTGTGCCCTCCAAAACATGAGTCACATGTGCAAGATAGTAGGTACGCCTCCATAAAATAGCAATAAATGACCTCCACATGTGAACAAACCAAATAGATGTGCAAATCACCAAACTCATCTACATATGTTGCTTGTAGACTAGGTTGCCCCATGAAATGATATGTAGAATGAGTCAACACAGTCTCCATGTAGCATGTGTGCATGGTCCCAAGGTAGAAATAGTGATGAGTTCCAAATAGATGCTCAAAAAGTGTGGACACCCTCACCAAGATGACATGGAAAAATATGCGAGGCGACCTGAACAATACGCATGTAAAAGTGTGCAATCAATCTCCCCAAGCAGATTTCTTCAACAAATGGCACGCACATGTATACAAGGCATCCTCAAGTCCTTATCATGGAAATATACACCTCAATAAGTGGAGCTCTCAAGTGACGTGGAACATAAAATCTCATGCTCCAAGATATAGCCAGCCCCAAAGAATATGCAACAAGAATTGTACAAGTGACATGTGCAACAACTAACACCCATAGATCAAGGTAGATGGAGTACATCTCAAGATATAAGGATGAACTTAGCAAATAGACACCATAAACCAAGTGTCAAGTCATCAAAACTCAACGACCTCCACATGTATGCAACAAGGACCAAGTTGGCCACTCGAATCAAACCCTAGATGCCTGAGAAACCATGAAGTAGAGGAGCGCTCCCCAAAAATAATAAGTGTCTATCATGTACAATACCTTCATGGGACCTCAATAAACATATAACAGTCCAAGTTGCTCTCACCAATGTTAGATTTTGTAGCATCGGATGTATTCTAGCCACGAAATTTGGTGGAGAGACTAGAATACATGAGATCTCCAAAACCCAGAAATCGTTTCTAGAAATTCCACCTAGAAATAACTTAATTAGATTATTAACCTATTTTTTAATGTATCCTAAGCCTAAACTTAGGAAAATTGGTTAATTAATCAGAATTAATTAAACCAAGGTGAGACTAGTCTACAAACTCACATGAATCGACTTCGAGATGATCCTAGCCCTTGATTAAGTTTTAATCTTGGTCGTTGGTGCTCCAATAGAGGATTATATGAAGAAGTTGATGGGCACTTGGCAATGTTCCACCAAGTCCCCTGGAGGTGGGAGCGAGGGGGCGAGGGATCGCGGGGGCGGCCTATGCAAAAGCTCCCTACCAATTTTCAGGAAACGTGGGGTACGTCGGGGTCATAAAAATTGTAAAATTTAATATTTATAATGTCACTGTATTTTTGCAAGGAATGTATATACAGTCATCATACACTTACATCACGAAAGATAAATCATAAATGATAAAATTATATCGATGAATGATGAATCATATAAGTGAAACAAATTTAAAAGTTAAAAGTTAAAACATACATCATACACTCATACATGTAAGTTTGTAAGTTTGTAACTATATAATCATTAATGTAACTACTAACAATGTACTATGAAAATAAAGTTTAAGATATCATATGACATATTATATCAAGATTCAAAATAAAGTTTAAACTGAAGTTTACAACTCAAGTCTGAAACATAAAACTTAAAAGCAAACAAGTCATCTCTGAAACATAAAACATAAAACATAACATATGAATATCAAATGATATCATAATAATGATAAATGAGCATAAATGCTCATGGTAATGCCCCACTAGTCTCTGCATCCAACTTCTGCACGAATTTATCAGGATCAACCATGTCACCATCTGAATCAGAATCACTTGGATTCTCAAACATGCTAAGTGGCACACCAACTTTTAACACGAAACCATAAACTAAAAGGGGCGAGGGGGGAGCGTGAGGGGGCGTGAAGGGGGGTGTCCGGGGGCGTGAGGGGGCGTGAGGGAAACGTCCCCTAGAAGTCCCGAAGACCTCGGAGCGCGAGGGAGCGAGGAATCTAGACCCCTAGGTGGGGGGGCGAGACCCCGTGTAACACTGGCACTTGGTGAAGACACACCAGTAGTGCAAGTTCCTTAGCAGATCAATCTATCCAGCTGCAGAGGTCGAGCAAGGAAGAAGAGTTTGAGCCAAAAGGGTTGCAAGTGTCAGAGGGGCAGGGACAGTGATCCAGAGGAAGATTTCTAGATCTGGAGAGGCAGCAACAAGAAGTCGAGTTATTCCCAGTGCAGGTAACTCGAGTACAGGGAGCATGATTGCAGGCAGAACCTTGAGTACGGGCAATCGCACAAGTACAGGCAGAAGCCCAAGTATGGTCAGTCGTGCGAGTGCAAGCAAAAGCCCGAGTACAGGCAGAAGTGTGAGTACAGGTAGTTGCGCAAGTGTAGGTAGCGCGAGTTACCGAGGTTGATTGTGGAGGAAGGGAAATTCCCTTAGATAATTTTGGCCATATTTCTTGTTGTGGATTGCCAGTTTCAGGTATCTAGATTGTACACATAATTTCGTTGTTGTTTAATAATAAAAACCCCCAACAACTGCACCAATTTTCCCACGTTGGGTTTTTCCAAGGACATTTGTCGAAAAATAACGGTTTCAGTTCTAGCGCTATTTATTTTCTCAAAATTTTATTTGTTAAGGTTGTTGCGTGTTTATTTCGATGTTTCCATAGCAATAAACTAAATAACTAATTTATCAGTTAGAAGAATTAATACCAGTTGCTAAAATAGGATTTCAAACTTGAAATTTTCACATGGTACCAGAGCGTGAGTGATCAGTCCAGAAGCTCATAAGCGGAGGAGAAAATTTCACTATTCGGAGGGAGCAGCAGGCCGAAATTCTCTGGTGATTCACATTACCCAGATAGGCAAACCAAACTACTAGGGCAAGGGTTCGATTTGCAGTTGCAGGTTGGCAGAAAAGTCGGGTTGCCCGGAATAGTAATTCCAGCAGTTAGAGGGAGAAGCAGCAACTCAGATTTTCACTAAGCAGATTCCTGGTTGGACGCAGAAGGTTTTGCAGTAGCAAAATTAGAGTCGAGTGGAAGAGAAATTGCACACACAGAGGGAAAATTTCTCTCAGGGGATCTCGAGTTTTAGAGATCTAATTTTTTCCACTTACAGATTCGCAGTAGTTGTGAGCAGATTTTCTCACTCTAGAAGGGAGTGTGAATAGCAAAGCAGTAGGCAAGCAAAGAAAAAGAGGGATATTTTCAAGTTTATTTCTGCAATTTTGAGTTTCCATATTATGCAACTTTGCAGGAATTGTCGTATGAGATTGCTAGAGGAGGTTGTGCGATTAAGCCAAAATGCAAATCTGGGCAGCAGATCGACATCCAGTTGTCATAGGTAGATGTCGGAGAAAGTGCGAGTTGTCTAGTGCAAGTTGCAAAGAAAGGAAAGGTCCCAGCCAAGGACTAGGCTTGAAAGGAGATAGTTGTGAAATTTTCTGACTATCTCAAACAGAAACCCTACTATTAATTTTCAGATTTACTTCTCCTACTTACATTAAGTTATTAATGTGAAATATTCAGCATTAACATCGAAGTAAATACATCAACAGCCTACACATACAGATCTAAACTGAATACATGCACAATTACAAAGTGACACACAAGGATTTTCTGGACACCTGTCCCCAGAAAAACCCAATGCGGGAAAAACGCTCCTCTGGCTGCTGGCAGCTGGAGGGTTTTATTATTAAATAGAATCTAAGTACAACAAATCTAGGCACCAAACTGGTTAACCCGACAGAGAAATAATCTACAGCTATACCTTTGTTCTAGAGACAGAAAAACTGAAAGATTCACACCCTCAAACGGGATTTACACAACTCATTCATTTCCACTCTTCAGAAACCCCAGCACTGCTCTGAAGCCCTTTGCATCACCTCTGCTAGCCTGCATCAGCCCCTGCGCTGCTCAGGAAGGGCCTATGTCACCCCAGACTGGGTTACGTTACAGCTGCGCTACCCTGGCTAGGCTTGCATCAGCACTACTGGCCTCATGTTGCCTCTGTACTGCCCTTTCTGGGCTTGCGTCAGCTTTGCGTAGCCCTTGAAGGCTCTGCGTTGCCTCCGCTGGGCTGTGGTTGCTCTGCGTAGTTGTCGCTCCCTCTGCGTTGCTCAATCTGCTGCTCCTATGCCTCTTGTTGCATTGTTGGCCTAGAATCAAACCATCCCTCTCGCCAATACTACCCCTCACTGCAACTAAAACACTTCTGGAAATTCTTAGCAAACCACGCCCTAAAATTCCAACTTAGTCTCAGTTTTCTGCCACTGTGTGCATTCTCCAACTAACCCCAAGCCCTCTTCTTATACTTTTCTCGTTGAAACATCAATGGTTGTGATCTAATCTTGAATCAACGGCTAAGATTAGAAGAAGCTTGATCCGTGTGACTTAAGTCATTTTCATCATATGTTTAATTTAATTAACTTTAATCCTTTAATTTTCCTAAGTTAGACTTAGGGTCCTTAATTAAAAAGATTAATTAATTAAATATCTCTTAAACAGGATGGAATTTCTTAAATTTCTTTCTGGGTCTTGGAGATCTCATGTACTCTAGTCCCTCCACAAAGTTTGGGAGCTAGAGCACATCCGATGCTACCCCAACACCCCAAAATCTCAACAATATTTGGGTACCAGATCCAAGAGGTGTAGTAGTATGAGACTCCAGTGTGCCAAATGGGAAGGGTCCAGCACAGTTGCAACAAGTAGATTAATCAGATCAATTCCAGATTGTTGCAGCGAAACCATTACCTTTGCTACACGAGTCCACAGTATCATAGTAGCAGGTTCAGTGTTAGCAAAAGCAATTTGTCATTAGACAATTGCAAATATAGTTGCAGTCAGTACCCGGGAGACAATTGCAGAGCTAGATGCAGTGACACAAGCATTGTGAATTGTTGTTAATTTTAGATAACAATGGTATGTTCTATGCTTGAGCACAATTTACTTCAATGTTTCTGATCATCCCAATATCAATTTCCAATTTAGCAATCACATTAACTTAATCACATTGATAGTAAATGCAGATAGAACATAAACAAAACTCCAGAAGATAAGCCAAAACAAGAGGACACAATGTTTGGCGGATGCCAGGGAAAAACCCCAATCTGGGGAAAACCCTTTGATCAATTATTCTTATTATTATTCTATATTTCAACGAAGAGAGAGTACAAATATCAAAATAACTTTCCCAAAATAGTATTGACAAAACAACAGTCAAGATCAGTCAACTGCAACCCTAACCAGAAAGTCAACGTTGGTTAAAGAGGCTCCAAAATGCCCTCCAAGCAAAGTTAGTCAATAGCAGTCCAATCCGGCCTTCCAAGAGAGAGAAAGTCAACCCAAAACAATCCGGTCAAACCCAGTCAAATGCTGTTGTAATTATGCAGTCAAACCCTAAAGTCAACATTGAAGTCAAACTAGTCAAATTGCCTCGAAAATTGTGCCAATAAATGTGGCCTTCACAAATCAAAATTTCTACTCAAAAACCAAAGACAGCAGAGGAGGTTTGACCATTGGTCAACGTTGGTCAACGCTGATTTGTTTTTCTGAAATTCAGCATGTAATCCAACTTGTATTTCGTCCTACGGTTTCACACGTGTGAGGTAGAGAGAGAGTTGCTTCAAGTTGTATGAACCAATAAGGAGAGGAGAGAGAGAGATGAGTGATGTCCAAATGAGAAGGTCACTCCTATTTATACAAATCATTGAGGGTGACAAGACACATTGTATATATTTATGACAAGACGAAAAACCCCTAAAGACATCAAGAAGAAGTCTTTGACCTATAATAAAACTTCTTGCTCATGAAAACCATGAAGCAAGTATATACAAAATACATTTTATTATCTTTGTCTTCTTTATTACATAAATTCATAATTACATAGTCATTATGAAGACCGATCCCAGTTACACTTTCCAACGCTCCCTCTTAACTAGGGAGGTATTCATAATGGTACATGGTCACTTTCAATCTGAAGAATCTCATAAGAAGAACTTGATTTGTAATCCATCTATTATAGAATCATACTATCCAGCATTGTCACATAGCAAGGCCTTGACTAACAACTCCATCTTATCATGAGCTACAATGCTGGTGAGACCAATGACTATAGACACCATCGTCATTGTCTCCAAGGTACATACTCCACTCAGGTGTTCACCGAGTATGACATTATAGGACTATTCTTATTAGGATAGCTAATCCTCAAAGAATATCGGTCCTTCGACTACTCTTATCGGAATGTTCTACCACATTCTCAAAGAGCATCAGATGACAGATGGTTACCAAATCCAAAAATACTCCATTATTTCTTTCAATTAAGACAGGAATGTATGTCTATCTCTCCCTCTCACATAAGGAGGATGCATATACCATGTGTCTACATTCTTCTCCATGGCCTTCACTAAGACTTACGACTGTTAGTTATGGTCTAGTGCATGACACATGAGATAGAAAAACACAATTGTCACTCCTTAACCATGGATGACCAATCCATTCCTTGAAGGAATGTACTCATTCCTATACAAGGAATGTACCTAAGCTCCCTCTTAATCAGAGACCTGTAGCAACTCCATGGAATATCCAGCTACTCGGAGTAACTTTCTTCCTTCGATGGCATGTTGTGAAGTCTTCTTCTTTTAGGACTTCTTCAATGGGCACAGATCATCCATCACTTTCATAATTTCTTCATAGAGTGATCCATCAGTTTACTCATCTGGTCTAGCTTCATGTTATGTTGCTTTCCTTCGAACCAAGGATCTTCCATCCTTTCATATGGTTGTCAACTGTGGAAGACATATACTTCCCTTAGGCAACCCTGCATAAGCTCATCCAGATATTATTCAATTATAAATATGAATACTTAAATAAAAATTACCTTAGTGATGATCTTTCATCATGACATCTTTCTGTAGGTATCAGTATCCTTTAAATATGTTGACACATCTCCCAAAGATATGCATTGTCAAGGGTCCCCATCTTTTCCAAACTTGCATCAGAGTTTCCATATCCTTCCGGGAGACTTCCTAGTCCAGTCTCCTTAGTCTTCGTGGAGGCTGATTTCCTTTGACATGGTTGCATGTCTCATGATCTCTTCCTTGCTTTCTTCACACATATCATTCCCAGGAGCTTCCAGTCAAAGTTCCTTGATTGTAGTCAACATCCTCATACTTCATATGAGGACATATTATGTTGATTTCATCTTGTGTGACCTATGCCTTTCTGCATCTTTTTCAGAGGAGGAGATTCCTTTCCTTTGATCATGCTTCTTAAGATAGAAGTAGTGATCCCTGCAACAATATGACAACATAACACCCAATGTCAGCATAAATATATATGTACCTTATTTCCTTCTTTCGAGTTATCCTTCAGCAGTTTTCCTTGGAGTGAAGAGTTTCATTCCCTTGACCTGCTTCATCAATATGTCATCGTATCCTATTCCCAGAATTATTAGAATTCTCGATGAAACCTTTTGCTTACTTTTTAACCATCAAATCCCAAAAAGATTTCATTAGAAAAATGTTTGCACTTCTTTTCACTTGATTAATAAATGATGAACCATGATCTAGATAACTGCCTTTTTATAAATACAATGAGTCATTTTGTTTCACAGTATCAAAGTTTTCAGACATCCTCCTTTGACCAGTACTCCTTACTTGCAATACTTCTATCATGATACTAATTTAAACGGATGCATCTATCCAACACGCAATGCTTCCTACCATACTATTATACAACCGACAGAAACCTCCTAAAGATGAATATGATCTCATTCGTAGAGGAGATCTTTTACTTCTTCTTTCTTAGATTTCTTTGTATCAAGTTCTTTTTCTCTGGCAACATGGGCTTCTTCCCTCTTTCTCTTGTTTTTGTCATGTGAGGGACAATTCCTTTTATAGTGCCCAATTTCATTACATCCATAGCATCTTGTCTTATTCATGTTCTTTCTTTTCTTCTTCTGAGGACCAAACTTTCCAAATCTTTCTCTTCTTGATTCATTAATATTGGCTTGATTTGATTTAGTTTTTTTTGTCTAACATAAAGACCATATATCCTGAAATGTCATTGCTTCTTTCTTCCCAAAGGTACTTGAAGTGAAGCTTCCCCATTCCTTAGGTAGAGCATTCAGTACCATAGTGAGTATTTCTCCATCAGACACTTCTTCTCCTAATGAGGTTATTCCTTCCTCTCTAGACATTTTTAATTTGAGTAATTCTTGTCTTAAAGTCAATATTTCTCATGCAGGATTTATCGACAATAGCTCTACTAATTTATCATATATCTCTTTTGATGATTCTAGATTTGACACAGGGAATGAGAGAGTCCTTTATGGATTTTGTAAGAATTCTTCGAGCTCTTAGTTCTCCCTTTGTGTATTTGGTATAGGCTTGAATATTCTCTTTTGATGGTTCAACATAAGATCCTTTGACATATTCCATTACTTCAATTTCAATTAAGATAAATCTATCCTTATCTTCCATGCACGAAAGTTTTCAGTTCCAAACAGTTTGTTACTTTCCTTGCAAGAAGTCATTTTGACAGATTTAGGGTACTTACATGGAAATATGATTTCTTCTTTCTTGTAGAAGCTCCCTTCTTTGATTGACTTTTTCAAGAGAGCTAAGTCACCTTGAATCCTTGATGATGGTTGGAAGGTAACTCCAACAATGTTGCTTTGATTTCAACACTAAATAGTTGTTGAAGGTGATGGCTTCCATATGATGTCCTTGATCCTTTTGAGATGGCTTTCCAATTGAAAAGCTGCCTATTTTGAATTTGAAGATTGATTCTTCAATGTAGATATCTGATTAGCTCTAATACCATGTTGAGAATTTGATAGGGCGGTGTTTAATTCAATTCTCTACTTGCTAATTACTTGTGAACTTATTTCTCTTACTTAGATCTTCTCTTCATTAGCTTATTAAGTCTTTCATCAAGTCAATTATCAAATCACAAAAGACACAAGATTTTGGCTCTTCAAGCCAGGGCCAAAACCTCTACCTCTTAGAGAGGAAAATGCGCAAGTAATTTTTCTTATAGACTTTCAATTGACAAGTACCATGATCATGACACAAACCCTTGACCTATATTGTAAAAATTTCTGAATCTTACACTTTATGCAAAAATTATTACTGTTAATATGGTTATGCTCCTCCTACTTAGACAAGTTATTAACTGAATAAATTCAAGTTAAAAATCGAAGCAAAACACATAACAGATCTCTACCAATCCAAATCTAGAATAAGTTCATGCACACATTGACAAAGTGACACAGTTATTTCTGGACAAATAGTCCCCAGAAAAACCAAATGCGGAAAAAGCGGTCTCTGGCTGCTGGAGGGTTTTATAATTAAGAATTTTTCTGAATACACAAATCTGGGTTCTAGATCTAGAAATCCCAATAGAGAAAATACTATATCTAGAGCTCACTGGCTAATCTAGGGCCAAAATAATGACTGATCCACACCCTCAAATGGGATTTATAGAACTTAGCCAAGATTAGGGCCTAGAAACCCCAGCGTTGCCCCTGAAAGCCTCTACATCAGCCTCTTAAGTCCTCCAAACCCTCAGCGTTGCTCCGGAAGAGACTATGTTACCCTAGACTGGGTGACGTAGTCATTACGCTGCCCCTGAAGGGTCTCTGCGTAACCCCAGAGGGTTTCCTGCCACTAATCACGTTGTCCTTGTTGTTGTTGATGCTACCTTCTTCTGCACTGTCCTTGAGCTGATCTTTGCCTCTTGTGTATTATAGACCCCGGGATTAGATCATACCCTTGGCCTAAATTCCCCTCTCTGCAACTGAAACACTTCTGAGTATTCTTAGCAAACCCTGCCCTAGAATCTCAGCTTAGCTTCAGTGCTCTGCCTCTGTGTGTCTTTACAAATGACCCCAAGCCTTTCCTTTATACTTTTCTCGTTGGGAAACCAACGGCCATGATCAGACCTTGAATCAATGGCTAAGATTAAAAGAAACCTTGATCCATGTGACTTAAGACCATTTCATCACATGTTTAATTAAATTCACTTTAATTATTTAAGTTCCCTAAGTTTTAACTTAGGAAATACATTAAAATAATTAATTAATTTAATATCTCCTAAACCAAATGAAATTTCCCAAATCCATTTCTGGGCCTTGTAGATCAAGTGCACTCTAGTCCCTCCTCAAAATTTGGGAGCTAGAGCACAATTGATGCTACCCCAAATACACAAAATCTCAACATATATATGCCTCCAAGACCTTGTCACTGCTCCCCTTTTGGCTCCTCGTGTAGCTTCTTTCTTTTCTGCACTGTTCTGCACCAACCTTAGAAAGCTCGGTCCCTAGTCCTTAAATGATGTGTTTCCTTTCGTTCTTCCTTCGATATGACCTTGGCCTTTAACAAAATTCTTCTCGGTCCTCTTCTTGCACCCTAGATGCCCAAGGATGGTGATCTCTTCTCTTGCTATAGTAACCCTTCTTCACACTAAATGTACTTATGAAATTACGCTAGTAGATAAGCTCAAGAAAGAGGCTTGTACAGCCTTACCTTTGTACTAATTGTGATCTCTTTTACGCACTAGATTGCAAACTAATATGACAGAGAACTTGACCTCTTCTTCGCATACCCTAGTAGCCTTTCCTTTTGTGGTATCTCCCTTCATTTCCTTGCACTGCAGTTCGGACTTCTGTATCAAACTTAGACCCAAAACAAATATACCAAAAGAGCCTCTCTTCCTTTGTTGAATTGTCTCCTTTCTTTGCACCAAACTCAAATGTTATCTCGCACCTTTTATTGCAGACTTATCCAAAATCCTTTTCTTGTAATGAGGCACAATCACCTTTATATAGTGACTTTCCTTGCCTCTAGGCCGACATGATTTCTAGGCCGACTTCATCAAGGTATACATCAATATCATTTAGCCGACTTCCTTGGAGTGTTTTACAAGGTCTTGGAGGCATATATTTACATCACTAAAATTATCTTTACAAGTGTAACATCTCTTCATATACATGACTCTAACTTATATATGTTTATGACAAGATGAAAAATCCCTAAAGACATCAAGAAGAAGTCTTTGACATATAATGAAACTTTTTGCTCATGAAACCCATGAAGCAAGTATATAAATAATACATTTTATTATTTGTCTTCTTTATTACATAAATTCATAATTACATAGTCATTATGAAGTCTGATCCTAGTTACACTTTCCAACAAGAGAGAGAAACCCTTGTTCAAGAAAAACAAGAGATCCACAAGAAGCGAGCCTCCAACAGAAACTATTGTAAGAAATGAAAGAAATAGAGTCGCCACTTGAACATTAATCTAGCTATACAATCCAAAAGGAAAAAACCGAAAAGGATCAAGCAGATGGATATCAAGGAAGGTTTCTTGTCAACGGTCAACGCAACCCGATCAAAGTCAACAGTCAACCTCGATTTCAGTGCCAAAAAATGCGGACTAAGGAAATCAGAATTTTGACCAAGTTTCGAGTAAGTTTGACCAAGCGTTGACAAAAGTCAACACTAGTCAAATCTGCGTTGAAAAACCCTAAGACAAAAAACAGAAATCTCTTTGTTGCGTTTCCCATGTATGGATGAAGAAGAGCCTCCAAGGTGATCGAACCAATCAGATGGTGAGAAAGAATGTGTGAGGATGTGATGAGTGAAAATGTCCTCCAACGTTGACCAATTTATATCCATCACTGAGGGTGTGTGACACAATTGCTGGGGCTTCAAGCCTACATTTCATTTCAGGCCGACCTGCACATATTTTGAATAAATTTAAAACAAATGATCTGCTCATTGGATCAAGATGATCTTTAGATCGATCTTGCACCTCTCCGAAAGAGGATTCCAATAAAAATATTGGCATCTTCATGTGAGCATCACAACATGGAGTTTGGACCTAGTTGTCCAAAATTAACAGAGATGGAGTGAGACTGGCAGGGTACACTGACTCTGATTGGGCAGGTTCTGCTTCTAATAGGAAGAGCACTTCAGGGTGTTGTTTTGTGTTGGGTTCGGCAGCTATGTCGTGGTTCAGCCGGAAGCAATAGTCAGTTGCATTGAGTTCAGCGGAAGCAGAGTACATGGCAGCCAGTTTGGCTAGTTGTGAGGTCATATGGCTTCGCAAGATGTTGTTTGGTCTATTTGGTCAAGCATTGAGACCTTCAATGATTTACTGTGATAAACAAAGTTGCATTAAACTCACGAAGAATCCAGTTTTTCATGACGGGTCAAAGCATATCGGGATCAAATATCATTTCATCAAAGACTATGTTCAGAAGGGAGTTGTAAAGCTTGAGTATGTTTCCACAGATGAGCAAGGAGCAGACATTTTGACCAAAGCCCTACCATGGGGCAAGCATGTCTATTTCAGAGACAAGATGGGAGTGGTGAGGAACACTTTCCTCGGTAAGAGGAAGTGTTAGAATTTGGATACCAGAGGACAAGTGGTTCCCTAAGGCTTTGATCTTTGGCCTAGGGAAAAGTGTCCAAATGTATTTGTACTTTTCTCCTAAAGTGACTTTATAAGTGGTAAAGTTATAATCTAATTTTAAAGTGACTTTACAAGTGGTAAAGTTATAATCTAATTTTAAAGTGACTTCATTAAAGTCAATGAAAAATTAGAAAGTGAAAAAGTGACTATGGAAATAAAAGGCTAAGTGGGTCTTTAGTTAAGTGGGGTGAGTTAAAAAATAGAAAGTGAGAATTAAATGCACATTTATTCACAGCCCTTGATCTAAAGTTATCTCAGCCATTGGATTTAGGGATTCCCCAAAAGTCACTTAGGGTTAAGGTAAAAGGAGAAAAGAAGAGAAAAGGTCATTCAGTCTTTCATGAGTAGATTGAGAGAAGGAGAAGGAGAGCAAGGAGAAAATTTCTGAGTAGAGGGAGAGCAGCAAGGACACTTAGCAAATCTGTATAGCAGCTTGGCACACTTCCCAAGGCCGCATTTTCGAACAGCAGCATTTACCTGGCATGTATACCGAGGCAGAATTCGTACAACAGTGTTTTCACACATTTCGAGGCAAGGTACAATGCTGAAATCGAGGAGGATAAACAGCAGTCAAAGGCATGGTTTTCGAGGCAGTTTTCAAGGCACAATAATCGAGAAGGTGGACTAATGTACGTCTGTAAAGTCCGTACATTTCCATACAACATGTTTTGGGCACGCATTTCGAGGCAACAGTAAAGCATTTAATGTTGTCATTTATTGCTATAAATTTATGTTTGTTGTTGGCACAAATTTCAAAGTGGAAAGTTGGCACAAAAATCGACATAAGTGGGTTGTGTTTGCTGTAATTTTCACTGTGTTTTTCAGTTCTCTGTAAAAGCGTTTTCCAGAAATAAAGAAGAGCTCTCAAACTTGTTTTTCCCAAGAGTTGTAGGGGTTCTTTCTAGGGTCACATTGACCAAAAATCACAATGTTATTTTTCTGTGTGTGGTTGTTATATTTTCTTGTGTTTTTATTTTTGCATTTCCAGCACTTGTGAAATTCCCAAATTTGTGTTTTCAGAAATTTATTTCATTTCCAAAATTTTAAATGTATGACTATGGGAATGGGCATTTAACTATATGGGAGTGATAAGGTGAAACTGAAAACCGGAGTGGGTCTGAAATTTCTACAAGGTAGACCTCATATAAATAGAGGTCACCTCATTTTCATTTATCATCATCACTTTTGGATCAATTCGGCCTCTTTGAAGGATTTTGTCCTAGCTGAAATAGACTTGTACCTTTGAGGAGATGTGATCTTTTCTAGAGTATTTGCATTTGGAGACATTGTTTTGGGATAATAAAGGATTGATTCATGCATTTCTTGTAACTATTCTATAATGTTGAATATCTTTTTTGGTTATTGCATGGAATAGTTATTGTTAGGGTTTCTATGTTCAAGTTTTTTATTGAATATTCTACTATGAAATCTTGGAAAAGTATTGTACGCATTACCCTTAAGAGTGTGTGACAATCCCTTGATTGAATCTTCATGTTAAGCTCTCTTTAATGATTTTATCCCCTCATAAAATGATAGTTAAGCTTTTGCAAAATAAGGTTTTTACCATCCCTTACTCCATTATAGGGTTTGACTCTTCCATAAGTAGATCTCCCTCTAGAATCCATCACCCAAGATCAAGCATTGTGTTTCCACATATGTGATCATACCATAAAAACTCCCTTAAACCTAAATTTTCTCCCTCTCCTTTAATTTTCGGCCATTTAAGGCAAGCCGCTAGGCTAGGGTTAGGGTTGAATTCAACTCAGACAAGTGTGTTTGCCTTTGCTAGGTTTCTACGCGTGGTTTGTAACTCATCGCGTCAAAATAATCCCTTTTCCACGATGAATTCCTCCATTTTAGGGTTGATGTCACAAGCCCTAGGCAATTCTACCCTAGGGTAAACCCTAATCTAGCCCTGGGCAATTCTACCCTAGAGTAAACCCTAATCTAGCCCTAGGCTTCAACTTGGGGATTTTTTAAGGCTTGTTGTCCCAAATACTGATCATACTAATCTTGTCAAGCATTTTCTTGACCTTGTGTACCTTGGTAAGCCTTTCATCCTTGCTTAGTCACTAAACCCTAAGTCACTTGTGCCCTAGATAGGTCTTTGGAGGGCACGCTTTTCCTTGTCCTTGCTAGTTTGAGCATTTTCCTTAAGCTAAGTGTCTTTCCTTAGCCTATCCTTGTCACTTCCAAGCATTAGACTTAGAATATCCATTAAGTGACCTACATAGGGACTCGTGGTAAAAGTCCACTAGAGTAGGTGGTTGTGATCGTAGTGACAGTAGGCCTCCACCTCATGGTGTTAACCCTTGGTCTAGGCCTTGTCTTGTGAGCCCTCTCACAAGATTTGCTAAATTTTGAGGCAACATGGACATGAGTAAGAAAAATAAAAAAGTACCCTTTCTCATATAAAGTGTCCATGTTCGTGACAAATTCCCAAATAACCCCTAAATAGATATATAAAATGATAAATAAAAGCTATAGTATGGCATTAAGTGACATTTGCAAAGATCATAGTCATGTGAGATTCAAAAACAAAATTGTTTGCATAAGTAAATGATATCATCTTTCAATTCTATATCACCATTTCTCACCCATACCATTAAAAGCATGGATGACTATCCAAATAGCACAAATATCCATGTCTACAAATCAACCAAGAAGCAGTTTCATGCAATTATGACTTATAATATAGTCAGCATTGTTTAATCATGTGAAGAGAGGTTTACCATATGCTGCTAATAATAAAGCTGAAAACATACATAGGATAAAACCAAAGCACCTGCAAGATGTACAAAATTAAAATACCATCAGACATATTGTAGTAGACATGAAATGATGAAATCAAACACTATCTAAGCTAATTTAGCATCAGTAAAAAGCTACAAAAATATCAACATTAAAAGGATTTCTTTCTTTGTTTTTGTGAAATTTGTTTCTTACTTCCCTCTCTGTCTGCACAAATATTCAAAAATTAGGTTGGAAAAATAGTTTATCCCATACACGGACGCATTCATAAGGTAAACATTCAAATTTGAAAATCTTAACATGACAAAAATACATGAATGCCACACACCTTCCTAGAATGTGTACACAAATTACTTTACTACTCAGTTCTAGAAAAACATCAACTTCTAAATTTCTATGCAGTTCTGAATTTACTATTCATTTCTAGAAAAACTATAACTCTTAACTTGCTACCCAGTTCTAGAAAAACTCCAAATACTTGCTTGCAACTTAGCATCTCCCTTCCTTGAGAGCCACTAAATTTTGGCACTCCTAGACAAACCTTACAAAGCTCTTTCGTGAATTATATGAACAACCCTGAAGACTCAAATGATGTATATAGAGAGGGGCAAGCATACTATAATTGCACCTCCTATCACCAATGTTGTGAAATGAAACGAAATTTTAACGCCCACGAGTGACAAGACCAATAAGAGTGGAACTTGTAGTAGCAATATTCAGCCATATTATCCTTTGCTGTATACAAATTTGGCAGCAATACAAACTTCAGTAAATTTTTCAGATGGTACAGATGATGATCAATTTACGTTTTTATGTCTTTGATAATATAAGATGTCTTTTAAACTTAGCAAAATCAATTTTTAAAAAGGGGTAAAAAAAACTATAAATATAAAGCTAGACATCAATTTTTCAAGGAATGAATTATTATTTTTTATTTAATGGCCACTTATGAGGTTGAAATTTTTCTCAAATTTGGAAAAAAAAATGCACATGTTTTTAACATGAGATGTATACTTCCATATTGGGTCAATACTGGATTTTTTCATTACGTATTTTTTTTGCACAAAATCCTATTCAAATCTTGCTACTATGGTGGCACTACACAGTAACTGATTTCTTTTCTTTTATTTTGCATGAGAGCAATCCACATGCAAAACTCGCTGTTCCAACCTTCATTCCAGCTGCAGCCCTCTAGTGCTAGCTGATTGTAAAACTTAACACTGGTGATTACAGCAGGATTTAGACCATTACATAGGGTTGGATCCTATTGTAACCACTTCTTATATATTATTCCCCCTTTATATATTGCCAGATAATTGTATAGTAAAAAAAAGGATCTGGATCTTGTCTAGATCAATTTTATCAAAACTGGGCCAGTCATCGAACTGGTAGACCACCCCCCCGCCCCCCGGAAGTGGGAACCAGTCAACCAAAAACACACAAAATATTCAAATTTTAAAGAAAAACATATATAGTCATGTGCACCATATAAATCCAAACCATTTATATACAAATATGAAAAATCTCTCATTTATATAGCAAGAGTGCATAATACCAAAATAGCACTTAGTGAAATACATCTCTGCACCAAAATACATCAAGAAACAGGGTCTAAATGGCCTCTAGAGTCCAAAAATAAGCATATTACTAAACTAGAATACTACAAGTACTAATCAGAATCATCATGCTCGTCCTCCTCCTCATCTCCATCCTTAGAATTAGCAGATTGAGACTCTCTAGTGGGATTCTGACTTGATTCCCATGGCCCTAAGGGTAGTGGTGGGTCCAAGTCCATCAAAGAAAGATCTTCATTGTCAAACATTAGTTCCTAGCTCTCCACAGCCCGCACTGATGATGGATCAAAGTCATCCAAAGTTATGTTGTTTGATTCAAGTGTCTATTGGTTTCGCCTCAACCTGAGGTTGTACTAAATATAAACCATGTCATTCAACCATTTTTGCTCCAAACGGTTCCTCTTCTTGGTATGTATATGCTAAAAAACACTACAATTCCATTAACACCCCAAAGCACTGCTTGTTTGGCTCAATATCTGAATCGCAAATCTTTGTAAATCAAGGCATTGGCTACCAATTTGTCGCCACCAATAAGCTGCAATAGGAGTTCAAAATAAGTATTAGCAAATAACTTTGAAAGTTTGAAACTTGGACTAAAGCCTTTTAATGAGTAATATAATTTCAAACCTTTGACATTTCTTACCTAGTGGATCCTTTTGCTCTATGTCTTATAACCATAAATATGATAAAGGTACTAGTACTCTCACTGAAATTGAAGAGTTGGCTATGTATCTGGTCCTGGATCTTGGATTTAGGACCATGCGTTCAATGCATTATAACAATCCCTCCTTTTAGCTTCCCATTTGATTCAAAGTTCATAAAAGTAAAAAACTTTGAAATATTAAAATTCCATAGCTTGGGTTTAGGTAATAGCCAATTGCATGTAAAGGTCTATGGAGTTGTTTGTTCCATCTTTCATCGATGATTCTCCATAGAGGAAGATACTTTTGACTTTTATCTCCATATGTTGCCTTTATTGCCTCTTTGGCCTGATCCATGGCCTCATAAGCAAAACCCATGGTTGGTTTATCACCATCCACCATCTGCAACACTCTCACAAGAGGCTCGCTAAATAGCAATATCTCTTCTTCCTTTCTCCAAAAAAGGAAGAAACACTTCGTCAACCACCTCTTTCTCTTCAAGCTTTTTGCTCCACTGAGATGCATTTCGTTCATCACGAGTAAACAGCTTCCTCAAGTTTCCTTTTTGCTAAACAAGGGATTACAATGAGAGAGTTTGTTGCAAATCGTTCGATGATTTGCCGAACAAGCTCTCTACCCTTAGTGTATTTCCTCATAAGATTCAAAACCTATGGATGGTTGAAGATGTATCTAGTGATGGATTTTGCTTCTTCCACACACTTCTTCGCCCACTCAATTTTACCAATATTCTCAAGCATGAGGTCCAAACAATGGGATGCACATAGTGCCCACCAAATGGTGGAGTGTTTTCATTCAACAACTTGTCAACTACAACATCTAAGATCACGTGTACAACATTGTCAAACCCTACTTCCATAGCCACTTCATCCAAAAGATGAAATAGTAACTATGCATCTTTCACTTGATCAGATACACCCACAATTTTAAAAAACATCATACATTTTGGGCAATCAATCAAGAAATTTAAAATGGTGCAGAACCTTCCATCAATCCATCCATCAAACATAATTATGCAACCTATTTTGGTCCATGAGTGCTTGAACTTTGTGAGCTACTCTTCTATTCTTTGGAGCACGTTTTGTAAAGGTGACCCCCTAATCTCATGAAAACTAGGGCCTTTAAAGCTTGAACCACATCTAGCTATAGCACCAATCATAGGATGATAATATGGAGAATAAGTAGTATTGAAAGGTACGTTTGCAACATACCACCATCAAGCAATGCACTCCTTGTTGGAAAATCAAAGTAGTTATATTAGGGTTTGATTCTGTGTTGGCTTCTTTTGCCTCTTTATTATCTTATCTTTCATCAAGCAATTACCATATTATGTGTGTGAAGATCAATAAACAAGAGACACAAGACGTAGGCACTGTGTCAGGGCAAAACCCCCATCGAGGGGAAAACCCAGTGAAAATAATTTGTCCTTTCAATAGTATTCTTTCATACTCTTCACCCTAGACATATACCAGACCTTCCCTCCACACCAAGTCAGCCTCCCAGATCCTTGACCCCTTTCCAACAACTTTGACTAGGCAGCAATTTCCAGCAACAAGTAGCTTTCCGCAATAGCGAAACTTGGAAGACTTCGATCTCCCAATCTAGGGCACGAAACAGAGAGAGAGAGGCACCAAGAGTTCGATTTTCTTCTTCTTCTTAGACTTCCCAAAACTCGCACTTCCTTTGGCTTCCCAACAACAGACTTTGAACTTCTCCAGTTACTCTTGAGATATCGAACTAGCTTGAGAGATGATGATCCGAATTACTTCGACTAGCTTGTATTTATAGGCTTCTTGTGGGTCGTGTTACCGCTCAAACCAGAATGAGACCTAAAGGGGGATCCTAAGAGTCAATCGCTAGGCTAGTGGCAATGATGGAGGCTTAGCCCACTGTCACCACGGCTAAGTCTCCCTGCCCTTTACGGACTTTCACTGATGGGAGGACTCCCCGTAGTGTAGGAATCACTTCGTAACGTATATGTCAATGGATATATGAAAAGCAACCCAGAAAACCCTTTCCCTATGATGGATTGAGAAATGGGGCTTGCTTGCTTGTCAAGCAAGGGGCTCAGTCCACCAATAGTAATGGATGAGGATTAGAGGGTTGAGGTAGAAGGAATGGGCTTACAGGCAAGGTCCTCAATCTCTAAAATCCTCGGGGAACTTGGATTCCAAGATAATCCTTGATAAATAGTCTTTAATGAGAAGCGAGACCACACGAAGCCAAGTGGACCTAGTCCAGTTTCGAGGATGGAATATAGCAACCAATAGTGCTCCTATCCTGGACAAGGCGAGGGGAAAGGACCAGAAAAGAATATCCACTTCAGAAAGTTAAATTGATCCTACTGAGATCTACCCTTGGGGATGCCTAAGCAGATTTCAATCCTAGAGCTAGAGCTCAAGATTCTCGAAGATCCCACAATCGAAATTGCTTGAAGTTTTGTGGAGAGGGAGGGGACCCACCAGCGCAATGCCTCCTAGGAGATCGAAATTTTTCCTTAACTCAATTCCCAGGAAATTGATGCCCTAGGTGACCCTTGAGGGCTAGACCTTGGAAAAAGTCAAAAAGGGGGAAAATTATGGATAAATGATCGCCCTTCTATGGATCAGTGCCTTAGTTCACTTGGGGAGATGGACTCAAGGATGATTAAAGAGTAAGAACTTGGTTTCTTGGTCAAGGAGGTTTGAAAGATTAGCTTCGTCTAGTATTGGTGTGGAGAAAAGAATAAAAGACTTTCAAGCATTTATAATTCAAGCAAAAAGTGCAAGCTTATCGAGAAAATGTATCTCTAGGACATTTAATTCATATCACACTGGCCCATACATTAAAATTTGCTAAAACATGCTCAATTCCACATTATACTTATGCTGCAACTAGCCCTAGTTATAGCGAAAATCATTAATATGCAGTAGCAAGAATAATAACATCAAAAATCACTTACAATGCCATAGAGTATATCCAACCAGCAACTCTTTTGCAATAATGAAGCTCCAAGACAAGAGAGATATTCCAAATCCATACATCAAAATTCATCCATCTCCAAAAAAATGCTCCTCCAAGAAAAAGTGTGAAATTCTCAATGAGAAAGATACCCAATCCAAAGTGTAATGATGAAAATGAAAGGAGCTAACATCAATATATAGGATCTTAAGTAGCTCGAATTAGCCTAAAGGCCCCTAATAGCTCTAATAATAAAATAATGTGAAAATAACACCCCTATTGGTGACAAGCCCACCAATTTCGCTTATCGGTATAAAAATAAGCTACACAAAGGCCAAATAATGATGTATACATATCATAGGGCCCTCCAAGAGGCCTAGTAACATTCTAAAGTGCCATAATGAGGAATAAACCCCACAGAATATGATGGACAAGGGGGTGGCCTCTTGTTCTCCAAGCAGAAGACCTATGGTGCTCCCAATAGGTGTGGATCAACACAAATGACTCCATGGGTCTTCATATGAATCAGAGATGCTTATAGATGCTCTAAGAAGGCTCAGATGCTGGAATAAATATCACCGAGTCCTCGTACAAGCCCCAGGGCACCCTCCAAGTGTGTGGTGCACTTGTGGGGCTAATTGGGCATGATGCATCTTCCTTGTCCAAGAGTGGATATCTAGTAATCCCTGATCATCTAAAGGGGTCCATGAAGCGTTGTCTGCTACTGTGGAGGCCCATACCTCTCGATACACACCCTATGTGCCCAGTGTAGCCCTTGGGGGTCAGGATTTCGTATAGGGAGATCAAACCCAAATGGAAACCACCTGTAATCATGCATAAGATCCAATGTGCCCCCTTGGCTTCCAGTACAACCAGTCATTAGAACAATCGTGTAATAGAGTTTACAAATCATGGATAAAAAAGTGGATACTTCACAATGACATGCCCTTCCGTAGTGGGCTTTGGCATTGGCATGTGCCAGTGCCTCCATACTCTAAAGTGGGTTAACCATGTACCTTATTGAGTGGTTTCAACCCCTGAAGGGAATAGTAGGTCCAAGGTACATTCTTTGAATGGGGGTGGCAAGTGACAAATAAGTGAAACAGAGTAGGGAATGAGAGGGGAAATCCTGGGCCATATATTAGGCATAGGGGAAGCCCACACGAGGGTGTATAATGTGTAGGAGGGAACAATCGTGGTACATGATGTGTCCCGGCCTTGATTTTTCCAACCTTATTTATATGCCTTTTGCATTTTATGAATTTTCTTTGATTAACAGCTCGGGGCTCAAGGATAAGAGCATGATGTGTCAGATATAGCAGTGATTACCCCTTTAAGGTAGGGCGATTCATTGCCCTCCAGGGGGTTTGGGACAATCATGGGGGTTTGGGACAATCATGGCTTCCTATATGATAAAGGAGGCTCATTTAGGGCCTATGGAACCAGGGTGATGGCCATTGGTAAGGGGCAGAGCTCATGCTTCAACTTTTGCCCACGTGCTAATTATTTTTGTCCCTGCCATCTTTTGCATTTTGTGGTACAATTTCCTGTTAAGTGTGGCCAATTACGCTTTTTATTTTTCTTTTAGTTGCTTCAATCTTCGGGCCATCATTTCAGGTCTGACCTAAGGTGGGGGCAAGGGAATAGGGAAGTTGACCCCATGTGGACCCATGGGGGAAAAATGATGAATGGGAGTATAATGAGTGGAAGGGGAGTAACATATGCGGATAAAGGAGCAGGACGACACACTCAAAGTCGAGGTTTTCCAAGTAGTACCACCCTAAAACCAAATGGTGTTAAAATTTGTCTACCAGAGGACAAGTGGTTCCCTAAGGCTTTGATCTTTGGCCTAGGGAAAAGTGTCCAAATGTATTTATCTTTTACTCCTAAAGTGACCTTATAAGTGGTAAAGTCAAATCTAATTTAAAAGTGACTTTATAAGTGATAAAGTTACTAAGACTAATTTTAAAGTGACTTTATTAAAGTCAATGTGAAATTAGAAAGTGAAAAAGTGACTATGGAAATAAAAGGCTAAGTGGGTCTTTATTAAAGTGGGGTGAATTAAAAAATAGAAAGTGAGAATTAAATGCACATTTAATCTCAGCCCTAGATCTAAAGCTATCTCAGCCATTGGATTAAGGGATTCCCCAAAAGTCACTTAGGGTTATGTTAAAGGAGGAAAAGAAGAGAAAAGGTCATTCAGTCTTTCATGAGCAGATTGAGAGAGAAGAGAAGGAGAGCAAGGAGATTTTCTGAGCAGTGAGTTGAAGGAGAGCAGAACCTTGGCACACATACCGAGGCAGGATTCAGCAAATCCGTACAGCAAGCCGACACATAATTCAAGGCAGATTTGGGCATGGTTTTCAAGGCATTGTCCGTACAGTAGCTTTGGCATGCATTCCTAGGCAACCGTACAACATTCTGGCACAGATTCGATGTGAAGTGTTTGTTGTTTTTGTGGCACAGTTCGAGATAGATCGTGTAGTTTGTTGCTATCACTGTGCATGAAAATCGAGGCAGAATATGTACAGCATTTATTGTTGTCCCCTTACATGCAAATCGAGAGGTTGTACATCAACATTTATTGATGTTTTGCATGCAAATCGAGGAGGCCGTATAGCAACATTTACTGTTGTGTTTCTGGGCACGAAATTCAAAGAGTCTGTACAGCATTTATTGTTGTTCCTGTTTTACTGTTTGCACAATTTCCGAGGCAGTGGTTAAGCACGGAAAACGAGATAAGTTGTATTTGTTTGGTTGCTGGAATTTTCTATGTATTTCTATTTCACTGTAAAAGAAAATTATCATAAATAAAGAAGAGCTCTCGAACTGGTTTTCCCCAAGAGTTGTAGGGGGTTTTTCCAGAGTCATATTGACCAAAAATCAGCGTGTCATTTTCTGTGTGGCTGAAATATTTTTTGTGTTTTATTTCTGCAATTTCCAGCACTGTGAAATTTCCAGAATTTGTGTTTTCAAAAATATTTATCATTTCCAGAATTTTGAATGTATGTTTATGGAAATGGGCATTTAACTATATGGGAGTAATAAAGAGAAATTGATAACCAGGGTTGGGTCTAGCAATTTCTACAAATGGTCAATAAAGGAGATCCCACGGGGCTAAGATGCAAGGGTAACACCTAAAAGAGATCAAGGGGACGGGAGCACATACTAAGTCCACTCTTTCCACCAAATCCCGCCATGGACAGTGCAGAGGTTAGTAGCAGTTAGATGCTCAAGAGACAGATGCAGCACAAAGACAGTTGAATATTTTGGATGCTTATCAGTTGCAGTAGTTGCACTAGCAACAGGAACAGATGAGAGGGTGTTGCAGTGCAGATGTAGAGTTGGAAGCAGTTTAGAAGTGTCAACAGCAGCACAAATGCAGCATCAGAGTTGCACAGTGATTGGTGGGCACTGGCAGTAGTGAGTCACAATGACCAGACATCAGCAGCATACAGAGGGTGATACAGAGACAGGGTGTTGTAGCAGTAGTGCAGCACTAGAACACCTTCCTCGCTAAGAGGGAGTGTTAGTTTTTGTAGCATCGGAGGTGTTCTAGTCTCGAAACTTTGTGGACAAGGTAAAGCACAGGATTTCTCCATAACCCAAGAATCGTTTCTAGAAACTCCACCTAAAAGTGACTCAATTAGATTGTTAGCCTATTTTTAAATATTTCCTAAGTCTAAACCTAGGAAAATGGGTTAATTAATCAGTATTAATTGAGAAAGGTGTGAATCATCTAGAAACTCACACAGATCAATCCTAAAATAATCTTAGTCGTCGATTATGTTTTAATCTTGGCCATTGGATTCCCCACTGGAGATTATAAAAGGAAGTTGATGGGTAGATGGAGAACATACACTTGAGATCGATTTCTTTGGGCAGTTCTATTACCCAAAGAGCAAAAGCAGTTGTTGGAAGAGTTCGAGCCAAATAAGGGAAGCAAAGATAGAGAGGGGCAAGGACAATGAGTCTAGATGAAGAGATTCCAGTTTTGGAGAGTAACTTGCAAAGAGGTAGAAATAGCCACATAAAGGTTATGCAGGGGTTGCGCAGAAGTCTCTAAAGGCAATTCGATTTTGTTGGAGAGAAGTTGGGCTTCAGTTCCAGAGGCCGTAAAGCTTTTCCAAAGTGTCGGAGAGACAATTTCTCAGTAAGCAGCAGACACGACGGCTTGAGGAGCACTTGTTTCAAGCAGAGCGTGGAAGGGACTTCGCTAGGGTGACGCGGCCCTGCACAGAAGTTGTTTGGACAAATCACTTGGACTTGGCAGTCAAAGCCTAGATTGCTTGTGGGGTGAAGAAAATTACTCACTAGATTTTTGCCAGTATTTTTCTCTATAGGATTCCCGTATTTCTGCATCCATTTGTACTCAAAATTTCTCACTGTTGCTTGATAATAAAAACCCTCATTTGGTGCACCAGTTTTCCTAAGTTGGGTTTTTCCAAAGACATTTGTCCAAAAATAACGGTGTTAAATTTTTATGTGTCAGTATTTTCTCAGTTTCCAGTTTATCTTCCGTATAATTTAATTTGGTGAAAATTGAAGTTCTGAATTATTCGTTGTTTGTGTGGCAAAATAAATTGTTAATTAATTTACAATTATGAGAATAATTCCCAGTCATTGCAATAGTAGAAATTTTCACAGTATTGGTCTTTAGAATAGTATTCTTTCTAGGAGGAATAGCCCCTTTGGACCAACTATTAAAAGCTCTTGTACAGGAATATGATTTAGAAGTCGCTAGATGAGAAATCTTAGTTTGGCTTTGGGATGTTCTCATCATAAGATATTGAAGCATAGACTTCAGATCATAAAGAGGTGGACTCAACTCCTCCTCGATACTAGCACCAAAAACATCACTGCAGAATCTAGTAAGCCTAGTCAAAAGTGTCAATAAGCAACCTAGGTCTTATGATAGCAAGAGATCAGCCACCATTGTCAACGCAGTGGCTTCTTTCCAAATATTTAATGGTTGATGTTATCCACACAAGGGAGCCTTCCCTACAAAACATCATCAGCAAGCTATTCAACTAAGGAGATTTCAATGGTGATGCAAGGTCTACTAATTGAAGGAAAAGGTACTAGCCAACCCTTCAAAGGTTCAAATAAGAGTTACTTAGAGTTGAAGTACAATTTTCTAATAACTTATGACTTAGAAGAAAGCTGCTATAAGTTAAAGTTTGTATGATATGCAAATGTAGGGCACACAATGACAGATAACAGCTTGAGAAAATAGCTTATAAGTGATATTATCAACAAAGGAGTAAAGGATATGAAGAAGCAAGCTAGGGTTAAGTAAACAATGATTTTAAATTCCTGAAATTGCATATGACAACAACTAAAATCAAGATGCCAAACCTAAATTTTGGGATGAAAAAATGCAATTAATGCTAGATTTTTCCTTTTTATAATTATCAAATGCAATTCCTTTCAATTTAGCAATAACAAAATGGACAATAAATTTCTATTAAATGCGTATTTAAGCTAACCCTACCCCTAGTTACCATAAATTTAAGATAAAAAGGAGAAATTAGAGTGACCACCACAAGCTAGTCTAGTGCCTTCTCTCAATTGGGCAATGGAGTCAATGATGGCGAGGTCAAAGATAGAGGAACCTAGATAAAGTGGGTGGAGGACTAAGAAGCCTCTCTTAAAAACCCTAGCAACTTTCTCTAAGTGGAGATTTAAGATTAAAGGAGGCATACACAAAATTCCTTTGATGGAGAAGGATTAAAATTGCAAAGCATAAAGAAACAATATTTCTTAAAAAATATTGCATTTTTCATATGGCATGAAGAAACCCTAGTTTCAAAAATTTGCATGCAAAATAGAAGAAAATTTGCAATAAAATTACACCATTCAATCAACAATCACTTCATCATTCCAAGACAAGTCTCCTCATGCAAAAATATCCCTCCCAAGACAATTTGCTCCACCAAGATCACGTTATGTTCAACAGAAAAGAACAAGAGAGCTAGTGCGCACTTCTTAAGAAAGTGAGAGGCGTTGTGTAATGTGATGATTTCAAATGAAAGTGACTCCTCTCTATTTATATGATGGTAACCAACTCACTTTTCATTAATCTACAAGTAAAAGCCCTAAAAAATTTGCTTGAGATTTCAACTACAACTAAAGGTCTTCAAAACATAATAAGTACATCAAAAAATAGCCCACGCACGTGGGAAGAAAGGATTTCCATGATGAAAACATCCTCTGAAAATGGTCAATCTCCATCAAGCGACAAAGAGGCTTTGGAGTGCTCCTCACTCCAAGAAATCATCAAAGTGCATGTGTATATCTCCAAAAAAATACTCCACCCTGATGTCATCCCCAAGAAGGCTCACATCACCCTTTTAGGGTACATGGGGGTGACTTGCTAGGCTCTGAGGCAATCATTTGCACATGGGCATGATGTACTAGCCCTCCCAAGTCATCTAGGCACTAGAACAATGCAATGTCCATCAAGCAAGGTCAAGGCCAACCTAGGGGTGTCCTAAGTCCATTTGGGCACATCATCAATCAACCCAACACCTTGGCTTCTAAGTACAACATTTTAGCATATAAAAGTGTAGCAAGGGGCGTATAAACATGTGGAGTCTCATCAATGCCCAACATCCATCTCATGAAGGAAACATTAGGGCTACAAGGTGATGTCTGCTCTCAACAATGGGAAAAATGCAATGTTCCACCAAGTCCCCTGGAGGTAGGAGCAAGGGGGCGAGGGAGCGCGGGAGTGGCCTATGCAAAAGCTCCCTACCAATTTTCTGGAAACGTGGGGGGACGTCGGGGTCATAAAAATTATAAAATATAAAAATATATATAATATTATATATGATATATCATTGAAAATTTAATAATAAATATTTATAATGCAATTGTATTTTTCATTTTTGCAAGGAATGTATATACAGTCATCATACACTTACATCATGAAAGATAAATCATAAATGATAAAATTTAAAAATTATAAATCGATAAATGATGAATCATCTAACTGAATCAAATTTAAAACTTAAAACTTAAAACATACATCATAGATTCATATGTAACTTTGTAACTGTATAACCATTAATGTAACTATTAACAATGTACAATGAAAATAAAGTTTAAGATATCATATGAGTCGTGACATATATGATATTATATCAATATTCAAAATAAACTTTAAACTGAAGTTTACAACTCAAGTCTGAAACATAAATATTAAAACTTAAAAGAAAATAAGTTTAAAGTTATGTTTGAAACAGTGAAACATAAAACATAAAACATAACTTCTTCCAACTGCAGGCTGCTGCGGGCTTCTTCCGGCGGCTGCTGCAGGCTTCTTTCGGCAGCTGTGGCAAGTGCTAAGAGTTGGGCGGCAAGTACTAAGTGCGGATGATACAATGAAAACAAATGAAATCTAAAAATTAATTTAATTAAACAATCGATTATTAAAATATTTTTATTTTTTTCATTTAAATTTTGTTTTTTTCATTTAAAATTTATTTTTTTTAATTGTGGGCCCCTCGCACCCTTCCCGCCCCCTTCACGCCCCTAAAGCACCTTCGAACCCTCAATCTGAGGAAATGTCCCCTTTGATGTCCCCCTTAATTTCCTGATTTTTGGGGGCATTAGGAAACGTCCCTAGAAGTCCCCAAGACCCCGAAGCGCGAGGGGGCGAGGATTCTAGACCCCTAGGTGGGGAGGCGAGTCCCCATGTAACAATGGAAAAATGTCCTTTGAAAGGCGTTGGACATGTGTTAAGTCTTCCTTCAAAGGATCTTTGTTGCATAAATAATCAACCTCCTAAAACATACCCTCAAGATCAAGTGAGATCAACATCATCAGGGACAAAAACCATTTAAGTGTCATTATGAGCCATATTCAATGTTAGGGACGCAAGAATAGTTCAGACAATCCTTTCTTTCAAATGTCTTTCTAGCTCAATTTTGTAGGTAAGTTATCACACTTGTGTTAGGGATGATTATGCCTTCAGCCTTATTATGTTCTTCCAACCCCTAAGGGGAAGGACATGTCATGGGTAGACACAATCAATCCATATGTGCAAGTGACAATGATGTTGATGAAGTGAGTAGGACTTCAAGGAAGATGGTCATAGCCATGGTACCAGCTAGAGGGGGTCCAACATCTCTAAGTGCAATAATGAGAAGAGGGAGCCATTATGGAGGCATGAGTTACCCCTTTCCTCGACCTTCTTTTTCCACCCTCTAGTGCACCTTTTAATTTGATGATTTATCATTCTTTCCTGCATAGCTTAAGAGACCAAGCTTGCTTTTCTACTTTTCCAATACCCCTTAAAGATGTGGCAGTTTCTTGCCCATCAGGATTGGGAGATCCAAGAGTTTCTTTTTAGATGAAGCATGAAATGTTGAAGAACTGGTTGATGGATAATGAGGGGGGTATACCTCATGCTAGGCTTTTTCCCACATGCTTACTACGTCCAGCAATCTTTTGCATTTTTCATTTCTTTAATTCTGGCTTCATATGCTTCTATCATTCTTTCAACTACATTAGCCTCTTAGGGAAAATTTACAGTCCTTAACTCAAAGATGAGGATAAAGGGTGTCAATCCCAATTACAAATGACAATAAATCCAAGGAATGAATGTGGAATCTGGATAACAAGGGAAACATGGAATGTGGTAAGTATGGATTAACTTGGGCACGCTACTTCAATTAGTGCCTCCTTTTAGTGCCCCTCCTAAAGGAAGGACCTCAGGGAAGGTCACACGAGACTAGGGGAAGAGTATAACCTCCTCAGTGAAGCATGGGAACAATGTTGTAATCAAGAGCAATGAATCTCCCATCTTGGCATGTGATCCATATTAGTATGCCCAAAACATTAAATAAAAGCGCATGATTACAAGAATGGTTAGTGTACCTTTCGACAGATGACCCACCTTCCTTCAAGAAGTATTTCAAATGGGAGAGATCACTAACTAGAGCATAAGTGTAGAGATTTGATGTAAATTTATTTGCAGGCCATCATAGGGCTACTGGTTGGTCGGCTATCAAATTAGGAGAAAAATGTTAGGTCCCTATATTATTAGTATAGTCCCTTATTATTGTTAGTGTAACCCCCTTATTGTTATTATTGTATCCCTGTAACCCCCATATTGTTATTATTGTGCCCTTAAATTATTATTGTTAGGTCGGCTAGGATTACATTGTGGCCCCATGGACTCCTATATATAGAAAGGAGGTTTTGTAATTTGTATCATCCAAGGATTGTTCATTCATGTAATGTATTGGAGGTTGCCCCCTCGAAGTAGCTTATTTCTAAGGCGTTGAGATCTCTTTTCTTCTATTTTTGGAGCTGGCTTCACAACATTTGGTATCAGAGCTTTGGATTCTAGGGTTTCGCTGCTCCAAACAGGTCATCGTGGCATTTTCGCTATAACCTTTTTTCTACGAAGTTTCAGAAGCTAAAATTTTTAGGGTGCGAAGCCGAAATACTGAGGAAACTCGTCGCAAAATTTCAGAGCTTGGTTCACAATATTTTCGAAGATATGATCTATGGAAGGTAGTTCTTTTTCAGGCTCCTGAATTTCATCTCAAAGAGGTGATCGTGGGAAAATCTTCATAACTCTCTCTCTGAGCATCGGATTGGAGTGCCGAAAAAGTGGTCGCAAGTACATGGATTGTAGTTTCTTTGCTATCAATTTCAGAGCTAAAAGACGAAACAGTGACACGTGGCAAGTCGTACAAGTTCGCTCTACTGAACCACTCCATAATTAGGTCATTGTGGGAGATTGGACATAACTTTGCCTTGGAGAATCCAAATTCAATATCGAACTCCTCAAAAGCAAGAAAAAGGTTTGTATTTTTTTTCCGAATTGCATAAGTCTTGTTTGAAGAATCAATTGGAATTGATTCCAAGGGCATATTGTAGAATAGATATCAGTATTGGGTTCTAAAAAATGCCTCGTAAAAATAATTCAACACCCATTAAGCCTTCAGAAGGCTCTACTATGACTCATGAAGATGAAGAATTGCAACATGATCTATCAAAATTACAAGAGCAAGTGCAACAAATTTCACTCTTGCAAAGAGAAACAAAAATGAAATGGAAGTTTTGAAGAAAGGCGTGGAAGTGAAGATGGATGGTTTGAATAGGTATGTGCGGAATCTAAGATAGATGGCATGGAAGCTGGCATGGAATCTAAGATGGATGACATGGAATCTAAGATCGATGAAAAAATGGAAAACATGAAGAATGATCTAAAAGCAGACATGGAAGGTTTGACAAAGTTGATACAAGAAATGTTTCCTAATGGTGAAAAGATAGGAGAGGAAACTCATGATGAGAACAAAATAAATGTTAATCATGACTTCATAAACTCTAATGTTGGCGGGAAGTACCACCATATTCCAAAAATGGATACGAGGAAGTTTGATGGAAAGGATCCTGTAACATGGATACTACAGATGGAGCAATATTTTGATCTCCACAATGTGCAAAACACACAAAAGGTATGCATTGCAACTTTACATTTTGATAGCACATTATGAGGATACAAAGAGCAACACCTTCTTTAGGCAATTGATAAATCTCAAACAAAAGGGTTTAGTGGGGGAGCACATTGAGGACTTCAAAATTCAACAGAGAAAATCATATGAAGAATGGAAACAAATGGTTGCACTTCATGTACTCTTAAAGTAGATGTGTCCAGCTACAAAGCTTCAGGCATTAGAAAACCGGGATTTACTGAGAGGCATCTGTTGCAGAAAAGGCCAGTAAAACTATGGCGACAAGGAAGCCTACCACTCACTTCTATAAAGAAGGAAGTGTTGCTATGCCTAGATTTCCACAACCTACAAGGTTGACACCACAAAAATTGTAAGAAAAAAGAGCAAAAAGGCTTTGCTACAGTTGTGATAGCAAATACACTAAAGGTCATAAGTGTGCTGAGAAGAAATTATTTTACATAGATTGTGAAGAGGAAGAAGAAAATGAACAAGAAGAGGATATACACCAGGAACCAACCCTAGAAGAGGAAGAAATGAGTCCGACCATATCGTATAATGCATTGGCAGGAATTACCACTCCTCAAACTCTCAAGATAGAAGGACATATCAAGAAGAAAAAGGTAATAGTGTTGATTGATTCAGGTAGCACCTATAATTTTATTCATTGTAAGGTAGCCAAGGAATTAAATTGTTTCCTATACCCAGCACCAGAATGTCAAGTGATGGTTGCAAATGGAGGAACTATAAATTTCTCTGGAAAATGCCATAATATCAAGCTAACCATGGGGGAATATGTATTGAATAGTCCAATGCTTTCCATTCCTATGGGAGATGTTGATGTTGTACTAGGAGTACAATGGTTACAATCATTGGGGACGGTAGCTTTTAATTTTCAATAACTTTTCTTGAAATTTTTTTCAGAAGGAAAGGAAGTCGAATTACAGGGTATTGCATGGAAGCCAAGAAAGATAATAAGCTCTAATGTCATGACAAAGCTTCTAAAGAAGGAACAACGAGGCGTAATTGCACAATTATGCTCACTGAAGTTCCAACATCAGCTTGGACAATCATTCCAAGGTGTTTGAAACTCCCAAAGGACCACCGTTTGTACTGATTCTATACCATTTGATCTCAGAAAAGTCTCTTCAAGAACATTGTATACGGAGGCCAGTGAGTTAAATAACGAGATAAATGTTAGAGGCAAAGGTTAATTCAACCCAACAGTTCTTCTTCCAAAGAAACATGAAGATATCATAGCATGTACGATTGCAGGAGTTTGTTAGTTTGTCACATTAAAGATAAATTTTCCATCCTTTGACGATGCAACATAGATGAATGCATGAGTAATTTTATTTTACAAAGTTGATCTTCATTTATCATCAATTAGTGAGACTGAAAATATTCAAAACACACTTCAATCCATAGGTCACAGAATTAAATATACTTTTACCTTACTCAGTTCACTCTTCTACATTTCCAAGATTGGAATTCATTTCAACCCTTCAGAAAAAATACATAATATTTTTAATATACTAATCTACAGCAGGTCTTGGAAGGATCATGTTGAACATGTTGACAGGGTGCTCAAAATATTGCAGGAGAAACAATTATATGCAAAACATCCAAATGTTTCTTTGGAGTACAAGAGGTGGAATATCTGGGTCATATTATATCTCACGAGGGTGTTAAAGTAGACCCTAACAAAATTAAAGCCATTAAGGAATGGAAAGTCCCCAAGACAATAAAGCAGTTGCGAGGATTTCTCGGGTTAACAGGCTATTATCGCAAGTTTGTTAAGAATTATGGGAGAATAGCAGCACCTCTAACAGCATTATTGAAGAAAGATGCATTTTCATGGACTCCTGAAGCAACTAAGGCCTTTGAACATCTTAAAGAGGCAATGTGCCTAGCACCGGTCTTAGCTACGCCAGACTTCACAAAAACCTTTATTGTGGAATGTGATGCCTCAGGAAATGGAATTGGTGCAGTTTTAATGCAGGAAGGAAGGCCCATTGCTTTTGAAAGTCGTCCAATCAAAGGAAAGTATTTACAGAAACCTATTTATGAGAAGGAAATGTTAGCAATACTACATGCACTAAAGAAATGGCCAACTTACCTAATGGGAAGACACTTCAAGGTAAAAACTGATCATGATAGTCTTAAACACTTTTTGGAACAAATACTATCTTCAGAAGAGCAGCAAAAATGGGTCACAAAGATGTTGGGTTATAACTTTGAAATAATCTACAAAAAAGGAAAGCTTAATGTTGTTGCAGATGCACTCTCAAGAAAGAATGAAGAGGTGGAAGCATTGCTTTGTGCCATTTCTATTATCCAACCAGATTGGATAACCGAAGCAAGAGATGAATGGAAGAAGGGCAAAGAAGTATGGACACTCATTCAAAAGTTGCAGCAAGATCCTAGTACATCTGATACATTTAGTTGGAAAAATGATTCTTTATGATACAAAGATGATGCCGGGTAAAACCCACAGTCCCAATAATTTTCTCTCTGTGCATATAAAATGCACCTCCTATTTTCCTCCCAACACAATTTCCATGTCTGGGCAATTTCACAATACACTATTTTCTGAGCTGGCAATTTAAACAAACAAATCTGGAGATTTTAATATCTCAAATCAAAGATTTGAAATATTAATTTAACAATTCTTTTATGTAGGGTCCACTACCATTTGATGTGCCTTTGATACAAATCAACCATACCATATAAAACCTTCGCGCATATCTAAAACACTATCACACCAACTCACATATACAAGTCCTATATGCGCACAATAATATATCAATATATATCACAGCCTTCGTTCAGATGTTAGAACATCATAACATTGTCTCGACATAGCTTTAAACCCTAGCAATAACACATATATCGTCTTCTTATATGTTAACGCGCTATAGGCGCATATACATATTCACTCTCGGCACTTATTAACCCACTCCATTTCCATTTATGCATATGGTCCAACGTCAATATATGTGTGTGTGTGTGTGTGTGTGTGTGTGTGTCCCCCGAATCAAATGTTAACAAACCTTTACACATTAACTTCGTATGGGGCCCACGACATACCTTGGCTAACTGTCGAATGGATCCAACGATCCATATGATGTCGCGCTCCAAGCGCTGATCGAACGAGAGTACGTGAATATCGCGATATTCAGAAGCACGAGAGTTAATTCTCAAAAGTCACGCGATGTAAGTGGTTTTCACAAACCACCTTTGGCCACGCGTCAACCAATGGCACACATCGCGTTCGCAAAGGTGATACAGCTTACCACCTAAGCGATCGCACGACACCACTGGTTTTCCCAACCGTGGTTTTACTGTTCATTCAACTCACGGTTCCACCTTTTCTTACTCCAGGTTCCGTCCAAACTTAACTCTGTTCATGCCTTACGTTTCCAACTATCGCCTCAGCTTCTGCTTTCCTCCAGTTCGCATTCGAACGCCCGGCTTCCATTAACAATCTTCCACACTATTGGCTTCGATCCGATGCCATTTCTTTAAAATCTCCATCGCTCTCCACTGGTCGCTGCTCAACGGGATGGTTTTGCCCATACCCTGCGTCCAACTCTACAGGGAGCGCCTCTTCGTATATAATGCATCAATTGAACAGTGCTTCGACTCCTCAGCTATAAAATGAAATATACCAACCTTTGAATTGAATGCAATCAGTTCCTTATGAATGGCATGAAACCTCCATGCGTGGCTTAAAGCCAGCCCTCTGTTCGCTGCATATACTCAACAAATATACAACTCCACTGTCTATCAATTCGAGACACACTGTCGACAGTATTAACATCGATTCTTCTAATTATAAACGGAGCACCATTAACCCCAAATTGCCGAGTAGATATTTAGACATTCTTATACTCTTGCTTATGAAATTCAAGCCCACTCACACAGGAAATTAAATCGACAATTGCACATACAAGACTGAAACATTTTTTTCATTTATACAGTGAGATTACTTACAACTTCTACTTGGCCAGATTTTCGATCAATTGGCCCTTCTGCAACCTATTCTCTGCAGATTTCTCCTACAGTTCTACGCAGCCCTATGCAGGTTTCCTGGACTCTGTCCTTGAGACTTATTTTATACAAACATTGCTAAAGAGTCGATTCAAATTCTTTAGTGACTCGACAAACTCTTGGGCTCCTACAGTTCCAGATTTAGCCTAATCCATAGATAACTGAAACTGACTATCCCTTCAGATGCCCACTAATCATTCGAGGCAGTTACATTTTTCTCCACAATTAACTAAAAATCACTCACATATGAAAATTTACATAGGAAACAGAAAACATAAACCCCCCTATGTCTATTTATATACAAAGTCTTGTCTTGAGCCTAATGCCCCTACATCAAAAGATCGCTTATATCTTTGTAAGAATTCCCAACTAAAACAAAAGATTCTTTTGGAATTGCACACTTCTCCTTTAGGAGGACACTCTGGATTTTTAAAAACTTACCACAGGGTGAAGAAAGAATTTTTTTGGGATGGCCTTAAATCTGATAGTCAAAAGTTTGTGGCAGAATGTTTGGTTTGCCAGCAGAATAAAGTTGAGACAATTAAGACCCCGAGACTTCTACAACCTTTATCCATTCCAAGTCAATGTTGGGATGAGATTTCAATGGATTTTATCACAGGTTTACCTAAGTCCGAAGGAAAGAGTGTCATCATGGTGGTAGTTGATAGACTTACCAAGTATGCACACTTTTGTGCATTATCTCATCCATTTAAAGCAAGTACAGTTGCTACTACATTTATGGACACAATTCAAAAGCTACATGGAAACCCAAGGGTTATTTTGAGCGACAGAGATCCCATTTTTACTGGAAATTTTTGGACAGAGTTATTTTCTTGTTTGGGTACTCAATTAGCTCATAGCTCATCTTATCATGCTCAATCTAATGGTCAAACTAAGATAGTAAATAAATGTTTGGAAGGATATCATTGTTGTTTTGTATATGATAAACAAACACAATGGGTCAAGTGGTTACCTCTCGCTGAATGGTGATATAAAACTTCCTTCCACACTGCAGCAAAAATGACCCCATTTATGGCACTTTATGGATATCATCCACCCTCCATCACATCATCTTTAAGAGAAAATTCAAAGGTTCAAGCAGTGGAAGATCACATCGAGCATCAACAAGAAGTTCAACTCTTAAAGAATAACCTGAATTTGGCACAAAATTGAATGAAACAATAGGCAGATCAACATCGCAGCGAGAGAAGTTTTGATGTAGGAGACTGGGTATTTTTACGGCTACAACCATACAAACAAATGTCCCTCAAGCAAGCTAAGAAGGATAATAAATTATCGCCAAAGTACTATGGTCCTTACAAGGTGTTGCAAAAGATTGGTACTATGGTATACAAATTGGAGCTTCCTGCTTCTTCGCGAGTACATCCAGTTTTCCATGTTTCATGCTTAAAGAAGGTTATAGGTGAAAATCTTCCAGTTCAAACAATATTTCCAGAATTTGATGAGGAAGGAAAAATCATATTGGAACCTGAAGTGGTCATGGAAACAAGAATTCGACAGCTACGGAATCGATCAATTTCAGAGTATCTCATCAAGTGGAAGAACTTACCCACTGAAGATTCTATATGGGAGGATGAGAATTTTATACAGAAGCACCCAGAGCTACTCAAGCATTGAGGACAACACTTTTTTGAAGGAGAGGGGCATGTTAGGTCCCTATATTACTAGTATAGTCCCTTATTGTTGTTGGTGTAACCCCCTTATTGTTATTATTGTACCCTTGTAACCCCCATTTTGTTATTATTGTGCCCTTAAATTATTATTGTTAGGTCGGCTAGGATTACATTGTGGCCCACTAGGATTACATTATGCCCCCATGGACTCCTATATATAGAAAGGAGGTTTTGTAAATTGTATCATCCAAGAATTGTTCATTCATGTAATGTATTGGAGGTTGCCCCCTCAAAGTTGCTTATTTCTAAGGCGTTGATATCTCTTTTCTTCTATTTTTGGAGCTAGCTTCACAACAACAAAAAATTTCTCCTATGGTTACTCACTTTTGGTGGGCAACATGACCTACAACAATGATTTTTCCAACAAACGAGAGGTCCTTGTTCTACCAAAACACAAGCTTACAATACAACCACTGAAGACAACAATATCCCATGATAGTTGAAGAGAGTCGAGAGCCATGTTGTCGCACAAAGTGTCTAGGCACTGCGACAACGCTTAGAGTAGGGATTGTCACTTTGATTCCTACTCACTCCATTTAGACTCTCTCCTAGCTAAGTCAAGGGGGGTAGTCCCTGTAGGCAGATGGATGATGGGAGACTTGTGGAACCACAGGGCCTAGGAGATCTATGGCAAGAAAATTTGTTAACAATGTAACTTGGTTATTAATCAAGGCAAGTATTAACGATATGAGCAATGTTAAGATATATTAAATTAAACATGACTAGGAAAACCACAAGATAGAAATGATAAACCAGTGCTTATAGACAACAATACTCAATGATAAATTGATGTACTTGCTAAGAAATGATATCAAGCTACAATATAACAATCTTGCGAAGAGATGTTAGTATGATGGAGATGAGTTGTATGATGCAACTAGCAAATGGATATGAGATGATCAAATTAGAAATATCTTTAACCGCGGTCAATGAGCCAAACAGTTATCAATCTGCCTCTTTAAATGCCTTTGTCAATGAAATGAACCATCATAGCTAATAGATCAATTTGCTAAGGAATCAGATCCGAGCTTTAATACTTATGAACAAGATGAGCACTCACTCAAAAGATTTTTTAAAGATAATGGATTCTTAAAAGAGACACAATAGTCATGAAACAAGCCTAATAACTTATGCCCAAATAAACAATGTAGTCATTGTTATGATAAACCTTAAATCTGAATGCAATGTTAATGACAGTCAACTGTATTCATGATGAGGCTCTCACTTGGATGATATAATACAAAAAGTTAAACTTTGACCGAGAATGATAACAGTGATTCAATAATGTAATAGGATATATATCAATTCAGGGTGGCAGCAGACAATAGTACTTGCCCTTTAACTGTAATGCTACTTGTTGCCCGGATGAGATTAGTCACTGCACATAAATGGAAATCAGACCTCTGCGAGAATGATATCAAAACTTTAATAGCTTGAGGTCAAGTCTATATACTGAATTCAGTCTTCAAATCATAAGAAAACCAATGAGTCCCTTTCAGATTGCTTCCAGAAATAGTCCTCAAACACTCCAGATCATCAACAAATGAAAATGTTATCAATCGAAAGGTAAGAACTGCAAATTTTTATTACTGCTTTGGTGGAGATGAGGCAGCAAAAGACAGCGAAGGGTGGCTAGGAGAAGGGTGTTGTAGCAACGGAATGAAAGAGGGCTAACAGGGACAAAGATTGTTGTAGGTGAGGGCAGAGGATTAGGGGGGAAAAGAAGAGGTTCCGTAGGGCTGACAGGCCTGCATCCTTAGGAAGGCTTGCAGACTTGAGGAAATAGGGCAGCGGATAGGTAGCAGGGTATAGAGAGGGTTGTGTAGCAGGTTTAGGAACAATGTTAGGCTAGCGACTAGGGAAATAGCATAGCAGGCTAGTCAAGAGGCAGCATAGGGTTTTAGGACAGGTGGAAAGGCTTGCAGCATAGAGAGAAAAGGAGCTGGAGCGGATTAGGAGAGAGATAGAGGTGTAGGGAAGCAAGGAAGGTCCTGCCACAAGCAAGGCCTGTGGCCTTAGGAAAAGGCTGCGGCCTGTTAGGAAAAGGAAGGATAAGGGAAGAAAAGGCTAGCGGGGAGGAGAAGAAAGGAGGAAGGAGAGGAAGAAAAGGGAAGGAAGGGAGGAAGAAAAAGGAGGAAAAAGGTAGGGGAAAAGGGACGCAGGTCGTAAGGCCTAGAAGAAGGAGGACGCAGCCAAGTATGTCTGCCCCTAGGGCCTAAAACCCAGAAAATTCACCTCTTTTATCTTTCGAAAAATTTTTAATTTTTTATGGAGATCCTTAATCAAAATTTCAAATGTCCCTTTTGAATAATTTTCGAATGATCCTTCCTTGGACAAATCGCTGAAGGCCATATTTCCCTCCAGGGCCTACATCTAGCTTCAAATCATTTTCTTATTTCATATCTACACCTGTAAAACAAAATCCAAAAACACCCAAATCCAACATATACAAAAACTGAACAAAACCCCGGAAACCCAAGTTAGAAAATCTTCAGATCTATACAAAATATCTACAAATCTATGCACAAAAGTTGCAGATCTGTCAGATCTGAGGAGTATGAATCCAACTCTGCTCCCATATCTGAAGATCTAAGGCTCTTACTAGCCAGATCTATCAAATTTTGCACATAATATTTTAAAGGTTTTGGTTTTTTAGAGAGGTACTAGCGCAAAAACTTCATACATAAAAATTTAATCTTTAGATAAATTTTGAATTTAATATGCGGTAGGTTCTTCAGAAAATATATGTTGAGAGTTGGCTAGTCCAACCAAGGACTATCCCCAAACGCTCGATGAAAAACTTCGAGATTTTCTGCAAACACTAGATCAACCATCAAACCAAGTAGAGAAATAAAATAACAATAAGATTTTGAAGAAATAGAGATACCTGCTAATTCAATCAAAATTTAAAATGTTACCCTAGATCCAACAAACTGAATAAGATACCTATATTCAGATTATTCTAAGAGAGCTATTGATTTGTGATTTTTCACATAATATTTGCAGAAATTGAAACAATGTTACCATAGATTCATGAAAAGGAACACCACCGCAAGTTGAAACCCCAAAGACTTTTGCATTAATTCCAAAAAATATACAAGAGACCTTGAGAGCTTAGTACATGATTCAAAGATCGGATGAAAAAATACACTGACACCGACCTCTAATTTATAGATAAATTCTCAACGGCTAGTTTGCTTGGTCCCTCAACGGCTAGTTCGCTAGGTCCCCGTCAAAGTAATCTCAACCGTTGAAAAAAATTTGATTATCTTTTAATCTCGTCCATCGAAATTATTTATTTTTTGACGAATTTCGAATTTTTCATTTAATTCATTTTTAATTAACTCAAAAATAATAATTTTGAGTTAATTACCTCAAAATTTTGACTTTGAATTAACTACCAAGGTCCAAGGGTCCAAAATTTCTTAAAATTTTCAATATTCCCTTGGCTTAAGACCTTTAAAATTTTATTTTTTCAAGACTCACGAATTTTGCCTTCGGAAAATTTAAATTTACCTAGGACATAAAATTAATTAAATTTATGACTTAGGATTTTTAATTTAATTTGGCCAGAAAATTTAACTAACTGACTTATGAGGAGATTAATTATTTTTTCAACCATCTAATACTTAGCCATGGTGTCTAATTATGAGGGACAATGCACTAAATATTTTTTACATCAAGATTTTACATTTTAATACATGAAAGGGGAAAACCCATTCGTTATAGACCCTAAAAAAAAACCTCATTTCTGCGACATAAAATATAATCTAGTAGACCAAGTGACTTGTAATAAAATAATCTAGCCAATTAGCTAAGATCATTCCCAAATCACTTTTACATAGACTTGATCTAAAACACTAGGACTCGCCTAAAATCTTAGCGACAAAATCCACTCTAGCTTTGGGGTAAGAGTGGAGGGAAAAACTATGTCGATTATTTGTGTCTAGAGACACAGATGAATCAGTGAGACAAAAAACCTCCTAGAATGGAGATCGTCACCAAAACCATAGGTTTACCTACATTGTTAAATACAGACGCAGTCATACTGAGATTATTTACATTTTACATATGCAGAATCGGCCGACATATTCATAAAGCCATCGGTTGATGATATAGTCTAAATGGCATGGACACTCGAACATGATGGATCCCTTTTAAGAAAAAAGGGGTGCACTGCTATGGGGTCGTTGACACAGAGTGGTCAACAAGCCCCACACCGAAGGAGATGCCAAGATAATAAAAAAGCACACCTAGGAGAGAAAATATCCCCACTAGAGGAATCTAGGCAAGGTGATCATCAAGAACAACCAACCAATAACCAATTTTGATCACTAACAATTGGAACAAAGGCCTCCCAAAAGACAAACAAACAATTTCTAGCTCCATCAACTAAACCCTCATCTACATGCACCAAAAAGAAGTGAATCATCGATAAAATGGTTATTAACCATCTCTGAATCAATAAGGAGAGATCCTTCGACTATAAAATTGTAACCCAACAACTAACCCAAGACATTTGTTGTCAACACATAAAAATAGGCACGAGAGAACAACCCTACCCAACGAACTGATCAACCAAAATATGGAGAGGTAGAGATTTATTCACTAAATAAAACTAGAGGTACTGGAAAAAAGAATCTTCAACATCCCAAGAGATCTCTCACCAAAACCTAAATAGGTAAACACCTCGGTGAGGAAGGACGAATCAATCTAGTGTTATATTTTATCATAGTCAATCTTCATGAAAAGAGCCTATTGACTAACATCCCTAGCCAACTCCATAGCTTCTCATATTAATATCATTATATCCAAAATATATCACCCCTATACAAAACTAGTATGTTTCCCCAAAACGATCTTCTAGGAAACATCTTGAATCCAAAGAGCTGCAACGATAGCCATGATTTTGTATGTTACATATTAAAAATTGATAGGCCTCAATCGCCCTATAGAATCTCTAGCAACGTTCTTGGGGATCAATTTGGTTAGCCCCTAGTGAAAGGATTCAATCAAACAACCTATGGGAAAAGCCTCAAACACCACATGACATAAATCATCCCCTATTGTATCCCACATTGCCTTGTAGAACCCACAAGGCAACATATCTAATCTAGGGGATTTTCCATTCTACATTAAGCAAATTGTAGGGAATAGCTCATTCATAAAATCCCTATCCAATCAATAATAGTTATCAACAGAAACTTTATGAGGGACCACCTATTGGCAAGAGTTCCTTTTGGCAACAACAAAATCAATTAAAACATAAAATGAAAAAATATTCAAAATATGAAGCCCAAACATGCCTTGAATCTCACCAAGTCCCTCTTCTAGAGAACCATTAGGTCTAAGTAAACTAAGCAACTTGTCAGTGACAACTATTTACTTTAAGAAATCAAATAACAATTTAGAGCACTCATTCATGTCTTGATGTAAAAGTGTGTCTAAGAAAAAAAATTGGTGAATGGTTTCTCATAATTAGAACACCATTACAAAAATAATTTCTAGACCCCTTTGAGGGTGGAAAATGTATTAATCCCCTCTTGAGTCTTTTTAATTTTAATTCTCGGCAAAATTAAAAATTAATATTAGCCAGAAATTATCCAAAAAATAAAATGAAGGGAAAATTAATTAACTCCAAGTGGAAAATAATCAAAAAAACCCTAAATAATTCGTGGGTCTAGAAAAAAGTTAATTTTTTCAGGTCTCCATCAAAGGAAAAGTCAAATTTTTGAGAAAAATTAACATTTTGGACCATGGTGGTTGAGTCGAGAATCATTTTTCAAGGAAAAAAGGTTGGAAATTATTTTTTGGACCAAGACCAAGGCCTTCATTAACAAATTCGATTTTTTCAAGATCAAGGGACAAGATTTTAGTTTGGCATGGATCAAGAAGCAACTAGCTGTTATTCTCCACGATCAAGTCAAACTAGTCGTTATTTCCACTTGGAGGGGTTATTCCCTGTCACTTTTTCTATATAAGGAAGCTATCAAGCTCCTCATTAAAACAAAGGAACTGTTGTTGAAAATATTTTGTATTGAGCTAGGCTCTGCTGGAATTTTTGCATTAATTAAAAGACTTTGGGGCATCAATTCAAGGCGTCTCGTGCTCAATAATTCATGGTATGTGTTGAATGGGTTTGATGCTCTAATTTTATGTTTTAAGTGAATATCATTATTTCATAGCCAATGGTTGGACTATCTATTAACGCAGGTATATCGTTTTAGATTTTAGGCTAGAGTAAACACTTTGACACTGGTGGATTTAGCAGGTATCTCTAGTTCACTAGCCCATTTGTGTGGATCGAACCCCTGTGAAGCTAATGATCTATCTATCAAGTGTATAGAGATATTTTCAGGTGATTCAGCCCTTGGTGAAAGAACAAGTTCATGGACTTTGAGGTGATCACATTTTGTTTGGACCCTGAGCTTATCTAACGAAATTATTCTGAAGAGTTTGGGTTTGTGCATTTATTTAACATTATTTCCATCAAAATATTTTTTTTAAATCTACTTGCGCTATTAATGAATTATTTGCTAGTTAGAGCTAATTTTCTCTTGTAGATTATTGTGAATAATTTGTAAATTATTTCGAATCCTTGTAAATTATTTTCCTCATTTGTAAATAATAATTTGCGGTTTTATTTTAGAAATTTCTAGATATTGTGTCTTGTGTTCTATTTATTCATCTTGCAAGCACTTGATTTCAAAATTTCAAAGGAAAATATGAAGCAACAGTGAATAGCCATCATTCATCCCAAATTGTTAAGGTCTCAGGGTCAGTGTCAACCTTTGGAGTCGTCCAGTCTATCAAGGGAGTGTGTTGGGCATTTGAGGGTGGATCTAGGCCTTTTAGGGCCTGATCTACGAGACCCAAGTGCCCAAAATTGGACGCCAGGCTTGGAAGAGAAAACACTAACCCTAAAGGGCTTTTCTGTTGTTGCAACTAGGGTTTTCTTGAGCAATGATTTTTTGAAGTGGTTTGCGAGTGGTTTCTCAAGGTCACAATCAAGTTTTTGGCACTCTCTCAGCATTTTTAGCCTTGATTAGCCTAGCCACATGGGTTAAAGGCCATTTTTGGCCTGGCCGTAGGGATTTGAGGGCTAAAAGCCCTAGCCATAGCATCTTGGAGGCCTTTCTCGGCAGGCCGCAACCATAATTAGGAATCTAAGGCCTAGCCGCTACCCTAAAGGGGCCTATTCTCCTCTTGGCAAGTGATTTCTAGGGCTAATTCTTTGTTTTGCAGGTTTGAGGTAGTTTCTGGCAAGGGTTCGCAGTGAACTCTCATTGCATTTACTATTTTGTCGATTTGTGGGCTAATTATTTGTTTTGTAGGCTTATTATCCATTAAGGAAGGGTTTCAAGAGCCAATGTTTCATTTTCCTAGCCATTCTAGCAATTGGAGGCCTAGGCGCTAGCATAAAGAGGGCTAAAATCCCTAGCCATGAGGCCTAGAGCCTCTTTCCACTAGGTCGCAAGCCTCTTTGGGCTTCCTAGGCCTAGGCGCAACCCTTGGACAGCTAAATCCATTCCCAAATTTTGTTTTAAGGCTGACCTATTTGTGTCGTGGGTCTTCTTGAGGAGGTTACAAGGTCAAAACTACAAATTTTCAAGCCCTAGTCTTGCTAGCGAGTGTTGCACAAGTCTGATCTATTATTTGCATAAGTTTTTCGGCTAACAATTTGTGGTTGCAGTGGTCTCAAAGGTCTGATCCTTGTTTTCCAAGCTAACTTTTGTGAGTAAAGGTGTTGAAAGAGTTATTTCTCTCCCATCTCCAAACTTGGCATAGGCCTTTGGGCCTAAGGGTTTTCTTTTCCTACCCTCATCCTTCTTATCTCACTGTTCATATTTATATCAGATCTGAAATATTCATAGCAGTGGCATAAGTAACACAATCATTAAGAAGAGGCCTTAAAACTAATCTAAATAGCCTCAAGATCCTAAGGAAATTCCCTAATAAGCATAAGTGGCAATTTGTCACTGATTGATCTCATTTGCAATTGAAATATTTGACTGTCATTACTCTTAAAGAGCTCTGATCAGTTTTGCATTAAGAGCTCAAGACTAAATTCTAATAAGCGTGACAAGTCTAAGAATCATTTCATAATTGCTTGAGGTCTTACCATTGGAATAGTCATTATTTTTTCCAAGTGGATTTTCGAACTGTTGTTGTGTAATTGGTTCACTGATCTATAACAGTGATCAATTGCAAAGGAGCTCCCTGTGAAAATTTTGTTACCCAGAATCCTACTGCAACAACTAATATAGTTTCTTCTATTTGTTAAATAAATATCAAAACTAATAGACTGCAGCCTTCACAAAACAAACGCTGCGGAAGAAACTAAACGTTGGAAGAATAGATGCACAAACACAAAAATACACCATTATTTTTGGACTAAGTCCCAACTCAAGAAAATCGGTGCAGCAGCTAAGGGTTTGATTATTATGCAGTAGTAAATCTGAGTACAAAACTATGGTTGCTTAATCTAGCAAACCAATACAGAGAAATGACTAGCAGTAAAACTAGTGAGAAAAATCTCACGTCCATAGGTGATTTGACACTGACCTCAGCTCGATTTGAGTTGCTCCTTGTTGCCTCTACGCAGTCACTACGTCAGCCTACGCAGTACTATGTCCCACAACTCGGAACTACTTCTCCTCTTGCTCTCTGACCAGCTGTTGTCTGGGAAATGGATTCTCCTGGCCTCCGGACTCTCTCTCTGACTTCTGGCACTGAAACACTGCTTCACCCCAACAAAATACAGATTACCCACTGAAGCACTGGGTGGCTCTGCGCTGCCTCTCTGTGGTACTCACTACCTCTCTACAATGCACTCACCGGAACTGGAAAAACTTCCTTTGGCTTTACTATCCCTACCCCTCTCTCACTGCTCCGAACACACTAGCTCTCTCTCCGACAATTAAACGTTGCTACTCTATAAATCGATCTGCCAGTGAAATCGAACTATTGAAGTGTATTCTCCAAGCCTCGTCGAGTTTCTTCTTATAATCTTTCATTGAGACTTCAACAGCCACGATTAAAACTTAATCGATAGCTAAGATAAACTAGAAATCGATCCAAGTCTTTTTCTAGAAGATTCTCACCATGACTTAATTAATTCCTTTAAATTAATCATATTTCCTAAGTTTAGACTTAGGAAATATTAAAAACTGACTAATTAATTTAATTAAGTCGTCTCTAGGTGGAATTTCCAAAAACGATCTCTGGGTATTGGAGAATACATGTGTATTCTAACCACTCTCCCAAATCTCATGGCTAGAACACATTCGATGCTACAGAAACTAACACTCCCTCTTAGCGAGGAAAGTGTTCTAGTACTGCAACTGCAACTGTTGCTACAATACACTGCCTCTGCACCATCTTCTATCATGTTGCTGATGTCTAGCCATACTGCCCACCAACCACTGCACAACTTTGATATGAGCTGCATCTTTGTTGTTGTTGACCCTGCTGAACTTCTGCCAACTACTGCATCTGCACTGCAACTCTGTTGTTGCTGCTACTGCAACATCTGCAACTCTCTCTGATCTGTTGTTGCTGCAACTGCAACATCTGCAGCTGAGAACTATCCAACACACTGAACCAACTATGGTCAACCTGATGAATCTGTCACCCGAGTCCTGACTGCTACTAGTCTCGGCATTGTCATTGAGGCCTCTGAGCTGCTGCTAACTTTGCACTATGCCAACTCTGCACTGCACTGCCAAGTCTATGACCGCTACTAGCTATTGCATATGTTACTCTGGCATCTGACTTCACCAACTGCCACTGGTCCATCCTGTTACTGCGTGCTATAGGCTCCTGTAGCAAGGTATTGATTCATGATGTGGGCCTCCTCAAGAATCCTGCCCATCTTGATTCCTACAGCAGTCTAGGGCTACAAAACCAAGTCACCCCACCTCACTCCTAGAGGGATGTCTACTATCATGGCAAAATCTTCCTCCAATCTGGAGGACAACCTATCAATCTTCGCGAATGCAACCTATTGGTCTTGCTTCTCCTCCTTGTCCTTCTTTCTAAGAGGACACTGAGTGTTATAGTGGCCTAGCTCGACACACCTAAAGGATTTGACCTTAGAAACATCCTTCTTCCTCCTGCGTTGCTCTTGTTTCCCCTTTGATGTGAGGGCCACATTCTCCTCTTCCTTTACTTGCTTCGTCCCACTGCTGTTGTTACTGCCACTGATGGTGCTCTTCACCAAATCTCGCCTCGTCACCTCTTGCAGAAGATCAGCCCACATTTTTTCCCACTCTGGCAACTTGTCTCTGCCCAGGATACTCTGGACGAAGACCTACCAGTCCTAGGAAATTTTGTTGAGAGCTAACCGCACCAATTTTGTAGGTTGGGGCGTTGACCCTACAGCTGACAATTGGTCTCGGACATCCTGAAGTCTAGTGAGGATTGGGTCTATGTGCTCCCCCTTCTGCATACGGGTACATCACAGCTTCTCCTCAAGATACATCTTCCGCTGCTCGAAAGATCCCTGGTATAGCATAACGAGAGCATCCCACATCTGCTTGGCAGTGTCTTTGCCAGCTATGTGTGATACCACATGATCTCGAACCCCATCGAGAATCAGTCTCTTCGCCTTTTCCATCTTCTTGTAGGCCTTCAGTTGATCTAGATCCGTGGGTACAGCCACCATGTTATCAATGTAGGCCTTGAGATCATATTCATCTAGAAGGCAGGTGATCCTGGCCTTCCAAATCACATAGTTAGACGCTTAGTCCGACCGATCCTGATCTCTCAGCCCTGTTGATGCCATCTCTGGAAAAGTAAGTGGAAATATTCCTCTTCTCCTCAACGCAACTGCTGCTAGGCTCTCTGCACTCCCTGCTAGAGTGAGAAAATCTGCTCAAAATGGTTGTTGCTTTGTAGTGAGAAAACGAACTTCTCAACTAGAAGTTCCCTGAGGAAATATTTCCCTCAGTGTGTGCACTCCCTTCGTCCTGGCGCTATTTTGCACTAGCAATTGCTGCAAAATACAGCATCCAGCAGGAGATCTGCTCTGCAAGGAAAAAATAATGGTGTTCCCTCTGCCTTTGGTAATCTTCGATCTAGAAAATCTAATTTCTTTGTCACTCAGAGAAATAGATTTTTCCTCAAAAATTAACCCTCATGGCCAAAGGGACTGCGCTGCCTCTAGGGTTTCAAGCAGTTGCTTATGCAGTGCTACGAAGCTCCTTCTCCTCTCTGCAACTGAGCTCTCCGGCTTTTTATTTGCACTCTGATACCATGTGAAAATTTCGTTACCCGAAACCCTATTGTAGCAACTGATATAGTTTCTTCAATTTATTGAATAAATTAAGCAAATTATTTACTATGTGCTACAGTAAATATCGAAACTAATACTCTGCAACCTTCACAAAACAAATACTGCAGAAGAAAAATAAACGTTGGAAGAATAGATGCACACACACAAAAATACACCGTTATTTTTGGACTAAGTCCGTGGAAAAACCCAACTCAGGAAAACCAGTGCAGCGGCTGAGGGTTTGATTATTATGCAGTAGTAAATCCGAGTACAAAACTATGGTTGCTTAACCTAGCAAAACAATACAAAGAAATGACTGGCAATGAAACTAGTGAGAAAAATCTCACTTCCACTGGGGATCTGACACTGACCTCAGCTCGATTAGAGCTGCTCCTTGTTGCTTCTGCGTAGTCACTGCGTCCCACAACTCAAAACTGCTTCTCATCTTGCTCTCTGACCAGCTGTTGCCTAGAAAATGGATTCTCCTAGCCTCCAGACTCTCTCTCCAACTTCTGGCACTGAATCACTGCTTCTCCCCAGCAAAATACAAAGTATCCACTGAAGCACTGCACTACCTCTCTGCAATGCACTCACTGTAACTGCAAAAGCTTCCTCTGGCCTTACTATCCCTACCGCTCTCTCACTGCTTCGAGCTCACTAGCTCTCTCTCCGACAAGTGAACGTTGATACTCTGGAAATCAATCTGTTGAAGTGTATTCTCCAAGCCCCATCGAGTTTCTTCTTATAATCTTTCATTGAGACTTCAACGACAACAATCAAAACTTAATCGATGGCTAAGATTTACTAGAAATAGATCCAAATCTTTTTCTAGAAGATTCTCACCATGAATTAATTAATTCCTTTTAATTAATCATATTTCCTAAATTTAAACTTACGAAATATTAAAAACTGAGTAATTAATTTAATTAAGTTGTCTCTAGGTGGAATTTCCAGAAATGATTTCTGGGTATTGGAAAATACGTGTATTCTAACCACTGCCAAATCTCGTGGCTAGAACACATTCGATGCTACAAAAACTAACACTCCCTAAATATCTCAAGTTACATTGGTGTCTTGACAATAGCATTGCATTCGCATCCTTGCATTGTCATCCTTGCATTCTTGGCATCTCATTTTTGGTAGTTGCATTAATTGTATTAAAAATCACTGTTAGCAATCTCATATTTCCTTGTATTGGTGCTTAAGAGAAATTGCATCTCTCTAATATCTAATTGGTTCATAAGTAAAGAGAAGATCTTATCTCTAATTGATAAGTAATATAAGATTATATTTCTCTCATTATTGTGCTCTGAAGATCATCTTACAAGAAGAATCTAAAAAGCATTTTGGATAAGTAGAATTGTTAATTTTGTTGGAATTATTTATCTTGCCTCATTGAGATAGTCTTTCAATTGTTCTCTAAGTGCTTCGTTTAATTGCTCTTGTCATCTTGTGTTGAATAAGCATATTTAATTTCAAGTAATCTAATCTTGTTGAAGTACTTAACACATACATATAATCTCATTGAAGCAATCACTCATATCTTGCATTTCATTCTAGGTAGAAGTGCACTTATAAAATATACCTCCAAGCATAAGCTTGGTTATAAGAATATTGACCACCTTTTCCAAACAATTTGAGAACTCTAGACCCTCATTCGCAATTAACATAGGTGACCTTGTAATTCTCTTGTGGGAAATCCCTTGTAGGAACAGAGGCACTGTAATATTCCTAATTAGCTATGGCTAATTGGAATATTCGAATTTTGCTCAATTTTGCCGTCTATAGTTTATTCATAAATAAAAAGGTGAGTAAAAGAGACATAACTCACTTTAGAAATAAAATTTCACTCCCTAGTAGCACAATGTTGTAACTTAAGTGAGCCGAGGGAGCCAAGAGACCACACAGAGAGGGGGCCCACGTAGACACATGGAGGGACTGCGCAAGCCAAGAGGGAGCACGTGGTAACGTTGGAGGAGGGGAGCATTAGGGTTGAGAGGGGCTCATGCTATATAGAGGGGAGAGCCTCGTCATTTTGTTGATTCGTTGTTGATGATATTGAGCTGGTCGTTTTGACTTCTTGAGCACGCTGACTGTTTAGCCTGTTTCCAGCACTGTTTAGTGCATTGAGTGTCTCCGGTCGGAGATCTCACCCTTAGCCCCAGGGGACTTCGAGTGCCTGCTCGGGCAAGGTAGTTTCTTCAGTATTTTGTGGGAGGATTGGTGTTTGGGTTTTGTGGCGGAGCTGTGCATTCAAAGACTGCACAGTCATTGAGAGGGAGGACGCAGTTCATTCAGGAGGAGCTCCGGATTGAGTTTCTTGCAGGGGTTTTGAGCCTAGAGATTGAGCAGAGGATCAGCCTTTGCCTTTAGGAGGATTTTGATGGAGTTTGAGGCCGTATTTCAGTTGTTCCTATTCAGCCTCTGCGCAGAGCCTTGGAGGGCAGCGTAATTCCCCAAGGGGGTGATTTTCGGGGGTCAGCCATTTCTGATATGATTTCTGGGTTTTGTTGTGGTTGATGAGTAGAGGTGGATTCCAGATTTTCAGCTCATTCCGGCGAGGGAAACAGCCCCAAGTCATCAGTTCATTTCAACAGTAGCAGCTACACGACAGTTTTCCAGCAGCTGGGATGCAATTCAAAGAGCAGCCATTTCCTGGTTATTCTGAGAGTATTTCTTCACTTGCCTTGAGCAAGTCTAGGTGTCATCACTCTGATCACCTATTGTACTTCATTATATTTCTCAGTATAATAAAATGGCTTAGCATTCTCTCTCTATTTCTGGAGCATTTGTTATACATGTTATCTATGCTATTGTATGTCTGCATTACTGTTATTTTTATATCTTTGGGCATTCTAGTGCTATACCACTTGGTGTGTTTTCCCTCATACTCTTAGACAGAGTCTGGAAAGGGCCAGGTAGCCTCCAGATCTCACCCTCTTCTCAGAGGTGAAATATCTGGTAAACGCCCTCCCAGTCCATCTCTGGTTAGAGTTTGTTGTGTTTTAGAGATATCCCCCAAAAAGGGATATTACAGTGGTATCATAGCATAGTTCTGGCTCAGCCTGTGGAGCTAGTTGTCTATGACACCGGAGAAGAGGCCCTACATTTGTTACAGAGGCAGAAAGTACAGAGATCATGAGCATAGGTTGGAGAACACCTACGGAGAGGGAGACTGTGTTCGGGTGGTGGACACAGAATAGGAGGAACCTGTGATAGATGTAGAGCAGGAGGAGCCTGTGCTAGATTCAGAGCAGAGAGAGCCGATGGCAGATGATAGTGAGGCAAAACAGTTTGGGGAGGCACTCCTCAAATCAGTGCAGAATCTAGCGAGACAGATTGAGGTGATGGGTCAGAGATTCACCGCTATGGAGGCTAGACAACGTGAGACCCCACGGGTTTTCCAGGTAGGTGAGGGATCGGGTACATCCCACCATTTGCCAGAGCATGGTGCTACTCAGCGTGATACTACTCAGCGGGTGGCTTCACGTGCACCTACAAGCTCTACCATGCCCACTTTCTTGGGAGCAAACACAAGGGCAGGAGCCCAGCAGGAGGCAGAGCCCGGGCATATGGGTGATTATTTTGCAGAGTATCAGGCCTATGGGCAGGAGTTCAGGGATGCTCTCTTGTTTAGAGATTTTGTTCAGTGTCAGCGGGACAGTAGACCCCGCGACCATCATAGAGGGCACCGGCATCACCATGACAGAGATACCCACCGCACAGCCAGCACATTTCACTTGCCTACGTTTGATGGTTCATCAAACAGTTCGGTGAAGTCTTGGGTGGAGAAGTTGGACATCTATTTCCAGCTTCACCAGATGTCGGAGGCAGAGGTCATCAAGGTGGCGACATTACATTTGGATGGTGAGGCCCAGGACTGGTGGTTCCATGGGATGGTTACACTCGGACATTCTACAGTGACGACATATGCTGAGTTTACCAGGAGGTTGATAGAGAGGTTTGACCGGAGGGATCCGGAACAGCACTTTGTTGAGCTGACGAGGCTCAAATAGACCGGGAGCCCAGAGACATACATTGCAGACTTTTTGAGGGTTTCAGTGATGGTGCCAGATCTATCCGCGGCACGGATGATCTATATGTTTGTGGAGGGGTTAGCAGAGCCACTTCGGGGTCTAGTCAGATCTACTAGACCAGCCACACTCCAGGATGCTATTAGCAGGACCCGGGACTTACAGGATGCATTGCCCAGGACTCGGACACCTTACCCCCAGAGACAGGGCTTCCAACCCAAGGGGAAGGATGTGAGGATTCCGCCTCCAAAGGGGAATCCAGGATGGGCACAAACAGATGATGATGCCAGGAGGGAGTTGAAGAAGAAGCGGTTGTGCTTTACCTATCAGGAGCCGTGGGCACCGGGACATAGATGTGTTGCTGGCAAAGCACACTTCATTGAGGTCTTCTCCGAGAGTAGCGGGGAAGAGGATGAGGAGGATGACGTGGAGGCAAGAGACAGTCAGACAGCCCAGGATCAGTTGCCACCACCACCTCCAGGAGCAGGAGGTGCAGCTTTTGCACCCACAGGGGGGACCCTTGCAGCATTGCGAGGTGTTCCTAAGTATTTGACACTGCGCGTACAGGGGACAGTACGTGGTCAACGAGTATCAGTTTTGGTTGACAGTGGGGCAACCCACAACTTCATCGATGCACAGATGGTTGAGCGAAGAGGTATACCGACCGAGAGCTTCGATGGATTTTCAGTTTTAGTCCCAGGAGCTCAGACGATGCAGTGTGCCCGGTATGTTCCAGAGTTGGCAATGACGATGGGTACCTACACCGTGACCGACCACTTTTTCGTGGTCAACATACCGGATACCAATGTGGTATTGGGTGTTCAGTGGTTGATTACTCTGGGGAATGTCACCACAGATTGGGAGGCCTTGGAGATGTAGTGGGATGATAAGAAGACCGGGAAGCATGAGAAGATCCGCGAAATGCACACTTACCCACCTCAAACTGTTTCGGCTCACCGGATGGAGGCAGATTTCCGGAAGGGAGACATAGAGTGGGCGGTTGAGTTGCAGGCATCAGAGGCAGGGACTACCGGTCAGGCCGTTCATCCTGATATACAGGCCATCCTTGACAGGTATGACACAGTGTTCGGGGATATACCACCAGGCAGACCACCGGATCGAGGGTTTGAGCACACCATTGAGTTGGAGCAGGGTATTCAGGGAGTGATTACGACACCCTATAGGCATCCCAAAGCCTATCGGGATGAGATTGAGCGGGCCATCCAGGAGTTGCTGGCTCTTGGGCACATCCGGCCGAGCACGAGTCCTTTTTCTTCTTCCATGGCGTTGGTGAAGAAGAAGGATGATACTTTGAGGATGTGTATTGACTACAAGGCCCTGAACAAGAAGACCCTGAAGAACAGGTACCCTATACCCCGGATCGATGAGTTGATGGATGAGTTGAGAGGAGCCCGGTTCTTCTCAAAGATTGATTTGAGATCGGGGTACCATCAGATTCGCGTGAGGGAACAAGACATTCCCAAGACCGACTTTAGGTGTCACTATGGGCACTTTGAGTTTTTGGTGATGCCCTTCGGGTTAACCAACGCACCAGCGACATTCCAGTCTTGCATGAACCACATCTTCCACAGTCACTTGAGGAAGTTTGTGTTGGTGTTCTTTGATGATATCCTCATTTACAGCAGGACTTGGGAGGAGCATCTCCAGCACATTGAGGCAGTGTTGCGCATTTTGGAGGAGCAGCAGTTCTATGCCAAGCTCTCCAAGTGTGAGTTTGGGTTGTCGAAGATGTTGTACTTGGGACATATCATAGGGGTGGACGGAGTGAGAGTCCACGAGGAGAAGATTAGAGCCATGTAGCAGCGGAAGTTGTAGATTTGGTTACTGTAGCAACAAGATTTGTAGATTTGTAGACTTAATAGCAAAAGCAGCTTTAATTATAAAAATACACAAGGTATTTATAATAATAAATATTTATTGATATGATATAAGACGATTGAATGATTACAATGAGGCCCTACTTTTATACCCACGCAGGTGACCTTTCATGAACAGGCATGTCTTTTAGACATGCCTTTTCATTAACCTAATGACTATTTAACATAATCTTAATTGATTATTTAGTAATTACATTTATTCTATTTATTCTATTAATGACTATATTTATTACTTAAGTTATGAATTAGATTCATAACATTGCCTCCTTCTCGAAAAGCTTTGTCCTCAAAGCTTAACTTTTCGACAATTTCATTTACTTTAATAGCCTTCCAAGTCCTTTACTTTAATAACTGCCTTCTCATTTTTACAACATTTTTCATCTTCTCTATTATGGATTACTGCAGAAATATTTTTAAGACCTGCAGAAAATTCTTTATAACTGTTTGTGACTTTTGCACATGAATTCTCTAATTGCTGAAACTTTTCTTGAATTTTTCTAATCTGCTCAATTTTTTGGGGATCTTCACGTAATGGCACATTATACGGTAAACAATGTTCTCGGGCTTGTAAACTACGTTCGTAGGCTTGTAGAACGATGTTGTGTGCCATTGCTTCAACTTGTCCTTAATATGCTCTGGTATGGCTCTGATACCACTGTAGCAGCGGAAGTTGTAGATTTGGTTACTGCAGCAGCAAGATTTGTAGATTTGTAGACTTAATAGCAAAAGCAGCTTTAATTATAAAAATACACAAGGTATTTATAATAAAAAATATTTATTGATATGATATAAGACGATTGAATGATTACAATGAGGCCCTGCTTTTATACCCACGCAGGTGACCTTTCATGAACAGACATGTCTTTTAGACATGCCTTTTCATTAACCTAATGACTATTTAACATAATCCTAATTGATTATTTAGTAATTACATTTATTCTATTTATTCTATTAATGACTATATTTATTACTTAAGTTATGAATTAGGTTCATAACAGGCCATCAAAGATTGGCTGGAGTCGAGGAACGTGACGGAACTTTGGGGTTTCATTGGCATTTGTACTTATTACAGGAAGTTCGTCAGGAGTTTTTCACAGCTTGTTGCACCCCTTACAGATTTGACGAAGAAGGGGGCATTCAGTTGGTCAGATACAGCACAGTGAGCCTTTGACAGGCTCAAGGAGGTGATGAGTAGCTGCCCAGTGCTTGCATTGCCAGATTTTACGCAGCCATTTGTTTTGGAGTGTGATGCGTCGGGAGAGGGGATCGGCGCAGTATTGATGCAGGGAGGACACCCTATAGCCTTTGAGAGTCGGAAGCTCCTTCCACACGAGAGGTTGTATTCTATCTACGACAAGGAGATGTTGGCCATTATGCATGCATTGGCCAAATTCTGGTAGTATTTAGTGGGTAACAGGTTTAGGGTGAGAACTGATCACAACAGCCTCAAGTTTTTTTTGGAGCAAAAGCAGCTACAGGAGAGGCAGCAGAAGTGGATCAGTAAGATCCAAGCATATGACTTTGACATTGAGTATGTCAAAGGTAAGAACAACATGGTAGCAGATGCCCTTTCACGTAGACCAGCCACGTTGTCTCTTATGAGCTTAGATATAGATTGGAGGGCTCGACTTTAAGTAGAGTACTCCAAGGACAGATTTGCATTTGAGGTTCTGGATGGACAGGTGGCGGATGATAGGTACAGGGTGGTCGATGATATCATCTACTACAGGGACCGGATCTTCTTGACTGAGGGATCTCAGCTCAAGAAGAAGATACTCCAAGCATCACATGATTCACCTTTGGCCGGCCATCATGGGTTTACCAAAACCTACCGAGCCATTAGAGAGAGGTTCTCATGGAAGGGCCTCAAGGAGGATGTACTCCAGCACATCAGGGAGTGCGATGTTTGCCAAAGGAACAAGGGGGAGATGGGCCATCCCGCAGGATTATTGCAGCGTCTTCCCATCACAGAGGGGAAATGGGAGAGTATTTCGATGGACTTCATCACAGGGTTGCCCATGGTGCAGGGCAAGGATTGTATCTTTGTCGTCGTTGATCGATTGACAAAGTATGCGCATTTTTTCGCCATATCCGTGCATTACACAGCAGCACAGGTGGCCGAGCTGTACTTCAGAGGTTTTCAGGCTACATGGTCTTCCTAAGACCATCATCAGTGACAGGGACAGCCACTTCATGGGCGGATTTTGGCAGGAGCTTTTCCGGTTGGTGGGGACGGAGTTGACACCGAGTACCAGTTATCACCAATAGACGGATGGACAAACGGAGATAGTTAACAAGTGGCTACTTGCGTAACTATGTCAGTGGGCAGCAACGAGCATGGCTGAAGTGGTTGCATTTGGGTAAGTACTGCTACAACACTACACATCACATGTCCATTGGTATGTCACCATTTTATGCTTTGTATGGGTATCATTCCTTATCTTTTGCTGATGCGATGTTCGGTGCTAGCAAGGTTCCTAGAGCCAAGATTTGGATCCAAGAGAGTCAGGACATTCTCCGAGCTCTCAAGGATAATATGGCTACAGCACAAAACCAGCAGAAGCTGTATGCTGACAGAGGTCTAAAAAGAGAGACATGGCTATAGGGGACTTGATGTACCTAATGATTATGCTCATCCCAACACAAGCCACCAGCTGCATGTAGGTCGAGAAGCTCAAGCCCCACTTTTACGGGCCATATGTGGTGATACAGACTATACAAGTTAATAGTTGAGTTGGAGAGATGCCTCAAAGTGAAGAAGATTCATAATGTTTTTCATGTATCATGCCTCGAAAAGGTGCACCGGGGGCAGCAGCATGCTGACAGATAAGTTACCGCCCACTCGATGAGGATGGTGCTGCAAATGAGGCTATTATTGATACCAGGGAGAGGCGGGGCTGGACAGAAGCAGGAAAGCCGTAAACGGGGAGTTCTCGGGTGAGGTGGAAGAATTTGCCTGATGAGGATGCCACTTGGGAGAGTGAGAAAATTTTATGCAAAGATCCATCACTTGCTTGCTTGAGGACAAGCAACATTTGCTCTGGAGACTCGTAATATTCCTAATTAGCTACGACTAATTGGAATATTCGATTTTTCTCAATTTTGCCGTCTACAGTTTATTCATAAATAAAAAGGTGAGAAGGGGAGACATAACTCACTTTAGAAATAAAAGTTCACTCCCTAGTAGCAAAATGTTGTAACTTAAGTGAGCCGAAGGGGCCAAGAGACCACGCAGAGAGGGGGCCCACGTAGACACATGGAGGGACTGCGCAGGCCAAGAGGGAGCACGTGGCAACATTGGAGGAGGTGAGCATTAGGGTTGAGAGGGGCTCATGCTATATAAAAGGGAGAGCCTCCTCATTTTGTTGATTCGTTGTTGATGATATTGAGCTGGTCGTTTTGACTTCTTGAGCACGCTGGCTGTTTAGCCTGTCTGCAGCATTTTTTAGTGCGTTGAGTGTCTCTGATCGGAGATCTCGCCCTTAGCCCCGGTGGACTTCGAGTGCCTGCTCGGGCAAGGTGGTTTCTTCAGCATTTTGTGGGAGGATTGGTGTTTGGGTTTTGTTGCGGGGTTGTGCATTCAGAGACTGCACAGTCATTGAGAGGGAGGACGCAGTCCATTAAGGAGGAGCACCAGATTGAGTTTCTTGCAGGGGTTTTGAGCCTAGAGATTGAGCAGAGGGTCAGCCTTTGCCTTTGGGAGGATTTTGGTGGAGTTTGAGGCCGTATTTCAGTTGTTCCCATTCAAATTCTCTCACAAGCAGAGCCTTGGACGGCAACTGCAATTCAAGGCAGATTTTCTTGAGTCAAATGGCTTCTGGAAGCATAGATTTGGTTTCTTGCTGGTGGTTGATGAGTATATAGCCCGTATTTTTTCAGCTCATTCTCGCGAGGGGAACAGCCCCTTCCAAGTCATCGCTCATTTCACAGCAGGCAACTACACTGCCAGCTTTCCGGGAATGGGACATTTAAGCTCAGAGCAACCATTTCCCGGTTATATATTTCTTCACTTGCTCCTTGAGCAAGTCTAGTGCCTGCACTCATCACCTATTGTACTTCATTATATTTCTCAGTATAATAAAATGGCTTAGCATTCTCTCTCTATTTCTGGAGCATTTGTTATACATGTTATCTATGTTATTGTATGTCTGCATTACTGTTATTTTTATATCTTCGGGCATTCTAGTTCTATACCACTTGGTGTGTTTTTCATCATACTCTTAGACAGAGTCTGGAAAGGGCCAGGTAGCCTCTAGATCTCACCCTCTTCTCAGAGGTGAAATATCTGGTAAATGCCCTCCCAGTCCATCTCTGGTTAAAGTTTGTTGTGTTTTAGAGATATCCCCCAAAAAGGGATATTACAAGCACCTAGGCGGTTAGAACCCCACAGAAGGTATCGTTAATAAGGCCATAGCCTCCTTCCTTTGGGCTTCTGTCTACAACTTACATTCGAGACTAGTTCCAAAAGAATTAAGGAGAAGGACTCACTTAGATCAGGCTTATAATTAAAATTAACCAAGAGCTTGCATCTCACATAGTTTTAGGTCTTGCACTTCATATAGGATAGAATTTGCATATTGCAACAACTATTGATCTAGTTACTTGGAAATTTAATCCTAATTGTGCAAGTAATTAATCTACTAAGGCACTGGTCTCTAACTTAAAATCTTAAGGAATCTAATCAAACTTGCCTCTTAATTCCATCCAAATTGTTAGGCCATTCAGTTGTGTCTGCTTGACTTGTTGGCTACTAAGGCACTGGTCTCTAACTTAAAATCTTAAGGAATCTAATCAAACTTGCCTCTTAATTCCATCCAAATTGTTAGGCCATTCAGTTGTGTCTGCTAGACTCGTTGGCTCCCAACAAGTTGTTCTTCATCTTATCCATAGGGACTACCCCCCTTAGTCTGTAGTTAGGAGACCACTTAAATGAAGAGGGTTGGCATCAAAGTGACAGCCCCTACCCTGAGCGTTGTCGCAATCTGGTGTACAATTTGAGCGACAATATACCCTACCTCTTTGACTCTCCAATGGTGGTGCCTTTAATCTCCCAAGCTCTCTAAAATGGAAGCCTTCAATCTCCCTTGCAAACTCCTCAAGCTTCTCAAGCTCAAACCCTCTCAATCTTCCTTAACACAAGCTCCTCAAGCCCTCTCAATCTCTCTCAATCTCATGCAAATGACACATTGTGGGAGGGGAGGAGGCCTTTTATCTTTTTGGCCCCTTCCTTCCCTCCAAAAAAAATCCACACAATTTCTCTTGTTGTTGGAGCGAATTTTTTAAAGTGGGAGTGATCACTCCCGTATCTCTCCTTGACCTGAAAATTCGCTCCCAGAGCAGTCGAGAGCGGTATGGGGACGATCACTCCCTGTATCGCTCTCGACAAGGCAAAAAGCACAGTCCCTAAATTCAATCCTGCAGGGATAAAACTTCATGAGCGTGCTCCCTATGTGCTCCTAAGCAAGGCGCACTTCAGGAATAGATTCGGGGGGGTTTCTCCCCCATAGCCATGGTTCCTCCTCAACCTACACACATCCCCACACTATCTGTGGACCACTGGAAAAGCTATTGACTATAACTCAACCCCATGGCCCAAACTGCGCCTTTCATGTGGTGGCAATTGCTTCTTTCCTTCGTGTAGCTAACCCAACCATTCCTACCGACCTAACGCCCTATCAACAAGACCCGCGGCCCTTGATCTCTACCTGCTTGATGGCATTTTTGTTGGCAGGTCCAACAACCATTCATCTCTGATGTCAATTCATATGTAGCACTTTCTCCACTCGGTTGGATTGTGTTGCGCCTAGCAGTTGGCAGCCACTAAGAGAAACACTATTTTTTATTTGTTTTCTACCCAAGTTCAATATGGCCTATCAGCCCGTTTGAAAAAGAGAAAAGCATTTCATCTTCAACCCATCACTCTACCGATCTACTTGTGCCACCATAAGGTCGAATTTCAGCCCAAAAACTTTCATGTTTTGGCTCTAATTTCTTCAACCCTATGTTGCACGAAACTTCTAGGAACCTGGCATTTCGAGCCATACCCATACCCGAAACTCGAACGAAACTCAGTTGAAACTCGATCATCATGTAGTCATCTATGAGACTTAATATAGACTTGGTTTTCCTTCTAAATTGTCATCTATGGGTTTTATTCCTTTTTTTCTTGCAAGATAACGTGTTATTCACTTATTTATGAATTTCTTTATATATATATGACGTTTCGACAGACATTTCCATTTTTGGGAGGTAACGTTTCTAAACGTATCCATTTCAAAAACTTCGAAACGTTTCAACGCTTCATGCAACTTATTAGCTTCAACCCCTAGGAAATAAAATTGTGCACCATATGATTGTTAGCCGAACCTAGCCCCTTCAATGTCTCTACAAATCTAGCACCAGTGCATAATTTTGAGATCAGTTTTCAAAGTTTAAGCTTTGATGCCATGTTAAATTTCCATAAACCCAACAACCTATTGGAAAGTGTAACTAGGTTCGGTCTTCATAATGACTTGTAATTATGAATTTATGTAATGAAGAAGACAAAGATAATCAAATGTATTTTGTAATGCTTGTCTCATGGTTTGCACGAGCAAGGAATTTTTATTATAGGTCAAAAACTTCTTCTTGATGTCTTTAGGGGTTTTGTCATCTTGTCATAAAAGTAACTAGAGTCATGCTACACTTGAGAAAGGACAAATAATTGATGTAAAATCTATGCTCCAAGACCTTGTCACGGTTCTCCAAAGAAGTCGGCTCAAGTATTTTGAAGACACTCCTTAAATGGTCAGCTCACCTTCAATTAGTCATGTCGGCCTAGATATGGGAGACAGTCTCTATATAGAGAGAGATTGCGGCCTCAGTTATACACCACATCTTTGGATCACATGTTTGCGCTCTAGTGCGAGGAAAGGAGAAGATAATTTTAGTAAGAATAACTCTATGTTTGTGCTAAGGAAAGGGAAGTATCATCTCGGATAAAGGTCTCGCATATCTGAGGTTGCCCCAACTGAGAAAAGGTATGTATTTTGGTGCGTATAAGGAGACAGAATAGCGAGGGAGAAGGACTACTTGTTTGACAGTTCAGCAAAGAAGAAAGACTCTTTGTTTCCAGCTCTAGTGACCTCAGTGAAAGTCTGTATTAGAAACATTTAAGAAATGTTATGTGAAATCATACAAGTTTAAAACATACATGATAAATCATAAATTCAAAGCATAAACTATTACAAATTTACAAGTTACAACACATTTACTCATGAATGACCATTGATAACAGACACATAATGAAAATAGCAATATCGAAACCTCCAAAACCAGCCTTTATTATATATCAAAATGTCAAAATCAGCCTTTATTATATATGAGGCTGCAAGTACAATAAAGTCAACAGACTAATACTCATTATCAGAATCCTCATCAAATATAGCAGCAGAAGCATGCTCAGCAGTGGATGGTGTAGTTGAAGAAGATTATTGGCCAATTCCACTTATATGACCCTGGTCCTCAATATTCAAGGCAGCAAGAGACAGATCCAAATCAAGATTTTCTGTCTCCACATCCCACTCCTTAGAAGGACCATTGCCATATTCTGGACCCCTACGAGATGCAAGCCGAAGGTTGAAGTGCACATAAACAAGATCCTCCGCCTTCTGTGAGCCCAACCTGTTGCGCTTCACAGAATGAATAAAACCATAGGTGCTCCAATTCCTTTTTGTTGATAAAGAGCTTGCCACTTGTGAAAGGACGCGAATGGCAAGGTTTTGCAAATGTACACCATTTGCTCCATGACAAATCCACCACCTAACTGGATTCATGGTGCTTCTCTCCTCCAAAGATGATATATCTGAATAATCATCTATACCTGCAGCAAAACTGGCAAATTCTTCCTTCACCTCCCTGTGTAGATGAGCTGGAAAAATTCTCATAAGGGCTTTTTTCACCCCATTAGCCACCTCTCTATCGTAATGGGGTGCCTTCCTCTTCCCATTGCTTTGAGCAATAAGTTCCTCATCATAAAATTTTGGGTTCAAGGCATGTGCTAAAGTATGCAATGGAGTGTTGAAATTGTTCCACCTGTCAACAATGATTCTCTTGATTAATTCGGCAAACAGACCATCTACAAACAAAAGTTGTGGTGACTCCTGTGAAATAATTTCCATAGTTTTCTCAACCATGGAATCCATGCCAACATATACCTCTCCTAAGAAAGGTTGGTCGGTGTCAGCATGCCGAAGAAGCTCAAATGTAGGGGTTGTGAACAGTAGCAAGAAATCAACCTTGCTCCACCAATCCTCATCAAGGCACAATCTACGCAATGCAGTTCCCCGCTCTAAATCTGCCTATCTCCACTTGAACCCAAAGCTGACTCACCACCATAGACACTAATGCTTGCTTAACCTCAACAAGGCGGCACAACATTATGAAGTTTGAGGCATATCTTGTCTCAGCAACTTTTAACAACTCCAATTTGGAGTACTCTCGAAATATTGCTTGAGACTGGTGGTGGTTGGTGATGAATTTCACAATTTCCCTTGCTTCCTCTGTGAGTTCCTTTATCCATGGAACTTTATTGTCGATCTCCCCTAAGATCAGATTCAGATTGTGGACAATGCAGGGGGTCCAAAAGATGTGGTCATACCTCCCCTCAATAATCAAACCTACAGCTTTGCATACCGGTGCATTATCCGTGATAACTTGCACCACCCTGTTAGGACCAACCTATTCAATAGATTTGATAATGACTTCAATGAATTGTGCATCTTTTACCTCTCCCGAGCAGTCTTCTGGCTTTAGAAACATTGCTCCTTTTGGTGAAGTGGCAATGATGTTTATCAATGGTCTACGCCTTGTATCTATCCATCCATCTGAGACTATGGTAACCCCAAAGCTAGTCCAAGAAGAACGAATTGGTGATAGCACATCCTCCACAAGATCCTTCTCATTTTTTAGAAGTTGAGTTCTAACTTTCTCATAGTTGGGCCCCTTGTACCCTTGAGGAGCTTTGTTAACTGCCCTTATCATATCTTGCCAATAAGGGGAGCTAACAACATTGAATGGAAGACCACATGCATAGATGCACCGAGCCACTCTGGAATCAGCTTCTTCTCTTCCTTGCACATTCACCAGTTTAGCAATCCTGCTATCTTGAACAGTACCAGATGCCCCTCTGGATGGTGGTTGTTCTAGTTGTTGAGTGCCACTGCCTCTCCTCTTCCTTGCTTCAATTACAATCCTTGGCTCACTGTTTGCTGGATTTTTAGCTGCTTCACTAAAATCATCATGCTTTCTTTTGATTCCATTAGCCTGATCTTGCTCTCTTTGATATTCCCTCCTTGCTATAGGGTCTGATGTTTTCATGCAACCTGCAATCCCCTGTCCTCCTCCATGCAAAAGATGTGCCTTCACTCTTGGGTAAGAGCCCTTGTAACAATTATTGCAAAGAGTATACCGCCATTCCCATGAGCCACCACATCTTTGCAGCTTCTCAACATGCCTCCAAAGAGGATAATATTCAGCCCTTGGCTTGGCCTTGGGGTTTGCACTTGAACCTTGGATGGAAGAAGCCATTGCTGCAAAATAAAAAATAAATAAAAATAAATAAAAAAACAAATCTATAAATAAATAAAAAACGTTTTTTTTAATTTTGGTAGCATAAACCCTTGAAAAATAGAAAAAACAAAGAAATTGAATGCTTCTTACCCAAAATAATTTTCTGTAGCTAAAGCTACCCCAAAATGCCAGAAAAAACAAGAGAAATATGGCTGCAGCTAAAGCCAAAAACCAAAAATGTCATAGCTAGAAACTTCGCAATCCAAATCTGCTCCTCAAATCTCTTTCTCTTGCTGCTGAAATCTCCTTTTCTCAATGGTGAAAACACCCAAGCTAAAGCACTACTCTCTTCCTCCTTCCTCCTCTCCAAAATCACTCTTCACCAAGTGAATCGACTAGATCAATTCGTGTGATGAGAGAATGAGGCTAATCCTCTTTTTATAACTTTAGAAACCCTTCTAAATGCATCCAATACCTAATAGAAAATAATAAAATAATATTAAATTGCAGAAATCATTAACAACAACAACAACAACAAAAATTGCGTTGTACGGAAAAGGAAAAGCTAATGTCGGTCAGGAAACGCGTTTCCGGACGTACTAGTACCATATCCGGTACGGGAAACATACCAGTATGGCCAAAAACGCGTTTCCCGATCGTACGGTACGCGTTTCCTCGTTTCAGTTTCGTTTCCTGGGTGAAACGAGCCTAGGGCCACTGTTTCCTGCAACTTAGCTATGGTCTCTATGCAAGATAAAAGAGACAAGGTTAAAAGCTGGAGTTGATATAGGATCAAATGAAGAGAATCAAGCCTATGTTGACAGGTCAAAAAGAAAGGGAAGATTTGGTAAGTTTGGTCCTCGGAAGAAGAAAAGGAGAAACATGGATGAGATGCAATGCTATGGATGTAAGGAAATTGGGCACTATAAGCAGGATTGTCCCAAATCGAATGAGGACAAGAGGAAAAAGGAAGAAACTGTTATGTATATTTTATTAATTATTAGCTAGATATATTTATCTTAGGTTTTATTAAGTGAAAGGGCATGATCAAAGATCATGCCTCTTCACCAAGGGACACCATGAGGCTATATTTAAAGCCTCGATGATTCCCCATTGTAATCATATCTCATATCTCATCTTTCATAAATAATAATATATACTTATTCAAGTTTACCAGAGTTTTTACACTCCATTGGTATTAGAGCCATCGCTCTTAGGGATCTGTGTGATCACCCAGAATTAAGGAATTACAAGAAAATTCCAAAATTGCATATTTTTTTAAAAAACCAAGTGCTTGTGGGTAGCAACATTTGTTTTTTAAAAAAAGAAGAAGGAAGAAATATATATATATATATATATATATATATATATATATATATATATATAAATAAAATCAAAAGAGAGAAGGAAAGTTAACATAAAGGGGGAAATAAATTAAAAGGTGAAAAGAAAAGAAAAGAGAGATATACGTACATGTGAAGACAAAGCAAAATTAAAAGGAAGAGTAAAAAGTAATTTAAAAAGCAGTCCTGATGCGGGTGGTAGCATATTAATGAGTTTAGTGCTCATGGGTTGGCGCGTGGCTTACCACCACCGCCACCCATCCTCGCATGATCGAGGCCTTTAATGCTGCAGTCAGGCCATTCAATGCATATACATGGGAGCTCTCTCCCCGAAACTGGTGTATTCATTCTTCCGCGATGGAGAATTCTGGAAATTCAGTGTTGATTCCTCCCCTCAGCGTTTGTTGCCTTCCTGCGGCGGTTGAGCGCAGCTCTCGCACCAGTAATGGCAAGCGCTGTGTGTTAAACTGTTGTATGGAGCTTCTGCCCGGCATTCACATTTCCAATTGTGCCTCCTGCACTCTTCCGCGTCCGTCTGTCACTGTATTAGATTGCCCACCAGCTCATCCCACCCCCATTATACTTGCTGCTCATCATACAATGCCTCGCCTCCGCCCAAGAATGCCCTGCAGGAGAGGGGGAGTCCAGGGGCGCGCCATTAATCGTTCCTCCCCCTCTAACTCTGATTCCTCGTCATATTCATCCGAGTTTGGTCCTGTTCGTCTTCCAGCACCGCGCAGAGGACGTGGGAGGGGTCGGAATTGCTTCAATTCTGCGGGGCATTTCCGTTTGTCTTCCAGGGCAAATTCTCATCACGCCCGTTTTCACTTCCCCTGCAGCATTGATAATACTTCCCTCCTCGCCACAGTGACCATCGACCTTCGTGCAGCTCCCACTGCTCCGGTTTCTTCGGTCCAGGCTCGCGCCACCACTGTTGCTGCTCGGGAGCCTTTCATGGAGACAGAGCACAGCGTGCCCCAGGCGGAAATTGGGAAGCTGGTTTCTTCGGGCATTGAGGCCAATCTGGGCGCTTCGGCAGGTCCTTCGGCTCCCACTGTAGGCGGTCCAAAATGCAATAGCGGTCCCCCTTCTGATGACGAGGACCCGTATAAATATGCCTGCCTCATTGTCGAGGAAGACCCTTCCTCTGCTCAGTAAGTTGGTTCCAATTGGGCGCGACGGTGTTTTGGTTTTCATCGGCTTTCAGGTGCTTTCCTACAGTCTTATGTTTATGCCTAATACTGCTACTGTTCTCTTGGTCTCAGTCCTGTTTTATGGTCGGTCTCCCCTGCGAGGGAGTTATACTCCGTTTTTTGTCCAGTATCTTGCTCTAATTACTGGTTCCAGAATGGTCCGATTTGCTTTTGCTATGGCTAGAAATTGTAAACATTTAGCTATTCTGGTCTACTCCACAGGAGTTATTTTGTCAAGGTCTGTTCTTGCTACGGTTTCAGTTACAGTTGTTAGTCATTTGATAGGAACAGACAGTCTTACAGCTCATCGAAGCTTTCATGGTCTCTCTCTTAACTGTAATGTTGATAAATTACCTGCTGGTAAAGCTAGCATGCCTCAGTACTGGGCTGGAAATCTTGAGGCCACGGCCTCCATGTAACACTATTTTTGTATCAATATCAATATAGAAGTAGCCATATTCGGAAAAAAAAAAAAAAATTTAAAAGGAAGAGTAATTGCTCGTGGTTTACAAGCTCGTGGTTTTTGGGCCCATGGTATTAAAACCCATTTCCCCTTTTCAAAACAACGTGCCTTTTCAAAACAAAGTGACTTTTAAAAACAATATTATATATATATATAATTCAAATAATAAAATAATAATAATAATAATTATTATTATTATTATTATTTAAAAATATATATATATATATATAATAGAAATTATTATTATTATTTCAAAAAAAAATTAATTTAATTAATTAATTAATTTAAAAAAAAAAGGGGGGGGCGGGGGAACTGGCAGAAAAATATTCCCCACCTCATACACGTTCAATGTCTTCATCGATGTCGATGGCTGAATTTCAGAAGAAATTGGGAAATCTTGAGAAACAAATCAATAATAATTCCGAAGAATTCGGAAAAAAATTAGTTGATATTGAAGGTACAGTTGCAGGGCACTCCAACGACATCAAAAAGATTCATGATACGACAAATCGAATAGAAAGACAAATGTGGCTAAATCATCACGAGGCCACATAAAAGCATAGCGAAGCAATGAACAAGATGACAGAGCATAGCGAAGCAATGAACAATATGACATAACTCTTTAATAAGCTAAATGATAAGATAGATAAGTTAAGTCAGACACAATCCCCAATATTTCCTAACATGGAACAAAATCAACAAAACAATTCCGCAGATTCAGGGAACTCAGAAGAGCATCAGGAAAAAACCGATTCCCCACATCATCAAGAAGATAGTAATGCAGATTTTCAAAATAAGCAGCTTTGGAATGCATTTGCTAATCAATATCCCCTTCTTGTTCCACCATTAGCATATCAGCGAAAAGCCAAAATCGAGCTACCCAATTTTGATGGTAATGAAAAAAATAGTGTTGCATGGCTTAATAAAGCGGAAGAATATTTTGAGATTTATGACATTACTAGTGATGACGAAAAAATTAAGCATGCTTCCATGAAAATGGAAGGAGAAGCATATAATTGGTATATGTGGTGGAAAAAGACGACACTTGCTATTAGTTGGAGGAAATTTAAGGATGCATTCTTCAAAAGGTTTCAAGGCATAAAAGAAGAAAAGTTTTTTCAACGTTTATCAAATTACGCCAAAAAGGAGATGTGGATGAGTACACTCGAGAATGGGAGACCTTGGCAACACGAGTACCAGGATTGTCGGAATCTCGTTTAATCCAGTCTTACATCTCAGGACTTAAAATCCATATACAAGAAGAGCTCAAACTACATGAAATTACGTCCGTAGAAGTAGCAAGGCAAAAAGCAAAAGTTGCTGAAAAGAAATTTGAAAGATTATCAAAACCAGAAAAAGTATATTCGAGACAAAGATTTCCTCAATCTGAAAATATAGATGACACAAAATATGTCCCACTCCATCTTCGTGAAGAAGAAAAATCTAGTGTGGAAAAACAAAGAATGAGAGAGGGCAAGTGCAAGCGTTGCGGTGAAAACTGGGATCCTAAGCACAGATGTGCTAATGGAAAAGCGAAAAATCTATACAGTTGTGAAGCAACTAATGACGCTAACAATAATGATTCATATATAGAAGGATTAGAAGACAACTTAGAGTTCTCTCCAGAAGTGGATGGGGAAACTATTCCGCAAGTGTCATTATCAGCTATGACAGGCATATCACAACCTCAAACCCCAAGGTTAAGAGGAAATATCAAGAACAACAACGTAATGGTTCTCATCGACACTGGCATTACCCACAATTTTCTAGATTCAACCAAGGCAAAAAGACTTAACATATTTACCTTCCCCATGCCTAATATGAAGGTAATGGTGGCCGATGGTAAGAAGATTGAGAAAGTAGGGAAATGCCATAAGGTCAAACTAAAGATAAAAAACTTTCATTTAGAATCTCCATTCTACACCGTTCCATTAGGAGGAGTAGATGTGGTCTTAGGAATTCAATGGCTACAAACTTTAGGTACTTATTCTGCCAACCATCAAAAGCAGTTTATAAGTTTTAAGTGGAAAGGGCAGAAACACAGGTTGTATGGATTCCAAGCCCCAGAAGATCAAGTCGTATCTTCCTCTCTGATGACGAAGATGATTCAAATAGGAGCGCCAACATCTACAGTACAATGTCATCATTTAGAAATGTTATCTTCAAAAGGGAGCCACGAAGAGTCATCAGAAGAACAAGGACTAGTTCGGACACACGAAAAAGTATTCCAGGATTTACCCATAAAAGTGCCTCCAGATAGGAAAATCAAACATCCAATAGAAGTCAAGACAGGATCCAACCCTGTTGATATCAGATCTTTTCACTATCCAGATCAACAAAAGATTGAACTCGAGAATATGCTCCACGATCTTTTTAAAATGTGGGAAGCAAGAGCCCACCGCTCAAGAAACCCAAGCGTTCGTCAACATTGTCCATCGTTACGTATGCTTTGAGGACAAAGCATCTTTAAGAGAGGGGCAATGTTATGTATATTTTATTAATTATTAGTTAGATATAGTTATCTTAGGTTTTATTAAGTGAAAAGGCATGATCAAAGATCATGCCTCTTCACCAAGGGACACCATGAGGCTATATTTAAAGCCTCGGTGATTCCCCATTGTAATCATATCTCATATCTCATCTTTTATAAATAATAATATATACTTATTCAAGTTTACCAGAGTTTTTACACTCCAGAAACCCATGTCGTCGGAGAAATGAAAGAACCAGATTCAAAGAAACCTAAGAAAGAAGAAGTAAAAGATCTCTACTATGATTGAGATCATCTTCCTCTTTAAGAGGTATCTGTTGGTTGTAAAATAGTATGTTAGGAAGATAGATACATCACTTTAGAATTGGCATCATGATGAAAGCATTGAAGTAGGAGCATTCATCGTAGGAGAATGTCTGTAACACATATGTGACAACTATGCTATGAGATAAGTGGCTCCTGGAAACCTCACCGAAACAACATTTATGCAAAACAGTGATATAGATCAAGGGTCATCATTCAGTAATCAACATCGAAACAGGTGTTGACACTTTTCTAATGGAATCTTCTATGGATTCACTAGTTAGAAAGAAATCAAAAGGTTTCATCGAGAATTCTAACTTTCAAAATTTTGGGATTAGGATATGATGACATATTGATAAAGCATGTCAAGGGAATGAAACTCTTCATTCTAAGAAAACCTGTTGCAAGATGACTCAAAAGGAAAAGAATGAGGTACATGTATATATGTGTTGACACTGGATGCTATGAAGTCATGTGGTTGCAGGTAATCTACTAGAAGTATGATCAAAGAAAAAAGAAACTCTTCCGATGTACAGATTGCCACACCAGATGAAATCAACATAATATGTCCTCATATGGAATATGAGGTGATTGTATATTATCAAGGAACTGCACATTGAAACTTCCTGGGAATAAAATAAAACTGTGTGGAGAAAGAAAAAGGAAGAGATCATGGGAAGTACAACCATGGAAAGAAGCAGTCAACATTCTAGGAAGCCAAGAAGACTTGACTAGAAAATCTCCTGGGAAGATATGTAGACTCCGATAAAAGCCTAGAAAAGATGGAGACCCTTGACAATACATATCTTTGGGAGATGTGTCAATCTATAAACAAAGGATGTCGATACCTACAAGAACATGTCATGGTGAAAGATCACCACTAAGGTAACTTTTGATTTAAGAGTTCATATTTATAGTTAATTATTATCTGATTAGCTTATGCAGGGTTTCCAAAGGGAAGTATATGTCTTCTACAAATTGATAACCATATGACAGGATGAAAGATCCTTGGGAGAAACATGGTTCGAAGAAAAGCAGCACGGCATGAAGCTAGACCAGATGAGAAGATTGATGGATCACTTTCTGACAGAAGACACGACTCTTGGGTGAAAGTGATGGATGATCTGTGCCCTAATGAAGAAATCCCAAAGATGAAAGCTCCTCCACAACGAAGAAATTCATGACATCGAATGAAGGAGTTCTTCATGAGCAGTTGGGTGCCTCACCATTGTTCTTGCAGGTCCCTGGTTAAGAGGGAGCCTGGTAATAAGTTTCTTACTTGAAAGAAACTCGGTAATTCCTAAGCCAAGAGGGAAGCTTAGGTACATTCCTTTGTGAAATATGTCCTCCCTAGTTGAGAGGGAGAGATAGACACATCATTCTGATCTTCACCTGGAAGACGAAATGTGGGATTGGGTAACCATCTAGCATCCGATATTCTTTCAGGATGTATTAGGGCATCCATGGAAAAAGTAGTCGAGAAAGGACAAATATTCTTTGAGGATTAGTTATCCCGATAAAAATAGTCCTATGAGGTCATATTCAGTGAACACTCGAGTGGAGTATTGTTAATTTCTAAACATGTTCTATGCAATTTTAGATTAGGACACACAATACTAAAGTAAATAGAACAAATAAATCGATCAATGGAAGACAAGCCAACAATAGAAATAAGAAGAAGAATGATGGCGTTACGGCAATCAGCAGGATGTTTCAACCAACAAAGTCTCCAATAGGTCATTCAGCCAAGCGTGTCACACAGCCCTAAAACGCTACATCAAGAAGCCCTAATTCAGCTCCATGAGAAAACCCTAACACAGATGCACCAAGAAGAGAGAAGATAATTTCCTCCACACAATGTGTGTGAAATGATCTCCAAAACTCTCCTATTTATAATCATCTGTGGGGGTGTGTGACACGTCCTTCAAGTCATTTAAGTCTATATTATATTCCAGGCCGACTTAGCACATAAGTGGAATAAATTCAAAATACATGTTCTGCTCATCTGATTGAGATGATCTTTAGATCAATCTTACACCTCTCCAAAAGAGGAATCCAATAAAAATATCGGGATCATCATTTGAGCAGCACAACCCGGAGTTTGGACTTAGTTTCCCAAAATTAGCACTCCCTCAACTCGGGAGAACTTCGTCCACTTGTGCAATCCAAACATCGTGCATCATCCCGCTGTAACGTGCTTTACTAGAATCTTTATTTCAAACGGTGAGTCACAAAGACATCACACCCAGCTGACCCGAAGTTAGCTCAGAGGTTAAAACCTCTCCATGACTCAAAAGAGTCTCATACTAACCCGAAGTTAGTTTAACTGACCTGAAGTCAGTTGGAGGTCCCAGACCCCACTTCACTTGATCCCTGTAGAAATTTTCTATTTCCCACCCCGGTTTTCAGTTTCACCTTATTTCTCCAAAATAATTAAATGCCCTTTCCCATATCCATACATTCAACGACTGGAAAATAAATTTTGCTGAAAACACAAATTCTAGAAATATTACAAAATGCTGGAAAATGCAGAAATAAATATCAGCACATACAAACAGTCATTCAACACATTTAAACACAGTGATTTTTGGTCAAGGTGACCCTGGAAAAACCCCCTACAATAACAAGGGGAAAACCCAGGTTAAGCTCCTTCTTATTTACGGAAAATGCTTTTACGGTGAGAGAAATATTCACAAAAATCGGCAAACAAACTTTTACCAGCTTATCTCGTTTCAGGTGCCTCCTGACCAAGCTGGAAAAACTTGCAAAATCGAAAACGGAACAACGATAAATGTTGTACAACCTCCTCGATTTTTGCTTTTGTGCCCAAATTTCCCAGCCTTAAATCTTTGTTGTATAGGCTTGCCTAAGCGTGCACAAGTGCCATAAATCCTGGTTATACGGTTTTCCCTCGATTTACGTACTTGAGAAAAACAGCAGTACAGCTGTACGGATTTCTACCTAGAAAAGCGTGCCAAGGTACAGCCACTTGTTGTACGGCCTCCCTTGAAAAACGTGCCAGCAACCTTCAACTTTTCTGCTCCTCGATTTTTGTGCTAACTTGCTGTACGGCCTCCTTGGAATCTGAACCAAAACTGTTGTACGGCCTTTCTAGAAAATCGTGCCCAAAATCTGCCTTTCACCAGTGTGCTAACTCAGCTATACGGACTTGCTGAAACGCTGCCTTGGAATGTGTGCCAAGCTACTGCCTCTTTCTCCTCACTGTCCAGAAATCTCCCTTGCTCTCTTGCTCTCCTTCTCTCAATCTGCTCATGAAAGAATGAATGACCTTTTCCCTCCTTTTCCCTCCTTTTCCTCCTTAAGTGACTTTTGGGGAATCCCTAAATCAAATGGCTGAAATAGATTGAAATCTAGGGCTGAGATTAAAGGCTCTTTTAAATCTCACTTTCTATTTTTTAATTCACCCCACTTTAATAAAGACCCACTTAGTCATTTATTTCCAAAGTCACTTTTCCTCTCTAATTTTACATTGACTTTATTAAAGTCACTTTAAAATTAGACTTTAGTAACTTTATCACATAAAGTCACTTTTAAATTAGATTTGACTTTATAAAAATTATAAAGTCACTTTAGGAAAAAATTAAATTCTTTTGGACACTTTTCCCTAGGCCAAAGATCAAAGCCTTAAGGAACCATTGTCCTCACATTACCAAATTTCAACACTCCCTCTTAACGAGGAAGGTGTTCTCACCACACCATCTTGTCTACGGAAGTAGACATGCTTGCCCAAGTGGTAAGGCTTTGGTAAGAATATCGGCATAACTTTGCTCATCGGTGGGAATATACTCAAGCTTCACGACTCCTTTCCGAACATAGTCTACGATGAAGTGATATTTGATCCGATATGCTTTGACACATCATGAAATCTTGGATTCTCAAATCAAAGACCAAACAACATCTTGCGAAGCCGGATGGCCTCACAACTAGCTAGACTGGCTGCCATATACTCTGCTTCCGCTGAACTCAATGCTACTGACTGCTGCTTTCGGCTGAACCATGACACTATTGCCGAACCCAACCCAAAACAACACCTTGAAGTGCTCTTCCTATCAGAAGCACAACCTGCCCAATCAGAATCAGTGTAACCTGCCAATCTCACTCCATCCCCCTGCCTGTAGTCCAGACCATAATCCACTGTCCCCTGCAAGTACCGCAAAATGTGTTTTGCAGCCACCCAGTGAACCTTCCTAAGCTCACACATAAACTGACTCATCGTGTTGACTGCAAAACAAATATCTGGCCTAGTGTTGACCAAATACATCAAGGAACCAATCAGTTGTCTGTACAATGTGGGATCCACCAACTCGGAATCTGAAGCATGAAGCTTCTTCCAGTTGGTGATCATCGGTGTCGACATGGGTCTACAATCCTCCATGTGGAATCTGCCAAGGATGTCCACAATATACTTCCCCTGCCCCAGGAAGAAATGCCCCTCCTCTTGCCACACCTCCAAACCCAAAAAGTAATGCATCAAGTCGATGTCCTTCATCTCAAACTCCGCCGCAAGATCTCTCTTGCAGTGCTCTATGAGTCTCTCTGCACCTGTAATGACTAAGTCATCCACATACAGCACCAGAATTAGAGGCTCCTCACCTATCACAATATAGTAAAGGTTCGGATCTGCCTCACTCTTTGTGAAACCCATCCCCTGCAAGTATGTATCTATCCTGGAGTACCAAGCTCTGGGAGCTTGCTTCAGGCCATAAAGGGCCTTCTTCAGTCTGCACACATGGGACTCCTTCCCATGCACCTCAAAGCCCTGTGGCTGCTCAATGTACACCTCCTCATGTATGAAGCCATTGAGAAATGCGGTCTTCACATCCATCTGGTGGATCTTCCAACCCATCTCTGCTGCTATCGATATAATGGAGCGGATCGAAGTATATCGAGCCACGGGAGCGAAGGTCTCCTCATAATCAACTCCCTCTACCTGGGAGAACCCTCGAGCCACAAACCTCGCTTTGAATTTCTCAATGCTGCCATCTGCAGCATGCTTTACCTTGTAAATCCATCTGGAAGTAACCACGGATTTGCCCTCAGGCCTCGACACCACCTCCCAAACATCATTCTTCATGATAGAAGAATACTCCTCCTGCATGGCCTCTCTCCAGACCTGTTGGCTCGCTGCCTCCTCATAGCTAGAAGGCTCAGAGTCAAGGATGCTGGTAGCCATTGCCATATAGCTACAAAACCTCTCAGGTGGTCTGCTCTCTCTGACCGGCCTCTTAGGCTCAGCAACAGATGTGGCATCTCTCAAGGTGTCCTGAAGCCACTTGGGCTTCCTCTTCCCTGAGCACACTTCTCCCACTGGAGAATGAAACTCCTCCTCCTCATCATCATCAGGAGCCTGAACTCCTGATTGTCTGTCTGCTGTCCTCCTGCCTGCACCTGAACCTATAGAAGCTGAGGTACCGTGTGAATTGTCCATCAGTGGACTCCCCAGTGAACTGCTCTATGGACTGCTCTGCATGATGCCCATAGCACCACCCCTCTGACTCTGCGAACCACTGCTCACTGACGGACCTGACATCATCATAGATGTACCTCCGGATCCTCCTAATCCCTGCCCACTGGATCCCTGTGACTGACTCAACTGCTGCTGAAGGTCTAGCTAATCCAGATACTCTAACTCCCGTGACCTCCTAAAGGCCCTGTCCTCCTCGAACTTCACATCCCGCCTGACAACAACTTTCCTCTGTGCAGGAATGTAAATCCGAAAGGCCTTGGAGGTCTCACTGTAGCCCACAAAGATACCCTTCTCTGCGGTGGGCTCTAGTTTGGTTCTCTTCTCCTTGGGTATGTAGGAGTATGTGATGCACCCAAAGATACGAAGATGACCAATATCAGGCTTCTTCCCAGAAAAAGCCTCCTCCGGAGTCATGTGCCCCAGGGCACGATGCGGACTCCTGTTCTGCAAATAAACAGCAGTGTTGCAGGCCTCTGCCCACAAAAACAATGGCAACCCTTGATCATGCAACATGGCTTTGGCAGCCCCTCCGATGGATCTGTTCTTCCTCTTCGCAACCCCGTTCTGCTGGGTTGTGAAGACAGTGAACTCCCTCCTAATGCCTGCCTCCGCACAATGGTCAACAAACTCTCCAAGGGTGTACTCTCCTCCATTGTCCGACCTCAAGGACTTGATCTTCCGACCTATCTGTGTCTCCACAAGAGCTCTGAACTCCTGAAACCGCTTGAAGACCTCACTCTTGGTCTTCAAGAAATAAATCCAGGTCCTCCTGAAGTGATCATCAATGAATAAAACATAGTACTCATATCCACTCAAGGAAACATGAGACATCCGACCGCTCACATCGGAATGAATCAAATCAAGTATCCCAGTCGCTCTGCTGTCACTGCTGGGATAAGGGGATTTGGCAAACTTGCCCATCGCACATCCTCTACAAGTATCAAAGTGATCAGTACTGAAATCTGGCACACCTGTAGTGATCTCCCGCAAAGTCCTCAAGGCTCCATGATACATATGCCCCATCCTGCGGTGCCAAATCTCACACAGCTCATAATTGCTAGCTCTGCTGTCGGTACTACTGCTGAATGCCAAAAGGGGCTGAAATGCAAACTTGTACACCTTTGCATGGCGTACACCTATCACTCTAGCTGAATCAGCTGGAGCGCCCCTGGGATACATCAGCACCTGTCCACCCCTGAACAGTATCTCATATCCTCTGTCCTCCAAAGTTGAGACGGATATGAGGTTCTTCCTCATCCCTGGCACATAAAGAACATCTGACACCTTCAAGGGAGGTTTGGACTCCCTCTGAAATGTCAATGTTCCCACACCGACTGCTCTAACAACTCTGTCATCACCGAGTACTACCTCTACATCAGTGCCACTCTCTGAAAGCTCTGAGAAGTACTCACGGACTCTTGTCATGTGACGTGAAGCCCCACTGTCCACATACCAGATACCCGAAGATGCTCCGCTAATCGAGGGAAATGCATGCTCCCTCTGAACCTCTATGGCAGATAATCCTGCACTAGAAGACTCACACGCAAGGAACCCAAACTCCCGGTCAAAGCGATCTGCAAAGTCCTCAACCTCTGCTGAAGCTGCCATGCTCTGGTTCTTCCCCTTCTTCTTCTTCTTCTCCGGACACACAACGGCATAGTGTCCCATCTTCTGACAATTCCAACACTTCACTTTGGAATAGTCCTTCTGTGTGTTATCCTGTTTACCTTTACCTTTGCCTTTGCCCCCACCATTACTTGTGGAAGCCTGCTTCTTCCCTTTGCCTTTCTTGCGTCCTGCCAACAATGCTACATCCTCATCCTGCTCAACTGGCTTGGCTGCCCCAAGCTGACCTTTCCTGATCTCTGTCTGAATGCAATCATCCCAAAACCTCTCCCATGTGGGAAAGGTCTCACGTGCACAAACCCCATCAACAAAGTTCATCCATGAACTGGGGAGGCCATTCACTGCAATCCGCACCAACTCAGTGGGTGGAATGGCCTCTCCAATCGCTGCCAACTCATATCTCACATTAGTAATCTTTGTGAGATATCCAGCTGCACTATCAGTCTTACCCATCTTAATGTTCTTTAGCTTCTCCTTCAGGACCATTTTTCGGTTCTCATTGGTACTCTGGTAGAGGTTGGTCAATGTTGTCCACATCTCATGAGCATTTCTCTTTCCTCTCACATGAGGAATGCAATGGTCTTTGATTCCGTCTAGAATCAGTCTCTTACCCTTGTTGTTCTTTTTATTATATGCTGCCAACTGAGTAGCATCAGTAGGCACATTTACAGGGTTCTGTGCGGTATGCACCATTATGTCCCAAACTTCCGCCTCCTCAAAGATACTCTGCATTCTCTCCTTCCAAACACTGTAATTGGTATGTCCATCCAACCTATCCTCCACCCTCAGTCCCAAAGACATCCTGCTGTCCTAAAACTGAAAAATAGCACTGCTGTAGCAAAGGTAAAAATTCTGTTTGTGAAAAAATCAGCGTGCTGGAATTTTCTGAGTGAAAAATCAGTAGGCTGTATTTTTTCTCCTTGCTGTCCCAAACTGCTCTTTCAGCGCTCAAGCTCTGATACTATGTAGAAATTTTCTATTTCCCACCCCGGTTTTCAGTTTCACCTTATTTCTCCAAAATAGTTAAATGCCCTTTCCCATATCCATACATTCAACAACTGGAAAATAAATTTTGTTGAAAACACAAATTCTGGAAATATTACAGAATGCTGGAAAATGCTGCAGAAATAAATATCAGCACATACAAACAGCCATTCAACACATTTAAACACAGTGATTTTTGGTCAAGGTGACCCTGGAAAAACCCCCTACAACTCTTGGGGAAAACCAGTTCGAAAGCTCCTTCTTATTTCTGGAAAATGCTTTTTATAGTGAGAAAAATATTCAGAAAATCAGCAAGCAAACTTTTACAACTTATCTCGTTTTTCGTGCCTCACAGCCAACTGGAAAAACTTGCAAACAGCAAAACAGAACAGCAATAAATGCTGTACGGCCTCCTCGATTTTCGTGCCCAAATTTCAGCCTTAAATGCTGCTGTACGGACTGCCTAGAAAAGCGTGCAAGCTGCCATAAATGCTGCTATACGGTTTTCTCGATTTCTGTGCAAAAAAATAGCAGTACAGCTGTACGAATTTCTGCCTAGAAAAGCGTGCCAAGGTACAGCCACTTGCTATACGACCTCCCTTGAAAAATGTGCCAGCAAACTTCAACTTTTCTGCTCCTCGATTTCTGTGCTAACTTGTTGTACGGCCTCCTTGGAATCTGAACCAAAACTGTTGTACGGCCTTTCTAAAAAATCGTGCCCAAAATCTGCCTTTCACTGTGTGCTAACTCAGTTGTACGGACTTGCTGAAATGCTGCCTTGGAATGTGTGCCAAGCTGCTGCCTCCTTCTCCTCACTGCCCAGAAATCTCCCTTGCTCTCTTGCTCTCCTTCTCTCAATTTGCTCATGAAAGAATGAATGACCTTTTCCTCCTTTTCCTCCTTTAACCTAACCCTAAGTGACTTTTGGGGAATCCCTAAATCCAATGGCTGAAACAGATTTAGATCTAGGGCTGAAATTAAATGCTCATTTAAATCTCACTTTCTATTTTTTAATTCACCCCACTTTAATAAAGACCCACTTAGTCATTTATTTCCAAAGTCACTTTTTCTTTCTAATTTTACATTGACTTTATTAAAGTCACTTTAAAATTAGACTTTAGTAACTTTATCACATAAAGTCACTTTTAAATTAGATTTGACTTTATAAAAATTATAAAGCCACTTTAGGAGAAAAATTAAATTCTTTTGGACACTTTTCCCTAGGCCAAAGATCAAAGCCTTAGGGAACCACCTGTCCTCCGGTACCAAATTTCAACAATCCCCAATCAAGTCGTTGGACACATGTCATCCTATTATAGAGAGTACGGCAATCCCCGATGCGTCCATCGGTCTTGCTATGGTCTCTAACTTTTCCCACCTCATTGACCAAGATGAGGGGTACTTCCCATGAGTCTCGGACTCCATGGGTAGGATGCATGTAGGGCACAGACCAAAGAGAGGCGAACCAACTCAATGTCATCACGGTGGGCTCAGAAGAACACCAACAAGGTTTGGCAAGCCTACCCCTGTGGTTGCTTATAGCTTCAAGAAGCTATTCCCATGCCCCCTAGAGCTCCCAGAGCTCATCGTCCAATAGGACCTAGAGCTTTCACAGCTCATCGTCCTAGAGCTCTCACAACTCATCGTCATGGAGCTCCCAAAGCTCATCGTCCAACCGGACCCGGAGCTTTCACAGCGCATCATTCAACAGGACCGTTTCACGACTCCAAGATTCTCACGGAAGGTTAGGAACTTGACCTTCCCCAAGGGCTTATTGAGAATATCTGCGACCTACTCATAGTTCCTATATGAGCCTTACGGCGCCACGTACCATGTCCCAGACAAAGTGGTACCTGCTTGGATCGGTTGTGAAACACGAGATTCTCGGACAACCGAATCCCACTCTGGTTATCACAAAAGATAACTGTGGTATCTAGCACATGGCCAAACAACTCACTGAAGAGCTTTCGTAACCAAATCGCTTCACAACAGACCATGCTCGTAGCAATGTGCCTCAGTGGTGCTCAAAGCTACCGACTTCTGCTTCCTGCTCATCGAAGCAGAACCAAGTGTAAAACAGCATCCACATGTGCTCTTGCGATCCACCACACTGCCAGCCCAATCAGCATCGGGATATCCATGGAGTGTCCCGCTCCCAGCAGTGTATCTCAGCCCATGGTTTATCGTGCCTCGGAGATATCTTAAGAGATTCTCAGCGCCAACCCAGTGAAAAACGTTCACTGCAAATCATACATGCGGACAAGAGTTCACTAAGAACACCAACGCACCTACAAGTTGGCGATACTCAGTAGGATTTCCCAATGCTGGCCCAGCAGCATTTCCACACAACTTCTTGAAGTTGAGCTTCATCAGTGTCGACACAGACTTATAGTCCACCATACCAAATCTCTCCAGCAGCTTCCTAATATATTTTCCTTGAGATAGGAAAATCTTGCCAGGTCTCAGCCAGACCTCCAAGCCTAGGAAGTAATGCATCAGTCCTAGGTCTTCAATCTCGAACTCGGAAGCTAGCTCCCTCTTAAACCGATGAATGAGAGGGTCAACACCTGTCAGGAAGAGATCGTCCACATAGAGAACCAGTATGAGAGGTTTCTCACGATCGACCTTGAAATAAAGGTTCGGATCAGCGTTACTTCGAGAGAAGCCCAACTTCATCAAGTAGCTATCAATCCTCTCATACCAAGCCCCAGGTGCTTGCTACAACCCATAGAGAGCTTTCTTCAACTAGCACACATGAGAGTCTCTATCCCGGACTTTGAACCCCAGAGGTTGCTACACATACACTTCTTCCTTTATCGACCCATGCAGAAAAGCGATCTTCACATCCATCTGATGGAGACTCCATCCTTGCATAGTGGCAAGGGCAATAATAGATCGGATGGTCGTATAGCGAGCCACAGGTACAAATATATCATCATAGTTAATGCTTTCTGTTTGAGAGAAGCCCTAGTATTTTTCAGCACTTCCATCAGATCTATGCTTGATCTTGTAGAGCCATTTCGAGGTGACAACAGCTTTGTCCTGCGGTCTTGGAACAACATTCCAGACATCATTCTTCATAATGGACTCATATTCTTCATGTATCGCATCCTTCCAAACTTGATGCTTTACGGCTTCTTCAAACATTCCAGGTTCAGATTGTATAATAGTACTCATGGCTGCTAGATACCCTTGGTATCGATTCAACTTCTTGCTTTCACGAAATGTCCCCCTTGGGGCCATATGTCTCTCGACATCCTCGAGAGTATCCCTGAGCCATGAGGGTCTCTTCCTACTAGAAGGAGGAGGATCAATAGGGTCCATTGGACCTTCAACATCGGGCAATGATTCATTCTTCGGCACTTCCTGCTTCTCTGTCCCTGCATCATTGTCTTCCTTGGAGCTAGGAAGGTTCATCACTTTCCGGAGGGTAGCGTCTTCATCGAAGGTGACATCGTGGCTTATCTCCACTTTTCTTTGACCAAACACATAGATCCTATATGCCTTCGAAGTTTCGTTGTAGCCCACAAACATTCCTTTCTTCCCAAAACCATCCAACTTGCTTCTCTTTTCTTTCGACATATGAAAGAAAACAGGACAACCAAAAAATCTAAAATGAGAAACATCAAGTTTCTTACCAGAGAAGACTTCTTTGAGAGTTTTGGAGTCCAATGCAGGATGCGGGCATTTATTTTGAATGTACACAGCAGTGTTCGTAGCTTCTCCCCATAGAAACTTCGGCAAACCTGGGTCAAATAGCATGGCACGGGCAACCTCCACATTGGCTTGATCCATCTGTTCAGCAACATAATTTACTCAGGAGTTTAGATGATGGAGGTCTCCCTCTTAGTCCCAGCATCTCTGCAATGCCTCCCTTGAGTTTTCCTACAACCCAGACATAAACATCACAGATACTAATGCCCAATATATACATCATATCACTGTCAAGGTGATTTTAGATAAGGCTGCCATCATGATGCTGTAGGTATCTTTATATTTATGTCATATGTGCCACTGTCAAACACAAGTATCACAGACACAAGCACAAGTATTAATACCATATGTCTCTGTCATGCCATACATCATCTATTTATATCTTACTGTTATCATACTTATCACTGTCATGGTGCTGAAGATATCAAAACAGTGAAGCCATATATATTCTGCCATATGACACACCTACTTCCATGTAGATATACTGCTATCACTGTTCTATGACAGTCAAGGTTATATATATGTATAAAATTGTCATGTACCAGAAACACTCAAGGAGATATTGTCATACGTAGCAGCACATAAATGTCACTGTTATGCAAAGGCTCACATCACACTGTATAGTAAGATGTTGATCCAACTGATAAAAAAAACACTCTTATAGCAGAAAGTGATAAAGAGACTTCTGTAGAGTTTATGAAAAATCCCCACTTGTTGAATAATACCCAGGGGATGATATAGTGACTGCCACAACTCTTACTACTCTGTTTTGGAAGCCTTTATTGCAAGCAATTGATAAGATGTTCTCACTACAAACTGTTACTAATAGACTCCACACTTGTAACTTAATGATGAGTATTCAGGAGTACCATCAATACAAACAATGATGACTTTGTCTACAAAATTCAGCCTTCAGCCTGTAGTTGTCCTTTTGATATGTAGATATCTTGTAGTGCCATATAATGTTGTCTATACTGAGAATGCAAACTATCATTCAAACAATGTCAAATGTTGCCTATGCAAGATGCATACCACAATACTACCTTACAATTCAAGTCACAAATCACTGCAAATTCAAGCTTATGATAATATGTTCATTAGTCATTAATATTTCATGAATTTGATTGCTACAGTGATCATAAGCCTTGTTCCTTCAGTCCCTTTTTAGAATTACAAAGTCTTTGCATCACAAGGATAATAGCCTCTGTATCATAAAGATATTGCATCACCGAGACAGAGATCAGATATTTTATACTTTGTATCAACAAAGAATAATTCGTCTAATGCTACAGGCATGCATCCAATCCTTGTCAACCATTTACTTCTTTTCAAGGAGAAATTCCAAAATTAAGTCACAAAAGAATTTCGATTTTCAACACAGCAGACTTCATTAAATAGGGTACCCAAACCTGCTCGAATATAATCCACAAACAGATCCATAAATTAGGATCTAACATCTACACATATGTATCAAAAAAACATACCTCAAGCTCACTACTTAGGTCTCCTTGACTGATACAAATCAGGGTCTGGTTAGGGAACAAAAAGTTGTCCCTAACAACCCTTTATTTTTGGCCCAGAATAGCTCCTTAGAGCTGCGGATTGCCCTAGCAGAGGTCCCCTCCTTCTCTGCTGCAATTCGAGGCATGGATACCCCTATGTTGCCCCTCAAATTAATTTGTAGGGCTGCGTCCTACTCAAAACAGCTCCTAGAGATTGTGGATGCCTCTCCCAAGATTCTTTCACTCATAAACAACCCTTAACCAGTCCTGAAATGAACCTTCTTGGTTTCAGCCCTCAGGTCACTAATTAGGGCTTCTTGACAGCCTATTATAACACTTTTATTTTCACTTCTAGACCTCCAAATAGTGCGGCCTTCACCCAGACTTGTATCTTTTCCTGCACAGTGGTTTGGAGACTTGGACCACCTTTTAAGCCTCCAAACGTTGCCTAACAGCCACTTGATCTTGCATAAACTGCCTGAAGCTTTACACTATAACTCGGTCTCCAGGACAGTGTTATTTAGGCCAGCGTATGGGCTGAAACAACTCCTCCTAGCTGCGGCTCACTTGAGGGAGGAATATTCCACAAGGGTTAGGCCTCTACGCCACCCAAATAAGCCCTCAAGTAATGCAGCCTTCCAGAAATTAATGCGGACTTGTAGTGATGCCCAAAACAGCGTTCAAAAAACTTCTAAAAAGGTTCCACGCAGCTTCTTCTTCTCCCACACTGTAGTAGCCTCTCTTTTCTCTCACAAGTTAGGCATTGTCTTCTCCTAACCTCTGATACCATGTAAATTTCTGAACATGTTATATGCCATTTCAGATTAAGGCACACAATACAGAAGCAGATAGAACAAATAAATCGATCGATGGAGGACCAGCCAACAATAGAAATAAGAAGAAGAATGATGGCATTACGGCGATCAGCAGGATGCTTCAACTAGCAAAGTCTCCAATAGGTCATTCAGCCAAGCGTGTCACACAACCCTAAAACACTATACATCAAGAAGCCCTAATTCAACTCCATGAGAAAGCCCTAACACAGATGCACCAAGAAGAGAGAAGATAATTTCCTCCACACAATGTGTGTGAAATGATCTCCAAAACTCTCCTATTTATAATCATCTGTGGGGGTGTGTGACATGTCCTTTAAGACATTTAAGTCTATATTATATTCCAGGTCGACCTAGCACATAAGTGGAATAAATTCAAAATACATGTTCTGCTCATCCGATTGAAATGATCTTTAGATCAATCTTACACCTCTCCGAAAGAGGAATCCAATAAAAATATCGAGATCATCATTTGAGCAGCACAACCCAGAGTTGGAACCTAGTTGCCCAAAATTAAAAAGTATGAACGTTGGAGAAAATGATGAAGGTGTCTATAATCATTGGTCTCGCTAGCGTTGTAGCTCATGGTTTCATGGAGAGATGGTGTTGTTAGTCAAGGCCTTTCACTATAACAAGGGTTGGTTAATATGATGCTATAACAGATGGATTACCAATCGAATTCTTCTTATGAGATTCTTCAGATTGAAAGTGACCATGTACCATTCTGAATATCTACCTAGTTAAGAGGGAGTGTTGGAAAGTGTAACTAGGTTCAGTCTTCATAATGACTTGTAATTATGAATTTATGTAAAGAAGAAGACAAAGATAATAAAATGTATTTTGTAATTCTTGTCTTATGGGTTTCATGAGCAAGGAGTTTTTATTATAGGTCAAAGACATCTTCTTCTTGATGTCTTTAGGAGTTTTGTCATCTTGTCATAAATGTAATTAGAGTCATGTTACACTTGAGAAAGGACAAATAATTGATGTAAAATGTATGCTCCAAGACCGTGTCGCGGTGCTCCAAAGAAGTCGGCTCAAGTATGTTGAAGACACTCCTTAAATGGTCGGCTCACCTTCAGTTAGTCATGTCGGCCTAGAGATGGAGACAGCCTCTATATAGAGAGAGACTGCGGCCTCAGTTATACACCACATCTTCGGATGACATGTCTGCATTCTAGTGCGAGAAAAGGAGAAGATAATTTCAGTAAGAATAACTCTGTGTTTGCGCTAGGAAAAGGAAGTATCATCTCGGATAAAGGTCTCGCATATCTGAGTTTGCCTCAGCCAAGAAAAGGTCTGTATTTTGGTGCGTATAAGGAGAAAGTTCGGCGAGGGAGAAGGACTCTCTGTTTTCGGGTCTAGTGACCTCAGTCAAAGTTTGTATCATATATCCGAACTACAGTAAGAAGAAGTAGCATTCATACAGTGCAAAGAAGAGGAGAGGCCGAGTCTATAAAGTGCGTAAAGAGACCGTGATCAATTCAGAGGAGAGGCAGTGCTAGCCTCTGAATTGAGTTCATACTCTTCACTTATCTCAGAAGAATTAAAGTCACTCACAGCAAGAAGACATCTCCTGGAACGAGGTCAAAAGAGAGTCCCTTAAGAGGTCAAAGTCATATCAAGAAAGAGCAGAAAAGAAGGTCACTGTTTAGGGCTAGGAACCGAGATTTCCTAGCAGTGGTGCATAGCAGTGCAGAAAAGAAAGATCAGCTAGAGAAGCCAAGAAGAGCAGTAACAAGGGTCTTGGAGGCATACTGGTGTCAAGGGTATGTGTCATGGTCATGGTACTTGTCAATTAAAGATCTAGAAGAAGAATTACTTTCGGGTTTTCCTCTCCAAGAGGGAGAGGTTTTGGCCTTGGCTTGAAGAGCCAAAATTTTGTGTCTCTTGTGTTTTGATAATTGACTTGATGAAAGACATAATAAGCTAATGAAAATAAGATCTAAGTAATAGAAGCATAACAAGTATAACACAAGCAGTTATCAAGTAAGAGAATTGAATTAAACTCTGCCCTACTAAATTCTCAACACAACCTAGCTATTTAATTCCTAGCAAATTAGAGGTCTATTGCATAAAAGCACAACTAGGATCTTAACATCAACATTCAGCCGAAGCAAAAATGACAACCAATCTCAATCACACATTACACACAAATATTCTACCCAGTCAACAATTATTCATTAAAATAATATCAAAACTTATTTGGGCTCCGTTCCGGGGAAAATGGCCCTCGGAGGAATTTACAAATACTACCCTAAATTTGATCCAGCTGATCAGATCCAGATCTGTCCTTCAATCTACTTGACTGATCTGGATCTTGTTTGTTGCACCCTTGCACCTTCCTCGGACCCAGCACATTTGAATGAAACTCCTTCTCCACTCATTGTTCTGTATCTTCTCCTCTCCCTTGTTTTTATAATCTCATTGAGCTAAATCCCTAACCCAAATCTCCAAAGTGATGGATGGCTAGGATTAAATCCTAACCCACTTGAGATCAACAATTGAGATTAAAAGATATTCACTTAAATAAATATTTTTCCTTTTCCATAGTTAGCTCAATAGCCAACATATTAGTTATGTGTTTTACCTAAGTTAGACTAAATCACAAAAGCAACTTATTCAATAATTGAGGAAATATCCTAAAGAGACTTTGGATAACTTTTACACACCTAAACACTTGGGCCTGTGCAGAAATACCTGCCTGAGCTATAAACATCAACATGAGGAATGCAAACAGTAAAACATCAAGAATAATGCCAGTCATCTCCAAATCATAATAACATATTTCAATATGGAATGCTTACATAATGTTCATGCCAAAATTCTGATTATGTGTTGTCCTAGAAAATATCATCTTATTCTTATGACTTGTCAAACAATATAGTTTGTATTAGTTGGCAATAAAAATGCATAGAACACAATAGGGTTGGAGAAATAGAACAACAACCTATATTTGATAATCTCTACATTGGTTCAAGCTGACAACAAACATGCATTTAAAGGGTTGAGCACAGGCTTACGTAGAAGAGAGTAAAGAGGATAGTCTGAAGCAATAAGTAAAACCTTTCGCCTGCTTCTGTGATTGGACAATACTGTACATCTGTTGCATCTTGATGCTGGGAATTGACAGGCAGAATCCATTGTAGTACAGGAGTTATCACAAATTTGAGAAGAAATATGCTGCAATAAAGACATACATGGCAAACCCCATTTAGTTGATTCAATTACATCCAGTGTTTTTCATCCATACTATTAATCTAATACAGCATCCTGCTTATAAAGAGATTAAATGACAAGGCCTGACAGAACTGAAAATTGTAATAACAGGGCATGTGGATCATCTTGAAGATTTAGATGACTCAAGGATATTAAATGCATGGACAATTCATATATAAATGTATAACATTGTAAATGAGAAATTCTCTGGAAACCTTGTTTTGAAATGGATAAAATACTGAACAAAGACTTCTGTTAATGAAATCACATATTGCATGTGTGCTTTATTATAGCTAGATTCGTCTAAGATTAAGGTGTTATTAGCATTCCAAATAACTGCATAAATATCCACTCAAACAGATATCATGAAGAACTGCCTTTACCAAATAAGTTTTAATTCAGGGAGGCTAGAAAAGCAATAAAGCATTGTTTAATAGCTCTATGGGCTACCGTACAGAATGGTAACTTGGGAAAACAAACATTAGGTCAACCTGAGATATGGAATATGGGCAGAGGCAACCTTACCACAATATAGCAGCAAGATCTTGAGACTTTTTCTTCTAGCTGTCCTTGTAATGTTTTCTTGAACAATTGTCCCTACATCGGTTTAAAGAAAATGGTATGTGGTTTCAATGTTGAATCATCATTGCAAGTGTGCATTTACTAATAGTATTTCTAGCTAAGTCTTAAGAATTTTTCTTCTAGCTGTCCTTGTAATGTTTTCTTGAACAATTGTCCCTACATCGGTTTAAAGAAAATGGTTTGTGGTTTCAAAGTTGAATCATCATTGCAGGTGTTCAATTACTAATAGTATTTCTAGCTAAATTTTTTTATTTGTTATAGATAAGTTAAAATAATTTTATTGATGTCCACATGTGGCCCAAAGCGTAGATCAATGGAACCAGCAAATACAGCAAGTCATGCAAAATGTGGGAGTGCCAAGGCTACTCCTAAAAGCTGAAAGACAAAAAGATACAAGAGAAAATGCAAGAAAAGTGTGTAGGAATGCACAGACTAAAAAGGTAAGCACTAAAAAGCCTTACTCTCCACTGAATATTGTAATGTCCCCCATTTCTTGAGCATAGAGCTATTGATTCCTCTCGCCTAACTATCTCCTTTAGGCTAGCGAGAAGGAAAAATTATCAAAGGGACCAAGGGAAATTTTCCCCATTTTGATATTATTAGTATTAATAAAAAGGGGCAAATAATTATTAATAAAAAGGTCCAAAAGTCACTTTGAGAAAATAAGTGGCTCATCAATAAAATAATAAAAGAAGTTCTAGAAGGATGGAGAAGGTTCAACAAAGTCTTATAAAAAGGGGAAGAGGAAGTCATTCCTCATCATTCTATCTCATGATTTCTCATTGTCACTGAAGAGAAGCTCAAGCGAGTTTCAGACCGAGGGTTTCAAGAGAGAACCTCACACTAGTTTTGGTGGATCTCATTGCCACCCTAGCTAGTATCTCTCCAATTTCGGTGGAAAATATTGCCACCCTAGTTGGACAATCTCCAAGGATTATTCTAAAGATCTAATCAAGTTTCATTGCAGGCAACTTCAACACTAAGAAGCATATTTGTTATTGCAGGAGGAAAAGACTGATAGTTTCTCATAGAGGCCATGTTTGCCTATGAGAAGGGGTCGAAGTTCTCCCCAAATCTGAGGCCAAATTTGATTATTTTTAAGGGGCTGTGTAAATTTCTACAAGAGGCCGAGTTCTCTCAACAAGAAGGCCAAAATCTGAAGCTGATATTCTCCTTTGCCAAGAGGTCGATTTATGCCAGAAGATACACATGAATTTCAGAGGCCAAGTTGGATCCTTTAGTGCCATTTGCTCTGTTTGATAGTCAGCACTTTCCAGATCATTTACACAGGAAGACAGGGGCCGATTTCGCAAGGAGCATATTGTCTTTGGAGCTCAGCAACTGATATATGGGAGGGCCAAATTATGAGGTTCATATAGAGGGATGAATTTCCTTCAAACCTCAGAAATATTCTTCAGCAATTGAGCCCGCTTCTCTTGAGTTAAACTGTCAACAATCTGAAGCTTATACAGGGCTGTGAATTTGGATTTATCACAGGTGTTTTGTACAAATTTATTCTATGCGCCGATTTTCCTTCTTTCTATAGAAGTTGAGTCTATTTCTTAGGCCGAATTCCACTTCAATACTAGACCAATTTTCCTGAAGATTAATCTCTGGTATTTGGGATGGATTATCATTGTTTCTCCTTGAAATCAGTCTTTTTCAGTAGGCCGAATTCACCAAAAACATGGAGCATACTCAGCAGGGGACAAATTGTCTATCCTCGGGCAGGTTTCTCTTGATCATAAGGACAAGTTGTTACCAGCAAAACACTGAAGAAAGACTCCAAGCACTGCCAGCAAGTTAATAAAAATTACTTGTCTTCTCCAAAATTGGAGAGAGTTCTACGTTCTATATTGAGGACTTTCCTGTGATCTCTTGAATATCAATCTCAATAAAAGAACCATTTTGCCTCAAGTTTTTATTCTCTAGTTTGTCCAAGAAATGTTTGACAAAAGTTCTCTGTTCTTTAAAGTGTTTGCTGAAGGTGTTTCTCTAAGTGTTTGACAGAAGTTTGTATAACAATTGTTTGTGAAAAGTTTCCAAAGAAATTTTTAGATTTGACGAAGAAAATTAGCTTGGGTACATTAGAGTGGTATCAGAGCATGGTTTTGGCCAGCTGTGGGCCTAAAGACAAGTAAACCAGAGCCAGAAGTCAAAGGTACCATGGAAATTAAGGAGGATCTAATAGCTGCTGCTATGAGGCAGCAAAAGACAACACGTGAATTGATGGAGCAATTATACTAGAACTACCCTGAGAGTGGCAGAACTCACGTAAGCATGGCTATTAGCAAGGAAAAAAAGAGAAATTGCAAGCCTAAAACCCAAGACCCTGAAGCAATAGTGTACACTGTATACAAAGGCAAACACAGATGAAGACTTGAAAGCAGCTGAGATTCCAGATACAATCGAAGCCTTGGGAAATACATATAAAGGGAGCAAGGACACAGTTGGTAGTGATTCTGAAGGAAGCTACAACCAGAGGAAATTTCACTTAAATGGGCAAATACATGATCTTCAGAAGTTTTCTAAGGCAACAACGCATGGATTTAATCCTAATGAGAAGGTTTGTACTACCAGTTCTATCAAGGGGGAAAATTATAAATTGCCACAACTGTCTGAGAAAGCCAGAAATTTGAGCCTACAAATCTTTGATCAGAGTCAATTTTCTCTCAGTGATGCATTAAGAGAGAACCCTTGTCATCTCAACAATTAAGAACTTCATAGGGAGCAGCAAGCTCAGCAAAAGGGTAACTCTAAATCGTCCCTAACCAAAAGCTATGGATCAGACAAGATAGGACAGCACAACTACAGTTTTTGATATCTGTAAGAATGCAGTTGAAAGTAAGGAAAATCCTGAAGATAATGGAAGGCAGAGATACAAGTTGGATGGACCATCTCAAAGAGGCAATAACTATGGATACAAATATCTGAAATCTCTCCAAACGCAGCAGCAACGCGTTTCAAAGATTCAAGGATTTGTTTCAAACAGGGAGCAGTCATATGAAGATCCCACAAAAGAGATATTGTATGCTCCTTTTGTGGTTTCAAGTGAGGATGCAACAGTTGTTGAATTGGCTACAACGTTATAGGCTGATTTGTGTCATCTTCAGGTTGTTGCATCTATCGTATGTAGATTAGGATGGGAAATAAAAGTCATTGATCCTACTGTTGTTCTGCAAGAGTCAAGTATGCCTGGATCCCCAAATAGTTTGATCAATGCTGATGATGATGGTACTTCTTTGACAAGCTTTGGTGGTGAGAATGCTTTGAATCGAAGAAATTCAGATTTCTGTTAGTTTTTCTAGCATCAGAGGTGTTATAGTCTCGAGACTTTGTGGAGAGGCTAAACCACAGGTGTTCTCCATAACCCAGAAATCGTTTCTGGAAATTCCACCAAGAAGTCTCTCAATTAGATTATTAACCAAATTTTTAATAGTTGCTAAGTCTAAACTTAGGAATCTGATTAATTAATCAGTATTAATTAAGAAATGTGAGGATTATCTAGAAACTCACATGAATCAACTAGGAAATAATCTCAACCATTGATTAAGATTTAAACTCGGTCGTTGGAGTCCCACGGTGAGATTAATTGTCGATGGGTAGATAGAAAGGCACACTTGTGACACTTGAGATCGATTTCTTTGAGCAATTCGATTTCTCCAAAGTGCAGTAGTAGTTGTCGAAAGAGTTCGATCCAGAGAAGGGAAACAGAGCTAGAGAAGGGCAGAGACAGTGAGTCTGAATGAATTTTTCCAATTCCGGAGAGTCAGAAAGAGGAGGCCGAGATTTTCTCCAGGAGGCTGCGTAGAGCCTCAAGAGGGCAATTCGATACAGCTGAAGAGGAGCTTGTTTTCAGTTCTAGAGGCTAGGAAAGTTTTTCAGAGGACCGGAGAGCAATGTTATCGGAACCGAACCGGTTATCGAACCGGAAAACCTTGTGGACCGGGAACCGGTCGGAACCGGACCGGAACCGGAAAAAAACCGGAAAAAAAACCGGTGTACCAAAAACACATAAAATATTCATATTTTAAAGAAAAACCAGATATATTCATGTACATCCATATTAATCCAAACCATTTAAACACAAATATGCAAAATTTTTCATTATATAGGTGCAGATAGCCAAAATAGCACTTAGTGCAAAACATCGCTAAACAAAAAATGTAACAAACATCAAGAAACAGGCTCTAAAAGGCCTTTATAGTCCAAAATAACATGTTAGATCATAGTATTATACTATAGCCTACAATACTACAAGCTACATATGATCAAATCATCAATCATCATCAGAATCCCTAAGTCACCTGATACGGGGATACGGGGATTCAAAGAATCGAATACGGGTACGGTGACCCCGGAACAGCATACTTCTGGGATATGATATGTTATATATTATTTTATTAAAAAATATATATATTTAAAAAAAAAAAAATATATATATATATATATATATATTAAAAATTAGATATTTTTTACACAAATTCATACTTAATTCATTGATTTAAGCATAGATTTATCTATCATCTTCGATAGTCAAGGTTTTGTTTGAGTGATGGGTACATTTTTAGTAGGGTCATGATAGAGGAGTTTGAGAACCAATGTCACTAACATCAAGGTACATAGAGGGATTGGTGCTCTTGATTAAATACGAGTTCCATACCTTAATACATGACAAAATTCGATGGAAACATTGCAATAACCCAATCCTGAAATCCTGAAAAACTGATAAGTCTGCTGGATTTTGAATGAGATCTAAAATTCTACTTTCTCCATATGAAATCCAACGAGGTCGGAACCACTCTCAAACATCCTGAGTCATTTCATGGTAATGTTAAAAATTTAAGTAAAATGATGAAAATGAAGATTAAGGAGAATGTCACTTTTACTTTAAGAATTTAACATTACCATGAATAGTGTGAGGGAAATAGAGGGGGTGGGGGTGTTTAAGTAGCTTTAGGGGGGGCTAGGGTAGCGTTATTAACTAGGAAAAATAATAATTTAGAAAATTAAGAAAAAAATTTATTTTTTTTTAGTGCCCAGGCTTGTGAACCGGTGGAACCGGTCTCTGAACCGGACCGGTACGGAACCGGTCATTTCCGGTTCGGAGGGCCGGTTCAGACCGGTTTTGCCTCCAAACCGGTTGGACCGGCCGGTTTTTCACAACCGGTTCGGTTCTGATAACATTGCCGGAGAGACAGTTTCTCAGTCAGTAGTAGGCAGGACAGCTAGATTAGCAGCGAATTCAGGCAAACCGTTTGAGGGACTGCACTAGGGCAGGGCCTGCGCAGAGCTGGTTGGATGGCTAGCTTTTCAAAGGTAGTCAAGTGTCACGATTGCACAGAGAGAGGGTAATTTCCCTCAGAGAATTTTTGCCAGTATTTCTCTTAGATAGATTTTGCAGTTTGGTGATATTTATTGTACTCAGAATTTCTCATTGTTGCTTAATAATAAAAACCCTCAGTTGTTGCACTGGTTTTCCCAAGTTGGGTTTTTCTAGGGACTTTTGTCCAAAAACAACTATCATATTTATGTGCGTGTGCTAGTATTTTCTCAGTTTCCAATTTATCTTCCACGGTATTTTTATTTGTGATTATTGCAATGTGATTAATTCGTTGTTTCCATAGCAATAAACTAAATAATTAATTTATCAGTTAAAAAAACTAATTCCAATTGCTGCAATAGAATTTCCGGTAGTGAAATTTTCACATGGTATCAGAGCAATTTTGATCTTACGGAGAAGCTCAGAAGTGAAGGAAGAAATTTGTCGTTTAGAAGGAGCAGTAGGACAAATTTCTAGGGGTTGCGTGTACCCTAAGCCGGGCAGTGTGAATTGTTGGGAAGTTCGATTTTTCAACGCAAGTTGGCAGAAAAATTCAGCTTGCCAGTTCGAGAGATTCCAACAGACAGAGGGGTAGTTGTAGCTCAAATTTTCGCTGAGCAGATTTCTTGTTTGGGTGCAGAAGAGTTTTGCAGCAACAGAATCAGCGTCAGGTGGAAGAGAATGTGCACACACATAGGGAAAATTTTCTCAGAGGGTTTCTAGCCTAGAAATCCAAATTTCCAGTTGCAGTGGGCAATAGTTGTAAGCATATTTTCTCACTCCAAAAGGGAGTGTGAATAGCAAAATTCAACAGCCAAGCAGGGGGAAGAGGGAGATTTTCGTTCCAGATTTAGATATGGCCACAGTTGGACTTAGAGATCAGGAAAGGTTGGAGGGAGCCTCCAACTACGTCATTTGGAAGGCCAAGATTTCCTTCCCTCTAGATGAACCTGGCATGAAGACCTATGCAGAGAACGTTGTGGCAGTATCGACTGATGCAGATCAACTCCGAGAGTACAAGAAAGAGATGGAAAAGGCAAAGCGGATGATCCTGGATGGAGTCTGGGACCATATAGTCTCGCATATATCTAGCAAGAACATTGCCAAGTAGATGTGTGATGCTCTCACTCAACTATATCATAATCCTTCCGAGCACCGGAAGATGTTCCTACCATTGGAAGATGTTCCTGCGAGAGAAGCTGAGAAACATCAAGATGCAGAAGGGTGAAGGCATAGATCCCTTCCTCACCAAAATTCAGGAAATCTGAGATCATCTTGCAGCCATTGGGGAGGCACCTCAACCTATAGAGCTTGTGTGTTTGGCCCTAAACAGTGTCTCAGAGGAATGGCAAGTTTTTGTCCAAAGTATCTTGGGACGAGACACATTACCAGGTGGGACAGGATGTGATCAGACCTGCAGCAACAGGAGATGAGGCGAGCTCTAGTTAAGAGCTCCATTAGTAGAAGCAGTGACAAGGGTTTGAAGGGTGAGAAGGAAGAGGAGAATGTGACCCTTGTGTCAAAGGGTCCCAATCAAGGACAAGGGGAGAAGAGGAAGAAAACGAACCTATCTAAGGTCAAGTGCTTAAGGTGTGGCGAGTTTGGCCACTACAGTACCCAGTGTCCTCTCAGGGAGAGTGACAAAGGGAGAAGAGGAAGAAAACGAACCTATCTAAGGTCAAGTGCTTAGGGTGTGGCGAGTTTGGCCACTACAGTACCCAATGTCCTCTCAGGGAGAAGGACAAGCAGGAGAAGCAAAACCAGGCAGAAGCATCCGCAGAGATAGACAAGTTGTCCTCCAAGCTAGAGGAAAACTTCGTTATGTTTGCAGCTATACCTCCAGGAGTGAGGTTGGGTGATATGGAGTTATAGTCCCAGAGTTGCAGAGGATGAGCATGGTCCACTAAGGTGTCTTCCTGATGGATCATTACCTTTCTACAGGGAGCCACCGTATTCAGTAGCAGGATGGATCAATGTCAATGATGCAGTCAAATTCTGGAGTGATAGTACTAGTAGCAGTCATGTGCTGAGGAGCGCAGAACAATGTTGACAACTGAGCGAGAGCCTCAGTAGCAGAGTCAGCAACAACGCAGATTCCCAGTGGACAGTGCAGAGGCTAATAGCAGTCAGATGCTCAGAAAACAAATGTAGCACAGAGACACAATTGATTCAATATTTTGGATGTTTCTAAGTTGCAATAGTTGCAGTAGCACCAACAACAGTTGAGAGAGAGTTGCAGTGCAGATGCAGAGTTGGCAGCAATATAGTAGTGTCAGCAACAACATAGACGCAGCATCAGAGTTGCACAGTGTTTGGTGGGCAGTGGCAGTGAGTGACAGTGGCCAGACATCAACAGCGTACAGAGGGTGATACAGAGACACGGTCTTGGAGCAATTCAGCACCATAATACATTTATCGCTAAAAGGGAGTGATATCTTTTCTAGCATTAGAGGTGTTCTACGTTATGAATATAATTCATATAAAAATAATAAATATAAATATAAATATAATAATAGTAAATAATACTAATGGTTATTTAGTTAGTAACGAAGAGAAATGTCTTACTGACATGACCATTCATGGAAAGGCACCTGCCTAGGGTATATAAGCAGGCCCTCATTCTCATTTGTAATCATCTCATATCTTACATCAATTCAATATACAGTTACATGTCTTACAATGGACATTTACGTCTTTTAAGTATTTTAAATATTTCCGCTACGTATACGACTTTTGGTCGTTGCATTGGTATCGGAACCACGTTCGTTGATCCCGGCCTTTGACCATCAACTCTTCGTCAACGTTGTTGCCATCACAATTGAAGCATTAGCTACACTAAATTTTGGAGTTTATCCATTTAACTAGGCCTTTGGCCATTAAAATTAAAAAATAAAAGAGAGAAGGAAAGTTTAAAAAAAGGTAAATAAATTAAAAGGGCAGTAAATAAAATTAAAAAGTTCCAAAAGGAAAAATAAATAAAAAAGGGTTCTACATTATTGATAAAAAATGCATGATAAAAAAAACTATACGTAGGAGAAGGAAGAGTAGAAAATATTATTTTGATTCTTCATTAAGTGGTTTACAAGCTCGTGGTATTAGAAACCCATGGTAATTTCCCATGGTATTATCAAGGTAAAAGAAGAACAAAAGGAATACAAAACCTCTTTATGTGAATGGTAACTTTACTTTTTACGTAGAGAAAATTAACCGAATCAAAGGCACATAAGTGGACATGTGTTTTATATTATACCCCAAAGAGGTGAATAGCCACGTTTCACTAGGGTTGTAACTTTTCACAAATATATATATATATATAACTAGAATTTACTTGGTCAAAGAACGCATCACTAAAGGAAGGTTATATTTAAGGTTACATAAAGGAAGTATTATAAGGAATAGGGATATGTTATTAAAGGGTGTTGGGAATATAATCTTTTATAAAGAAAAAATATTAGTAAAGTTACAAATAATAAATAAATTACCAAGGAAAGTTATTAAGTCAAGGAAAATAGAGCCTAATTCAAAAATGATGAAGGAAAAAATGACAAGTTCCACACAAGAATCATTATTTTGGACTAAATGTCCAACTTCCCTACGTTGAAAAGTGTAACTAGGTCGGTTTTCATTTTGGCTATGTAATTATGTATTTATGTATAGAAGATGTATCCTAGGAATAAATACCATCTGATGTCATATTCATGAAGGATTCAGTTTGATATTGACAGCACTCATATAATGTTATAATCAAGTGAAGATAATCTGCTGAAATAACACCGCTTGGAAAGTAACTATAAGTCATGGTCCGCTCTCATGATGAAGACAGCCTAAACCTCATTTGATGGTCGGCCTAAAAAGGTGTGAAGTGTCCACTATATATTAGCCAAGACTGCAAATCATTGAAGGGACAAGTAACGCAGATAGCACAATTATATGCAGGCTCTCTTATAGTTTGTAGACTTACGGTCAACATAGTAGAGACGGAGGATACACACCCGAAGAACTTATGGTTACCACAGTAGAGACGGTGGATATATATATAAGAAGACCCTGCGGTTGCAACAGCAGAGACGTAGTATATATATATATACATTGCAGACACCACAGCATGGTTTGCAGTCATATTGCGTTGGTATAAGTGAATACCTCTAATACAATAAAGTGTTGGAATAAGCGGATATATTCAAGGAGACAGTGCAGACACTTACAAGGAGATGCGATAAAAAGGAGAGATTATAGTGCGGATAAGGAAAGGGCACAGTACGTATGAAGGAAGGATATAAGTGCAGATAAAGAGACAGCAAAAGTAAAGGAAGGTTGAGGATAAGTACAGCAAAGATTGTTAAGGGCCGTTGACTGGAAAAAGGAATTTGTGCCAGTTGATGAAAGATCAACTAAGCTTCAAGAAGAACAAACATAATTAACAGAAGCTAGCTCACAAGTAATTATCAAGAAGAGAATTTGTATTAATCTCAAGCCCTCCAAATTCTCAACATGGTATCAGAGCTAAGGTGTTGAACATAAGGGCTGCTTGTCAACAAAGACACTCAAAAAAAAAAAAAAAAAACAGTTTGCAAAGAAGACTATGAAAAGATCAACTCATTAATCTTTGGTATCAAAAGATTTGCACTCAAAACATTGTTTAAAGGAAATCTCAACTTCTGAATATAGTCATTATAATCAAGGGTTCAAGTACAACAACTTTGAAGAAAGGAAACCCTTGACTTCATTCTCAATCACCATAAGGGAAGCTGCAAGCAAATCCACTCAAGTAAGTATTCATGACCCTCTCTATCAAGATGCCTTTTTGTAAAGAAAGCAACAAGTTGGTTGGATCATCAAATTTCAGTGCATGGAAGAAGAGAACAGACTTGAATTTAATTGAAGACGAAGTAATGGATTATATCGAAGGATCTCCTGTTCAACCTCCAAAAGAAGATACTTCAGCGTACATGAAGGGAGAAATTAGAGCCCAAAGGATTCTCATCGAATCCATCAAAGACTCTCTCATTCCCTATGTATCAAAACTAAAGACTGCAAAACAAATATATGAAAAATTGGTGGAGCTATTCTCTGTAAGTACTGCTGGAGAAGCAATCTCTCTGAGACAAGAACTATACAAAATGAAATTATCGAAGGAAGCAGGAATCGTCCCATACTTTATGAGGATTTCTGAAATAAGAGATCAACTACAGGAACTAGGAGAAGTGATGTCTGACACTGAGATGACAACAGTGGTGTTGAATGCTCTACCAGAGGAATGGGGAAGCTGCACTTCTAGTCTATATGGGAAGAAAGAAGCCACTCCATTCCATGATTTGTGGTCTCTATGTAAAATAGAGGAAACAAGACTAAAGACCAAAGCTGATACAGGATCAAGTGAAGAGAATCATGCCTTTACAACCTCATACATGAAGAAAGGAAGATTCATAAAATTTTGGCCCTCAGAATAAAAGAAGAAATATGGACAACGTGCGATGCTTTGGATGTGATGAACTTGGACATTATAAAAGAAATTGTCCTAAATCTGGAAATGTCGAGAGAAAAAAGGAAGAAGCTCATGTCACGTATGAAAGAGAAGAACCTGACACTAAAAGATCTAAGAAGGAGGAAGCAAGAGATCTCTATTATGATTGAGATCATATTCCTCTGTAAGTAATCTCTGATTAGTTGTAAAATTGTATGATAGCATGTACGTTAAGAAGCATCTTGATAAAAGCATGGAAGGAGCTCTCGGTGAAAGAGCTTCTGAAAGACCTCTCTACAGAGAGTAAAGCAGTCATCAAATCAAGGGTCATCATGGAGACAGAATTTTGGGATGTGATGACATATTGTTGAAGCATAAAGCTCTTCATTCAAGAGAATTTGCTACAAGATGACTCAAGGGAAAAAGGTATGAGGTATGTATATATTTATATGCTGACATTGGATGTTGTGAGGTCATGACATGTGGTTGCAGGTAATGAACTTCTATACTTGGAAGTATGAACTATGGAGGAGTATCTCTCAAAGCACAGACAGATGAAATCAAAATAATATATCCTCATGGAATAAGAGGTAGTTGTATATGAACGAGAAACTAGAAAAGTTGTTTGTTCCTGGGAATCAAGAATGTGCAGAGAGGAAGAGATCATGAAATGCAACCATTTCAACAGGCAGTTATCATCCAGAGGCCAAGAAGATGTGACTAAGAAATCTCCTGGAAAGATATGTAGACTCTGACGAAAGTCTGGTAAAGAAGAAGAACCTTGGAAAAACATATCATTAGGAGATGTGCCAATCTGTATGAAGGATGATGATGCCTACAAGAAGATGTCATGGTGAAAGATCATCACTAAGGTAACTTTTGTTTTAAAAGTTCATATGTATATGTTTATCTGGATGAATTTGTGCAGGGTTGCCAATCATGAGAAAGGATGTATGATCCTTGGAGATGATTCAAAGGAAAGCAGCATGGCATAACAATGGACCAGATAAGGAAGTCTAGTGAATCACTTTCTGATAGCTGACATGACTCAGGATGAAAGTGATGGATGATTTGTGCCCTATGAAGCTAAAAGTTGGAGATTCCTCAATATCGAAATCCATGACATCAAAGACAGGAATTCTTCATAAGCAGTTGGACGTCTCACCATTGCTGCTGGAGGTCCCTAGTTAAGAGGGAGTTTGATGATAAGTTTCTTACCTGGAAGAAACTTGGGAATTCCTAAGAATGAGCTTAGGTACATTCCTTGTATAGGAATGAGTACATTCCCTTGTGGAATAGGTCCTCCCTGGTTGAGAGGGAGAGATAGACACATCATTCTGGTCTTGGGAAGACAGAATAGAGGATTGGGTAATCATCTGGCATTCGATACTCTTTGAGAATGTGTTAGGACATTCAAGATAAGAGTAGTCGAGGACCGATATTCTTTGAGGGCTAGCTACCCAAGAGAAGAATAGTCCAAGAAGGTCATACTTTGGGAACACCCGGGTGGAGTATGTACCTTGGAGAGACAATGACGAAGGTGTCTATAAGTCATGTGTCTCGCCAACATTGTAGCCCATTGTCTTGTTGAGGGATGGGGTTATTAGTCAAGGCCTTGCACAAGGACAATGCTGGTTGATATGATGCTATACAGATGTGATTACCAATCCAATTCTTCTTATGAGATTCTTCAGTTTGAAAGTGACCATGTACCTGTATGAATACCTCCCTAGTTAAGCGAGAGTGTTAAAAAGTGTAACTAGGTCGGTCTTCATGTTGGCTATGTAATTATGTATTTATGTATAGAAGATGTATTCTAGGAATAAATACCATCTAATGTCATGTTCATGAAGGACTCAGTTTGATCTTGACAGCACTCATATAATGTTATAATCAAGTGAAGATAATCTGCTGAAATAACACCGCTTGGAAAGTAACTACAAGTCATGGTCGACTCTCATGATGAAGACGGCCTAAACCTCATTTGATGATCAACTTAAAAAGGTGTGAAGTGTCCACTATATATTAGCCAGGACTACGAATCATTTGAAGGGACAAGTAACGCAGATAACACAATTATATGCGGGCTCTCTTATAGTTTGTAGACTTACGGTCAACACAGCAGAGACGGAGGATACACACTCAAATAACTTACGGTTAACACAGCAGAGATGGTGGATATATATAAAAGAAGACCCTGCGGTTGCAACAGCAGGGACGTAATATATATATATATATATATATATATATATTGCGGACACCACATCATGGTTTGCGGTCATATTGCGTTGGTATAAGTGAATACCTCTAATACAATACAGTGTTGGAATAAGAAGATATATTCAAGGAGACAATGCGATAAAAAAGGATAGATTATAGTGCGGATAAGGAAAGGGCACATTACGTATGAAGGAAGGATATAAGTGCAAATAAAGAGACAGCAATAGTAAAGGAAGGTTGCGGATAAGTACAGTAAAGATTGTTAAGGGTCATTGACCGGAAAAAGGAATTTGTGCCAGTTGAAATAGTTAATATAAGGAGAAGAAACAGCAATAGTGACCTTCCTACAGTTCAAGTAATTCAAGCATAAAGTTTTTTGTCCTAGCTCTAGGAGCCTAATCTTTTGGTGTCTTGTGCATTTTGATAATTGACTTGATGAAAGATCAACTAAGCTTCAAAAAGAACAGACATAATTAACACAAGCTAGCTCACAAGTAATTATCAAGAAGAGAATTTGTATTAATCTCCAAATTCTCAACACCCTAAACGTAATTGGATATACATATATTCAAAAAAAGTGCAATTTAAGATGTCCAAGGTGTGGAAGATTATTTAGTACAAAAGAACATCAAGACAATGAGCAGATGCAAATAAAACAATTAAAGGAAGAAATTGCAAAACTTCGACAAAAGAACAAATCATCAGAGAAGAAATATAAAGATCTCGAAGATCGGTTTCATGAAAAATCAATGGAAAGCAACGAAAAAATTTTGCATCTAAGGAACCACAATGAGAAATTGCTTTCAAAGATCAAAAATTCCAAGGTTAATAAACAAAGACTAAAACAAGAAAAGGAAAGTTCTAATAAGGAACTAAGGGAGAATCAATTAGAAAAAAAAAACGAAAATTTGTGCCTAAAAACCCTTAATCAAAAATTATTAGAGAAAATAAAAAAATTAAAAGATAAAGAGGATGATACTAAGGACAAAGTCAACGATTCAAAAGATGGTGAACTTTCACGTCTACAGAATCATAACCAAACCTTACTTACACAAATAAAGAAACTTAAAAGTGACAAGAAATCAGTAAATGACAAGTTAGAACAACTTCAAGAAGTAGTATCGAAGTCTCCAGTCGTCTCATTCCAAGTTGAAGATAAGGAAACGAATACCGATCCAGTGAAAATTGTAACTCAAACAGAGGATAAACCTACTGAAGTGAAGACATTCAAAAATTGCAGTTCAACCGATAGACATTCCAAATGATGATTTAGTCGCCAACTCAACAACAACAACACCTGAAGGAAATCTGGAAACAACCACTAACATGATAAGGGAAAGTCCAACCAAAAAAACTATTTATTGACATCTTAATCACAAGAGCAGACTTTCCAATCAATCTATGTACCAGTATCACTCAGAACATAAACGACAAATTTATGTTCCCAAGAATACTGAAATTTGAAAAATCCAATCCTACGATAACTATTCATCACAAATTTTCAGAGATCAGAAGATTCCAAAAAGGATTAATCTAGGATAGTTTGATCCCTTCCCAGTACGACAATTTTGTCTATCACTAAGAGCATCATATCATCTTGTATCAACGAAGATGAAAGTTCAGAGATGAGAAGATGTTCCCAGTAAGCTTTGAGGACAAAACTTCTTGAATAGAGAGGCAATGTTAGGAATATAATTCATATAAAAATAATACATATAAATATAAATATAATAATAGTAAATAATAACTAATGGTTAGTTAGTTAGTAAGGAAGAGGCATGTCTTAGATACATGATCGTTCATAGAAGGGCACCTGCCTAGGGTATATAAGCAGGCCCTCATTCACATTTGTAATCATCTCATATCTTACAACAATTCAAAATACAATATTCAATATACAGTTACATGTCTTACAATGGACATTTACATCTTTGAAGTATTTTAAATATTTCCGCTGCGTATACTACTTTTGGTCTTTACATTCTATTCTTAAGACTTTGTGGAGAGACTAAAACACAAGCGTTCTCCATAACCCAGAAATCGTTTCTGGAAATACCACCTAGAAGTGTCTCAATTACATTATTAACCAATGTTTTAATATTTCCTGAGACTAAACTTAGGGAATCTAGTTAATTAATTAGTGTTAATTGAGAAATGTGAGAATTATCTAGAAACTCACACAAATCGACTAGGAAATAATCTCAGCCATTGATTCAGATTTAATCTTCGTCGTTGGAGTCCCACAGTGATATTATAAGAAGAAGTCGATAGGTAGATGGAGAGACACACTTGTGACACTTGAGATCGATTTCCTTGGGCAGTTCGATTTGTCCAGAGTGCAGCAGCAGTTGTCGGAAGAGTTCGAGTCAGAGGAGGGAAGTAGAGCCAGAGAGGAGCAAAGACAGTGAGTCCGAAGGAATTTTCCAGTTCTAGAGAGTTAGAAAGAGGAGGTCGATATTTTCTCCAAGAGCTAGCGCAGAGGCAGTGTAGAGTCTAAAGAGGGCAATTCGATCCAGCGGAAGAGGAGCTCATTTTAGTTCCAGAGGCCCAGAGGGCCAAAGAGAGTTTCTCAATGAGTAGCAAGCAAGACGACTAGATTGGAAGCAGATTCAAGCAGAGCATTTTAGGGACTGCACTAGGTTGATGCAAGACCTGCGCAGAGCTGGTTGGACGGCTAGCTTTTCAGAGGCAGTCAAGTGTCGGGATTGCATGGAGAGAGGGTAAATTCCCTCAAAGAATTTTTGCTAGTATTTCTCTTGGATAGATTTTCCAGTTTGGCGATATTTATGATAATCAGAATTTCTCACTATTGCTTAGTAATAAAAACCCTCAGTTGTTGCACCAATTTTTCCGAGGACTTTTTTCCAAAGTAATTGTCATATTTATGTGTGTGTATGCTAATATTTTCTCAGCTTCTAGTTTATCTTCCACAGTATTTTTATTTGTGAAGATTGCAGTGTGATTTAGATTTAGATTTAGATTAAGTCAAATTCAAATTAAAATATAAATAAATAAGGATAAAATTAAATTAATTGGAATAAAATGTTTTATGAAATAATATTTTAATATATAAAGTCAAATATCTAGATTAAAATATAAATAAATAAGAACAAAATTAAAATAAGTATTAAGTCTTGGGAGGAATTAACAGAAAGAAAGATCAAAGATGGAGCGAAAAGGTGATAGGTTTGCAGTTTTAGGATTTCATGAATTCTCTGCAGTCGCCACACACAGGCTCGCGCAAAGCTGGGGGAACAACCCTGGTTCGGTGGACAATGGCCCTTATCGATCACTGTTGGTGGACGGAGAATTAGCGCAGGCGAATAACGCCTTTTGAAAATGGGCAATCCAAATGGTGGATTCATTCTACTCCATGACCAACAGAGACCATGGATTGGGTAATGCACAAGCGCCCCTCAACAAAAGAAATGCAAAAAAACGCAGAACTAGAGCAGTTGAGTTTTTTCCCCAAAATTGGTTGAAACGGGAAAGTTTATGCATTGAAATATGGATGGACGAGGTATGTCCGGGATGGCCGTCGGTGCCATGCTAGTCAAAAAGCATTGTTCTCTTATTTGTAGGGACGACAGCTCCCCCTCGCTCAGAATCGGGGGATTGGGTCTTTGTATAAGTTGGATATCAGATGGGGGCTTGCCTTGCCCCTGCACTACATGCATATTCGACTATGGCTACACATCTCATCACCATTTCAACATTTGGGCAGACATCTCATCACCATTTCAACATCCGTTGCTCCCTGACAGTTGCAGCGGCCCTGACACATGGAGGAACCGACCTGCTCTCGTCTGGGATTCACAGACCCAAAATGCTCACACCATTGCTGAGGCATGATGACGAAAAGGTACCGAACAACAAACAACAGGTATTTCCAATCTATTTTCAAGTTTTTATTAGAACCCCTGCTGGGAAAAACATATTACTCTGGGTATCTGACACAGAGAGGGTGTTTAATCTGAAACAGAGCATCTGTCAAAAGATAGGATATCTAATACACCGGCAATCTCTAACCAGTGGAGGAAAAATTTAACAAGAATTCAGGTCAATCAAGGATTACCACATATGCTCAGGGTCCACAATAACACCCAATGTGTGGCTGAGAGGAGGAGCTACGGAACAGGGCAAATCCAAAGGCCAAGGGAGGGCTAGGGGCAGCAACATCTCAAGACAAGAACAGACTAAAGGAGGTTCCTCCTACAAGAACATCCTGCCGAGGAAAAACAAAGATATTGCACCTACATAACTAGAGGGAAGTGCCCCAAGCCCATACATAGTAGAGCAACTGAACCACACACCAGAACTGTCCATAGCCATACCATAGATAGATGAACATCACACCACATATGAAGCACAAGCAATTATATGCCGATTCAACTGCTTTTGGCCCAAACCAATGGAACTTTTCCATTGGATTTTCACCACATGGACCATGGATTGCGAAATCCATCTCTGCTCCAAAGGATTTTTCATCGTCAAATTTTCAACATCGGAATTCAAAGACATTATACTCCGAGAGGGATCGTGGTTCTGGGGTTCTACAGGACTCTTCATTACACCATGGTTCCCGGAATTTGATGCAAACACCATGTCTGTTTCGAGAATGTCGGTTTGGGTCCGATTACACAACCTCCCCTTGCAATTCTGGAATGAATGCGTGCTTGAAGGCATTGGGAGATACATCAAAACAGATACACAACGGTTGGAGAAGCGGATCTCAGCAAAGGATTACCGGAAAGCATACAGTTGAAACACATACAGCAAAGTTGGACACAGCACTTAGATTATGAAAACACTGCATTCAGATGCAAAATATGCAGGCAGACTGAACATTTACAAATCACATGTCCAGATGCAAAAAGAGATAACCGGGAGATTAAAAAAAAAAAAAGGATAAATCAATAAATAAAAATTACCAATAAATAAATAAATAATAAAATGAATAAATCAATAATAATCAGGAAAATAATACTAAAATAAAAACCATTTAAGAAGATAGGGCAGGGACCCAACAACTGCTAATTTTCCAACCATTCTCTCTATTCAGATTAGTTGGCCTCCTTTCAATTTCAATGGCCTCCTTAAACTTGTGGTGATGGAAGTGACTAATCCTAGCCAGGGTTGCAAGAGAGCAAGAGAGGAGACAGAGAGCAAGAGAGCAAGAGTGAGCATTGAGAGCAAGAGAGCAAGAGTGAGGAAGAGAGGAGAGGAGACAGAGCAAGAGAGGAGAGGAGAGAGCAAGGGAAAGGAGAGGTTAGAAAGAGCAAGGAGCTTGGAGGTTGGAGACGAAATTAGAGCTTGGGATAGGACAAAGAGGTAGGAGAGACTAATCTAGATTTTTTTTTCTATGTTGCATTTTTAATTTGGTCAAAAATAAAATATTGAATTTGTTTTTCTATGTTGCATTTTAATTTGTGAAAAATGAAAATATGAAATTTGTTTTTCTATGTTGCATTTTAATTTGTTGAAAAATGAAATATTGAATTTTTTTTTCTATGTTGCATTTTTTCCTATTCCTGTTTGGCATTCCTCCATTTTTTTTTGTAGGCTAAAAACTTGAAAGTTTGAAACATCATGGTTATATGGTTTGGCATTTTCTCCTTGTTGGTTCCGTTTTTTGTTATTTTGGTGTTGGAGAGTAGAAGAAAGACGGCTATTCCAAAAGAGGAGGATGAAGAAGTTGGTTATAGTGGATTTGATGAAAATCCTGAAGAGGAGTACCATGGTGCGGATGAAGGGGAGAGTAAAGATAATGAGACCACAGTAACACCAACTAAAATTGACCAAACACCATTGTGGAAATATCTTACTAGGCCTGAAGCAGGGAAAGAGGGTGGAACCACTAAATTTTTTTGCCCCCATTGCAAAACACAATACACGGGTTCATACACCCGTGCCAAAAGGAACCTTTGTGGGAAAAGGCCATGGGATGGAGATAAAAATGTAGGAATCAAAGCTTGTGTAAGTGTGTCAGCAACAGATAGAGCCAAATACATAAGGGAAAAGGAGGAAACCCAATACAAATCTAAAAGATCTAAGGGTTTCATTGAATCTTATGCACCATCACATCATGCACAAAGAAGTCCATCAACTTCCACCCATGGCAGTGGATATGGAGGCACACCTAGCACAGAAGCAAACATATCTTTAAGGCGTAGAACCATATCAGATTTCCTTGACGAAGGGTCTAGGAATGATGTGGATTCAAAAAATTTACGGTTTCTCTATGCATGTGGGGTACCATTCAATGTTCTTCGCTCACCTTATTGGCATGAAATGGTTTCTGCCATTATCGATGCCCCTAAAGGATACAAGAGCCCTAGGTATGACAAGGCTAGAACCGTGGGACTTGATCATGAAAAAGCAAAAATAACTCATTCTTTTGAGTAGAATGACAAGTTCTTAGAATGAGCATGGGGTGTCCATTGTATCGGATGGATGGGCAAATGTAAAAGGCAAGCCATTGATAAGTGTTCTTGCTGTGTCTGTTAGTGGTGCAATATTCCTTTCATCGTATGATTATTCAGATAAGTTTAAGACTGGCATCAACATTGCAGAACCATTACTTGACACAATTGAACGTATGGGGCCATACAATGTCGTCCAAGTCATCACTAATAATGCTGCTAATTGTAAGGCAGCGGAAGCAATTATTGAGGATAAATACCCCAACATATTTTGGTCTTGGTGTTTGGTTCACACAATGAACCTTTTGATGCATGATATAATTAAAAACAAACAACCTCAATACAGATGGCTTGGTGATTTGTACAATAGGCAAAAAAATGATAAGATTTATTACAAATCATAGCAATACCCATGGGCTTTTCCGCAGTCACTCAAGATTGGAGTTGTTGAAGATTGCAAAGGCTAGATTTGCTAGCTATTACCTCACCTTCAGGTGCCTTTTGAACGTAAGAGAGTCATTAGCAGCCATGGTATCAAGTCCACACTGGCAAGTATTAAAGGACAAGGCAACAACATCAGTTGACAGGCAAGGTTTTGAACAGGTGGAGAAGACCGCTCTTAATCCTTTGTTTAGGGCACATGTGAGGGAAATTTTGAATTTCACCAAACCCATTTTTAGCATGATTCGCTTTGCAGATACAGATAAACCAGTGATTGGTGGGGAGGTGTATGAGCAGATGGATAGCATGTTGGGGCAAATAAAGATGTTGTTAAGGAAAATGATCCCAACTTGTATTCAATGATTCACAACTCTGTGTGTGCACAGTGGAATAAACTTAAAGTTCCACTACGTGCCTTGGCATATATCCTTATGCCAAAATACTACTCTCCATCTTGGTTGGGCCAACTTGCACTCGGGGGTGGGGTTAGGATAAAACCTCGTACAAATCCAGAGGTACAAGAGGGATATATGAAAGAATTAGACAAGTTGGTCCCTGATAGGGAGGAGTGTGCTAATCCACGCCTTAAATTAAGCAGATACTTCAGTTGCACTAGTTTGTTTGGTTCTTTGCATGCAATGGAAGATAGAGACATATTTGATGCTCTCACATGGTGGGAAGCATATGGCGGCATGGAACTTTTGCCAAAATTGGCAAAAGCAGTTCTCTCACAGGTTGCAAATACTTCTTCTGCAGAGAGGTGTTGGAGCACCTACAACTTCATCCATAATGTGAGAAGAAATAGACTCAATGAAAACCGAGCAAAAAGCTTGGTTTATGTGCACTACAACTTGAGGTTGTCGAGTCATTATTGTGATCGGGCTTATGAGGATCTATCATATAAAGTTTGGGACAACAACCCAGAGGACGATAATTTGGAGGACGGCACTATACATCTAGAAGAATTGGAAGCAGAACTTTTGACAGATGAGGATGAAGAAACAGCAGCCATGTCATCACCACACCCACCATCCAGTAGCAGTGCTACTGCCAGTGTTCGAGTTCCAGCTATTGTTCCTTTGTTGACATAGCCTCCACCTACATCCTCACGTGAAGGGCATGTGCCTTCTAGTTATGGTCGTGTTACTATGCGGGAGGAGACTGCTGGAAGACCAACATTACCACGAGTTGCTCAAAAACTAGACATTTCTCGTGGCAAGAGGCCAAGCAATAGATAAAATAGATTTACATTTTACTAGTCTTTTCTATTTTCTAGTAGTTTTTAACTTTTTATAACTGTTGAAACTCGACTCTTTCATATTTATTATGATATTTTTGTAAACAATATATGAAAATTTAAGTTTGAAGTTTGAAACTTTCAAGTTGGCAGTTATAAGTTTATATGTCATTATGAATTATGAATATGATGCTTCATGAAAGTCGAAAGTTGTTTCATTTTGTTTAATTGTATAACATTTCATTTCATGTTAAATATTCTTTGTTGCAATGGTTACACTTAGCTTACAAGTACAACTATGGTGATCAGTGAATCAATGATGATAAATGTTATATATTGAATTTTGAAAGCTTGAAACTTTAAGATTGATGAATCATGAGACTCAAGAATCAATATGTTGTATCATGTATGTTTCTAACTTGTGGACATGGTTGATGAAGTTACAACTTCTAGATGATTGATGTTATATGGTTCAATCTATGTTTTTATGTTTTTTATGTCTAATTCATCATTTTGCATGCTTTTGTTGACATATATGCATCAAAATATTAAAAAAAAAATTGTATATTATAGAAAGAAACGCTCACGGACCGGGAGCTTCTGAAAATGGCGCTCCCGCTCCCAAGTAACCTTGGGATGGATATATTCTTAATACATGTAAGTACAATTTAATGCAATTCTTTCTTTCTATTTTGTCACATACATTGTTGTTGGGATTTCATTATACTAGGGCTAATTTACTGCATCCATTTATGCGAAGTTGTGGAAATTTTGTTTCTAGATAGTGACGCTTCATGTATGGGCCATGTATTATGAGTGAATGTTCCTAGAGATGCTTCATCAATGAAATTCATCTTGATAAGCCATCTATTTTGCAAAATGAAGTAAAAAAATCTTGAAGTTGCTTTTGTTGCTGCCTTAATGCTAAGTGAAGTTGTGTAAAATTATGGTATGTTCTATGCTTAAAATGCAATTAATTTCAGTCTCCTTTAGGGCCCAATTCAGATTGAGCAATCACATAAACTTGAAAGTAAAATGATGATAGAACATAATAAATGATCAATAGAAGACAAGCCAATAATATAAATCAGAATTTACAATTCTTCTTGTCCAACAAAGATAGAGAATAATGTTCGTTATGGCAGTCAACAGGATGCACCAGCCAGCAAAGTCTTCTCCAACATTAGATCATCCAATCCTCCAAGTGTCACACACACCCCTCAAAGACAGCTCCAAAAGGGTCAACATTGGTCAACAGATAAAGTCAACGTTGGTCAGTGTTGCGGTCTAGGGCTGCGATCAAAGGTCAACCCTTATCCTCGATCTTTGTGCCCTCTAATGCGGCCTCAAGGAATCAGATTTTCTGCACAAGAATGGAGGTCAAACTCCAAGCTTTGATCCGCGGTCAACGTTGGTCAACGCACTAGCAAAGAGCCCTAAAAACAGTCTGCACTCCTTCAACGTCAGATCCGCACGTGTGAGAGAGAGAGGCCTCCAAAGGCTGAATGAACCAATCAGATCACAAGAGGAAATGTGTGATGAGTTGATGAACAAATGAGCAAAAATTTTCACCAATTTATATCCATCAGTGAGGGTGTGTGACACATCTATTGGGCTTGCAAGCCTACATTACAATTCTAATCAACCCTGACAATTTGCACATGTGTGGAAAATAAAATTAAAATATAAGTTATGCTCATCCAAACAAGATGGTCTTTAGATCAATCTTGCACCTCTCTTAAAGAGGAATCCAACAAAAATATCATCATCATCATATGAGCAATGCAACATGGAGTTTGGACCTAGTTGCCCAAAATCAACAAGTTGTCTTTGAGGCCTCCTTGACATAGAAAATCTAAAGTCCATAGTCATAATTCTACTTGACTCCAATCTCCCCAAAAGGATTAGGCACTGGTCCTCCATAGGTGATCACCTCAAAGCTTATTTCTTTCACCTTCCCCTCTTTTCTAGACCTAACCTACATAGGTCACCTAGGGTATCAATTATCTCACAATCTAGCCATCCAAACACTTTGATTTTTGGTCCACAACTGCGTTGGTGTATCCTCGAGAAGCCCTCCAAATTTCATGAGATTCCGACTGTGGGATCTTGAGATATCGCAAGCCCTAGCTTAAAGATCGATTCTTGCCCCCAGTTTCCTTAGGCTAGAAACCTCACTGAGATCATTGCATTATCTTTCATTGAAAATTCCCTCCTTGATCCCCTTCTCCTCCCTGATTAGGTCAAGTATATCATTGGTTGCTAAACCCTACCCATGTGGTCCCACACACTATTAAGGATAATTCTTCAAAGATCACCTAGAATCTGAGGCTTCACAGGAATTTCAGGGTTTAGGGACCTGCATTATAAGATACATACCCTAAACCTAAACCTTGAAATTCTCCTTAAGCCCTTACTTGAGAGCCTTCAACCTTGCCTTCCAAAGCAAGCAAGCAATACATTTGAGCCTCTCTTGTGAATAGGCCCCCAGGATAACCCCTTTGCCCTATCATTAATCCATTCATTTCGTGATCCTCATTATAGCAGGTCTCCTCCCATCGGTGAAAGCCCGTAAAGAGTAGGGAGTCATAGCCGAGGTGACAATGGGTTATTTCTCCATTGTTGCCCTTGACCTAGTAGTATCCCTCCAAGGATCCCCTTTTAGGAGCCCTACTAGTTTGAGCGATAATAGTACCCAAAGGTGTGGGGTCAAAACCATGAAGAGATTTGGACACTTGGCACTTGGAGATTGGAGGGCATCCTTAAAGGAGTAAGGGGTCACTTGTAGCACCAAGAGATGCCTTGTTGAAATGGAGATATTGATTTATTAGTGTTGTCTGGGTGAATTTGTCTCAAGATCAAGTCGGCCTTGGAATAAGGTGCCCCTCTTGATGGGTTGGACGTCACCTTAAGAGAAGGTATAAAATAGAAGATGTTGGAGACTCATTTTGACACATCCAAGGTGCAAACATCAAAGGCAGATCTCTCTAAAATAGGTCGCAAGCTTCAGGAGGACAAGCTAAGGAGGAAGGTACAGTTTTGGGCTACTTTCTCAAGTTGTTTGAGCCGCATGAGAAGCATATTGCAACCAGTGAAGGAGAGAGCTGATTAGAAAAATTTTGTGCCTAGTTGGAGGTAGGGTTTCATCTTGTTGCAGGTCTGAACCCTTTAGGTGTACCCTAATTGCAGGTCGCGTACCTATAAGGTGTTTTTGGAGGAGCCGAAAGCCCGAACAGGGGGGTTGGTAATGCATAAGGGAAAGCGAATTAAGGAGGACTGTGGGGTAAGCCTAGCAGCAGGTTTTGGAAGCACAAGAGGTCAAGTTTGAGGAGTTGTGACTATAGCTATAGCCAACCCTAATTAGAGGGTCGTGGGTTGCAGGAAAGGCACAGAGGCCGAGGACAAGAGGAGCATAAGAAGTTGCAGATGCAAGGTAAGTTTGTTCTCTTGTTTTGATGATTTCCTAAGTGGATGTTGTCCTAGTTTAGGACAGAAGTTGGGACAGCCAAAAGAATAGTTTGTATGAGGGTTGTAGTAAATTGTCCCAAGCCCTAATTATAGTCACTTGCGAAGGAATTTGAGGACTATTAGAAGGGCAGAATCAGTTGAAGCTTAGGGTTTGTTTCTTGAAGGAACAGAACAACAAGAGGGCCCTAGATTTTTTGTTATAGAAGGACATCTACAGCAGAAGTGGGCAACCCCAGATGCCTTGAGTGTGTCTTCATCGGGCAGCACAAGAAGGCACTAATGGGAAGAAGTCCCTAAGAGTTGTGTCCTTGAAGGACTAAGGAGCAGCTAGTGGGCAAGAAGTCCCAAAGGTGCTCGCTACTTGGACAAAAGGGCAGCAAGTGGGCAGATGTGAGGACCCTATGTGTTGAGTCATTAACGGACAGATGATCAGCTAGAGGGCAAATGAGAACCATGTTTAGTGGCCTAAAGGAGTTGGTTCATTGATAGAGGCAGAGACGTGCAGATCGGGGCCAAAGGACAAGGCAGGTGTGTTTAAGATATGACCAAGAGGAGCTGAGAGAGAGCGCTACATCAACCACACAGTCAGTGTATCTTGTTTAGGCAATTTAGTTGTCATAGTTGTTGACACCAAGTCCTAGTTGTAGTCTCGTATCAGTGGAGGTATGTGGGTGTTAATTTTAGTTAGCCATGGTATGTTCTATGCTTAGAGCAGTTTACTTCAATCTTTCTTATTAGCAAAATTCAATTTCCAGATATGCAATCACATAACCATTGACGGTAAATGTTGATAAAACATAAATAAATCGACAAAAGACAAGCCAAGACAAGAGACTCAAATATTCTTATAATTCTTCTTATTCAGCAGAGAGAGAGAGAATATAATTTACAGCAGTCAACAGGATGCCCTAGCTAGCAAAGTCTTCGTTGGTCAAACCATCAAATCAGCCTCCAATGAAGCTCAGTCAAACTCAGCCTCCAATCACAGACAAACACAGCCCAAAACAAAACTGAAATCCAGTCAACGTAGTGGTCAAAGTCTGCAATCAAATCTGTAGTCAAACCTGCGATCAACAGCAGTCAAAGTCAATGATTCACCTCGATTTTTGTGCCTCCAGCTGCGGCCTCTCCAAATCGGAATTCTGACCTCAAAAACGCAGTCAAATGATGAGTGTTGACCCAAAGTCAACGATGGTCAACGATGTCCATAAAAGCCAAACCAGTCCAAAATTGCAGTTGTTGTTTCACACGTGTGGAGGAGAGAGAGAAGCCTCTAAGGTTGTATGAACCAATCAGATGAGAGAGATGTGTGAGATGAATGAATGATGAAATGAAGATCATGCCTCTCCTTTTTATATCCATTACTGAGGATGTGTGACACAACTTTTGGGGCTTGTGAGCCTACATTACAATTCTGGACGACCTTGACAAATTGCATGTGTGGCAAAAAAAATTCAAAATCCAACTTTTGCTCATCCAAACAAGATGATCTTTAGATCAATCTTGCACCTCTACGAAAGAGGAAACCAACAAAAATATCATCTCCATCATATGAGCACCGCAACATGGAGTTTGGCCCTAGTTTCCAAATTGAACACTCCCTCTCAACTAGGGAGAACTCCACCTAAGCATCCATCTATCAACCTGTGCAATCTTGTCATCCAGTACCATCATGTACTCCATATATCATCCTCCAATCCTGTGTCATCCTGTTGTCTCTGCTTTGCTAGCTCCGCTCTGTTATAGAAGAAATAATAAGAAGATATGATCGAGAGTGAGTCACAAAGACCTTGCCACTCTCCACTAACCCGAAGTCAGTTTAGGGGTAAAAACCTCAACCAGACTTGATCCTAGATCAATTTTTTGGACACATCCCATCCTAAACATAGAGAGTACGACAATACACGATGCGTCCATCGGTAATGCTATGGTCTTTGTCCTCATTTCACAACTCATTGGCCAGATGAGAGGTACTTCCCATGAGTTCTGGACTACATGGGTAGGATGCATGTGGGGCATAGATCAAAGAGACGGTGAACCAACTCAATATCGTAACGGTGGGGAAATAGCACACCAACAAGGTAAGATGAACCTAGCCCTGTGGTTGCTTATAGCTCCAAGTAGCTATCCCCAAGCCCCCTGGAGCTCCCGGAGCTCATAGTCCAACTCAAGCGGGAGCCTCACAATAGGGTCTGTCCACGATACCAAGCTTCTCACAGAAGGTTAAGAATTTGACCTTCCCCAGGGGCTTCGTGAGAATATCTGCGACCTTCTCATCAGTCCCAATGTGACACGTTGTACCATGTCCAGAACAAAGCGGTACCTAATATCAATATGCTTGGATCGGTCATGGAACATGGGATTCTCAGAAAGACGAATCCCACTTTGGTTGTCGCAAAGGATTACGGTGGTATCCAGCACATGCCCAAACAGCTCACTAAAGAGCTTTCTCAACCAAACAGCTTCACAACAGGCCATACTTGCTGCAATGTATTCGGCCTCAGCGATGCTCAAAGCAACCGATTTTTGCTTCCTGTTCATCCAAGATATCGAAGCAGAACCTAAAGTGAAGCAACATCCAGATGTGCTCTTACCATCCACCACACTGCCTGCCCAATCGGCATCAGTATATCCATGGAGCCTCATACTCCCCGCAGTGTATCTCAGCCCATGGTTTATTGAGCCCCAGAGATATCTCAAGATATTCTTGGCACCAATCCAGTGAATGTGATGAGGCTCGACCATGTATTGACTCAACGTGTTCACTGCAAAACATATGTCCGGACGTGAGTTCACTAAGAACATCAGGGCCCCTACGAGTTGACAATACTCAATAGGATTTCCCAAATCGGGCCCAATAGCACTTCCACACAACTTCTTAAAGTTTAGTTCCATTGGAGTAGTCACGGACTTGCAGTCCACCATCCCAAATCTTTCCAGCAGCTTCATAATATATTTTCCTTGAGAAAGGAAAATCTCACCTAGCTTTTGCCAGACTTCCAGGCCTAGGAAATAGTGCATCAGTCCTAGGTCCTTCATCTTGAACTCAGAAGCTAGCTCCCTCTTACATTGATGAATAAGAGGGTCAGCACCTGTCAAGAAGAGATCGTCCACATAGAGAACCAGAATCAGGGGCTTATCATTATCAACCTTAAAGTAAAGGTTTAGATCAGCATCACTTTGAGTAAAGCCCAACTTCATCAAGTAGCTATCGATCCTCTCATACCAAGCCCCGGGGGCTTGCTTCAACCCATAGAGGGCTTTCTTCAACTTGCATACATGTGTACCGCTATCTCAAACTTCGAACCCCAAAGGTTGTTCCACATAGACCTCTTCCTTGATTGAGCCATGTAAGAAGGCAATCTTGACATCCATCTGTTGTAGACTCCATCCCTGCGATGCAGCAAGGGAAATGATTGAATGGATGGTGGTGTAGCGGGCAACAAGTGCAAATATTTCATCATAATCTATTCCTTCCTTTTGAGAGAAGACTCGGGCAACAATTCTTGCCTTCAATTTTTCAGCACTTCCCTCAACTCCACATTTGATCTTGTAGAGCCATTTCGAGGTGACAATAGATTTATCCTTCGATCTAGGGACCACATCCCAAACATCATTTTTCATGATTGACTCATATTCCTCGTTCATAGCATCTTTCCAAACTTGATGCTTCACAGCTTCTTCAAATGTTCCAGGCTCAAATTGTACAATGGTGCTCATGGCTACTAAGTACCCTTGGTACCTATTCGGCTTCTTACTTTCGCGGAATGTTCCCCTTGGAGCAATATGTCTCTCAGCATTTTCGAGAGCATCTCTAAGCCATGAGGGTCTTCTTTTATTTGCAGAAGGTCGATCTATAGGATCCATCGGCCCTTCAGCATCGTCCTTCGGTTCTTCCTGCTTTCCTGTTGCTTCTTCTTTGTCTTCCTTTGAGATAGGAAGATCTCTAACCAAACTGAGAGCAACATCTTTGTCGAGGTTTCAATGTAGCCCACAAACGTTCCCTTCTTTCCAGAAGCAACCAATTTGCTTCTCTTTTCTTTCGGCACATGAAAATATACGGGACTTCCAAAAATTCTAAAATGAGAAACATCAGATTTCTTACTAGAGAAGACTTCTTCGAGAGTTTTGGAGTCCAATGCTGAATGTGGGCATCTATTTTGAACATACACAGTGGTGTTGGCAGCTTCTTCCCATAGGAACTTCGGAAGACCTTGGTCATAGAGCATGGCACAGGCAGCTTCCAAAATGGTTCTATTCTTCATTTCAAAACACCATTTTGTTCGAGAGTATACACAGTAGTGGTCTCCCTCTTAATGCCAGCTTAGCTACAATAGTCAATGAATTCATTTGACTCATATTCAATTCCATTATCGATCCTCAAGATTTTGATCTTCTTCCCTGTTTGAATTTCAACCAAGGCCTTGAAGTTATGGAACCATTTGAATACTTCGTCCTTTTTCTTCAAGAAGTATATCCATGTCTTGCGGGAGAAGTCATCTATGTAAGTGACATAATATAAGCATCCTCCCAAGGATGTTACGGGCAATATACCAAATAGATCGAAATGAATCAGTTGTAGAATATCAGAAGTCTTGGTGACACTTGAGGGGAATGGTCCCCTTGTATGCTTTCCTTCGGCACAACCCTGACATACACCTTCATGATCATCTTTGAAATCGGGCATACCTGTGACCACCTTCTTTGCTTCGGGAAGGGCTTTATGATGAAGGTGTGCAAACCTCTGATGCCATAGCTAGGATTGGAGAGTTGTGTTACATGTCATGGCTCCCAATGGACTTCCTCCAACCTAATAGAGTGTATCAACCCTAAAACCAAGAGTGAAGGATTCTTTGAAGTTACTCTTCCAAATGCGTACCTTTCCATTGATGAATGCCACCTTGATCCTTTGTCTTCCATCTTCGAGATAAACACTAGATTCTTCTTCGAGTCGGGTACATACAACACATCTTGCAAGCGGAGGACTTCACCTTGATTTAGATGAAGGGTCACAGTCCTATCCCTTTCACGATATAGGTGGCATTGTCTCCAAGGATAATTTCCAAATTAGTATCCCTTTCAATCAAATCAGAGAGGGCCTCTTTATATCCAGTGAAGTGCCTTGAGGCACCGCTATCACTCAACCACTTATCCAGGGTGTTAAAAGGAGATGCAGCAGCGAGGGCAGATATCAGGATATATTTGTTTCTCTTATTATCAACAACATTAGATTCATCATACTTGGAATTCCTAGACCTCTTGAAAGGTTGACCATTTCTATTTCCATTTCGATCAGAGGGAGCCTTCCCCTTTCCTTTGAACCTGTTGTTCCTTTGATTTTCATTCCCCCTGAAGTTGATGTTGTTGTAGTCATCATCTCGGGGAGAATCCCTTTTATTGGGGCACTCTCTAGCATAGTGACCAAACTTGTTACAATTGTAACATCTACCCTTCCTTCCTTTGGGACCCGCTCTTCCTTGAATTTGATTTCTCGAACCAGCATTATTCCTCTTCTTTGCATGAGCAGTGAAGGCAGTATGTTCACTTCCATTTCCATTTGAGGGATGGTCTCTCTCCATCATCCCTGTCTCCTCTTGGGTGCATCTCGTCAACAATTCATCAAAATCAAGAATTATATTATTATTGAGAATCCCTGTCTCCATGGTTGGGGAAGTCCTCCAAGAGCAATGAGAGTGAGCTCTCGGTCAGCTATGACCTCTCCAATAGTTATGAGATCATTCTTGATTTCGATAAGCCACGTGAAATAGGATTGGATGGACTCTCCCTTGTCCATCTTGATGTTCTTCAACATGTTCTTCAATAAAAGAATTTGATTAGCATTGTTAGCCCTGAACATGCCAACCAACTTATCAGCCATCTCCTTAGATGTGCCCAGCTCGGATAAATAAGCAACCAAGTGCTTATGAATAGAATCCCTGATGATCCTCTTTGTCTTGTTTTCCCCTTTCTTGTACTTTGTTTTAGTGGCAGCCGATGCATTTGATGGAGGCTCAGTGATCTTTCCCTACACATAATAAATAACATCTTGTTCCTCCATGTCAGATCCAAGGACATTTTCTAAGCATTATAATTAGACTTATCATTGAGCTTGTCATCAGATTTGAAGTATGATGAGGAAGCCATTGAATCCTGGTCCTTGTCTATTCAACTTCGGTGATTGCTCTTCTCACTCTTGCTTGGGCTTTGTCTTCACCTTAGCTCAGATACCATGTTAATTTTAGCTAGCCATGGTATGTTCTATGCTTATAGCAGTTTACTTCAATCTTTCTTATTAGCCAAATTCAATTTCTAAATATGCAAACACATAACCATTAACAGTAAATGTTGATAGAACATAAAGAAATCGACAAAACACAAGCCAAGACAAGAGACACAAATATTCTTATAATTCTTCTTATTCAGCAAAGAGAGAGAAAATATAATTTACAACAGTCAACAGGATGCCCTAGCCAGCAAAGTCTTCGTTGGTCAAACCAGCAAACCAACCTCCAATGAAGCTCGGTCAAACTCAATCAAACTCTGCCTCCAATCACAGACAAACACAGCCCAAAACAGTCTGAAATCCAGTCAAAGTCTACGGTCAAATCAGTAGTCAAACCTACGATCAACAGCAGTCAAAGTCAACGCTTCACCTCGGTTTCTGTGCCTCCAGCTACGGCCTCTCCAAATCAAAATTATGACCTCAAAAATGCAGTCAAATGATGAGTGTTGACCCAAAGTCAATGCTCGTCAACATTGTCCAGAAAATCCCTAAACTAGTCTGAAATTGCAACTGTTGTTTCACACATGTGGAGGAGAGAGAGAAGCCTCTAAGGCTGTACGAAACAATCAGATGAGAGAGATGTGTGAGATGAATGAATGATGAAATGAAGATCATGTCTCTCCTTTTTATATCCATGACTGAGGATGTGTGACACATCTTTTGGGGCTTTTGAGCCTACATTACAATTATGGCCGACCTTGACAAATTGCACATGTGTGGCAAATAAATTCAAAATCCAACTTTTGCTCATCCAAACAAGATGATCTTTAGATCAACCTTGCACCTCTCCGAAAGTGGAATCCAACAAAAATATCATCTCGATCATATGAGCAGTGCAACATGGAGTTTGGCCCTAGTTGCCAAATTTAACAGAGGGCCATTATCCCTGGTACGGGAGCCCTAGACCTTTGTATTACAATTTGTTAATATAACAAAGTTGGGCAGTTAAAATTTGTAAAAAGTTGTCTATATTGTGTACGTGTTGATTTACTGCCATTTATATTCGATTGGGCAAAGTAGTTTGTTGTAGTATTTGGATTGGTAGTGCCAATGATTCTAAGACCCTAACCTAGATTTCAATGTCCTGGAAAAACAACAAGGGAAAAACCCCTCAAAGGGGAAAACCCAAAAAAAATATCTTCTTATACAATCAAATCAAAGTGAGATATCCAAGACCCATGAACAACCGTCTAGATGCCAAGTCAAACCCTCCTTCTACACAACAAAACCATCAACAGCGAGAGACCGGCAACAAATCTTCAACAAGAGATAAGATAAGGCAAAACTTCCACAAACCCTTCATCCATTTCAGACTTCGGCCCTCCTTTTGCGAAATTTCAGAACCAATGAAGTGAATTGTGTGGGTCCAAATGAGCTCAAATCATCCTCTATTTATACTATCCAGAGGGGTGCAAATAAACATGTCTTTTGGGGCAAGGCCGACTTGATAGGTAGGGCTGACTTGGCATCTAGAGGGGTTTTTGACACAAACTACATATTTAAAAATTATTTTTCCATTTTCTTTACAATAGGTCCAATAGGACTTTGACTCTTTGACTCATCAGATACTAGAACATGCTTAACTAATAAAATAATAATTTCTTGAGCATGAAACCCATGCTTGAAAAATAATTTTTTTATTTTTCTTCTTTTTGCTTTTTACATTAAATATACAACGACATAAGTACAAAGATAATTATGAAGACCGAACCTAGTTACATTTTCTAACAAATTATAGGGTTAATGTCTAGGTTTTCATAGTTGTTTTGTGCATTATCAGCCATAGAACTTAGAAGTAATATTTTCTCTTGTCGTTGTAACCTTTTCTCTTGTTGCCTCATTAAATAGCCTTTCATTGTTTATTTTCTATCATCAATTGTGGGCTATTTTTTTATATTGCTGTCATAAATTTTGCATTGTCTAAACAGCATTTATTATAAGCCCTAATTTATAACAGCAATCCATTTAATCAAGGTAGCACATGTTTGGAATCTATTTGAGCATCTCCGGGCCTTATCTTAGCCCCCTAGACTTAGCCATAGGTTCTTTGAACTCACTGCCTCACTTCACCCAGAGCCCTACCTTATTGAATATTATTCTATAGTATATAATTAACATGTTCCACAGAGGGTATTTGGCCTGGGAGTCTTTGGGTTACTTAATCTCCTGGACCTATTGGGGAAGCCTCACTTGTGGAAATAACATCCATCCACAAAACAACAGGGGAACAAACACTAAGGTGACAGTAGTCGCTGATCTCATTGTTGCCCTTAGCCTAGAATGCCTAGTGCGGCTTTATACTAGGCTGCTAGATATTGCAGTAACACTATTGACTAGTAATATTTGACTCCTACGCATCCTCAAGAGACCATGATTCAAATGGCCTACTAGAGCCAGCATTGCAGTTTCTACAATCGTATAGTGAAGGATTGGGCTCAATAGAAGAGATTTACCATCTGACACAGCTACTTCTCCAGCTTCCTCATTGGAGTCCACTAACTTATCACCTGGGATTGAGCAATATGACATCTTTGACATTCAAGGTACACTAGAATAATTGGTGAGGATGATTAAACTCTTCGACTGTTTCAAAACTGTATTATCCTGCTTTATTTTACAGAATTTATTTCTCATATAGGGTAATATTGGAGATGTGTTATAAGTTCCCTGCCTATATCATGCTTTGTTAACTTCTAGTCCTCTCATAGTCATATTTCTCAGGCTTCAGAACAACTCCTTAAAGCCAAAGAGTAAGAGTATGACTCAGACTTGGAAAGAACTCATACATAAAACTCGGTAAATCAAAAAACTTAAAAATAGGCAAACATATGTCACTCTGCGAAAATGGTTAAACTCGATCAAACCTGACGAGTAACTTGGTTAAAATCAATCAAGCTCACCAATTCTTGGCAAGTTTGACCTGATGTCATTAAGTTCGGCACAAACCAACAGCCTCAACTCGTTCCAGAACTGAGACGAGTAGACTTTCCAGGTATGCAGCAAACTCCACAAGTATTGTTTCAATTTTGTGTCCACAAATGTTACTTCCTTTTTCTTTCTTCTATTTAGTATATTTTACTTAAGATTGTCTCAGTTCCAAACAAATCTCTCTAACAATTCTGCCTAAACAGCAACCTTTCTCCATTTATAGCAAGAGGGCAATAAAATATTTATCGCCATATTGCTGGTCACCTCAGACATTACAAGCATAAAAAGTTAGTTGTTTTGCTTCCCACTGCCGAATTTTATGTTCAACATATTAAAACTACCAACAGCCAAGTCTAACACCAGTTCTGTTGACCAGAACAGACTTCAAACTGAGCCTTCAAGGTTTAAGATAATTGATTTTTTTTCTCAACATTTATTCCATATAGTGATTGTGTTCGTTATAAACATGTGTTTTATGAGGAATCTTAAATTATAAGTAAAATTATTATAAAGTTTTATATTTTTAAAATGGTATAACTTACCATTTTTACTTTTTTCTTTCCCTATCTATTGGAATTTGGGATTGATCAGTTGACCGTTTTTTCTGGCGGGTCGACCATATTGAACATCGTGAATATGCAATCATAACAAGTATACCATTTTTAGAATGAATAACTGGGTCGGCATGATGAGTTTTGTCATACAATTCAGTGTAGAATAATTGGGTTTTGTCTGCTCATAATTTCCTTTTAACTCAGTACCGCAACCATGGCCAGATGCTTTTTATTCCAATTTCCACCAAACAGATATCACAAGTTCAAATCCAATCGAGTCATTTCACTTCCATGCACACACAGAGATACTGAGCCCGGATGCTAGTGAAATATGAAGGCGGTTTTGACAATTATGATATCTTAGCTATCTTGCAAGGCTGCCTGCCATACACATATGAAGTGCGAAGAAAATAGCTATTAAAAACTGTCCAAATCTTATCAATACTTTGATTAAAATGATTGAATCTAATTGCATTCAACTTCGATTTGGATTTATTTTTTTACATTTATGAAAATTTTTGTTCTCTCAAGGCTGCCTGCCATTCATTCAGTGTAAATAAACGAACTCTTAAAAACCAATAATTTTTAATTAACTTTTTTACTGCATTCCTTCACTAATCTCTCATTAGATTCGATTTCATTCTTTGACAATCATACAATTTTAGTTCTCCCAAGGCTGCGTCCATGCATTTAGAAACGAACTCTTAATAACCAGTGATTTTTAATTAGTTTTTTTAATGAATCCTTTCATCAAAATCCCGATTAGAATCTATTTTCAATTTTTGACAATTATAGAACTTCTCCCAGGGTTGCCTCCATACAATCAGAGACGAACTCTTAAACAACGGAGTTTAATAGATGTTTCCAGTTGACATGTGCAAACCAGATCTTTCAACATGGGATATCGCACTGACGTAGATATATCTCACAACTCGTGGAGCATATCCTTCATTTAGGATGTTGTTATTAGGGTATCTATTCCACCAAATTCGCCAAGACTTGTACCTGGCCCTAACAATGTAAGGTGGCACTCGAGACAGCGGACCATGAGGAATGGACATGTCTAGCAGATTTGAACTTAGTGCATTCCCCACTTTACCGATCAACAAACAATATCTCTTCCACCAAAATCACCCAGAACGGCCAGCCGCAGTAAACAGTCTGCGAGACAGCGACCACGGGAGAAAACGTGTTGGGGATTTGAACATAGTTGGATATCACAACAGCCCCTTTACTAGCCAACCAAGCCCCGTTGAGTTTGATTAAATTTGATTTCGAGACCGGAAAAGAGGTCGTATAAACTAAGCAAGCACAAAGAGCGATTGAATAAAATGAAAATTAGGGAAATCTGCAAAAGAAAATATATAAATACCTGCCAAGAAAAATGCAGCCGTTCAGAAGGAAGCACTGTCCAGTTCTTTTAAGCAGAATCCTTGACCTGGAATTCAAACATGAAAATTCATCAAGGAATTCACACGATACTGAAACCGAAACAAAAACTGAGAATTCTAGTGGTAAAAATTAACTACAACCTTTTGCAAAAGAAAAGAACCCTGTGAAGGCAGCAAGCCTCTCTGACACCCGCCCACCAAAGCATAACCAGCTGAGCGAAGAATTCCTTGAATTTTTCGCCATTTCCTTCCTTTGATGACGCTTCCCGGAGCGTCGATGAATCCATTACAGACGATGCAAGGATTTTACAGCATCCGATTAATGAACGGAGGCTTTTGCTTTGGCCTGTAAATTGCAAAATTGAAAAAAGCAGGCTCAGGCGTCATCGTTTTAAAACCAAAAACAATTAAAAAAGCAGTATGACTGTTTTAGTATATACGCAAACCCATCCCCAAGAAGCAACTTCTTTGCTCGGCGACCCCGCCGATATGACGTGTTCAACAGTGTGCATTTTTTATTTTATTTTTTAAATAATAATAATAGGGAGATTTGTTTAAAGAGTTGGGTAAAGGATTCATAAAATAGTTTTGAAATAATATAAATTTTGCTAATATTATGATAAAATTTAGTAGAAGTTTGAGTTATAGTTATTAAATTTCATGATTGTGGATGTGGATAAAAATAGTGTTAAATTTATTTTTTTTTAAATTATACATTTCAACATTTTGATTTTCCAAAGAAAAAAAAATATATATCTGATAAATTTACTAGAAATTTGAGTTATTGTTATTAAATTTCATGACTTTGGATGTGGATAAAAATTAGTGTTAAATTTATTTATTTTTAAATCACACATTCAACGTTCTGATTTTCCGTAGAAAAACAAAATACCAAATTTCCAAAAATAATCTACCTTCCAAACAAATTCAAATTTGTAATTGCGTCAAACAGCACCTTTGTTTAATTGTAAAGTGGGAATTGAATATCAATTACTGTGGAACTTTTTGTTACTAAATTTAAAATAGATTGGAGTTTATCTACCAGTTAATATATAAGCCATAAAACTTTTTTAATATATATATATATATATATTACATTTTGTTATATTTATCATAAAGAAATATATGTTATTAAATATCAAAATAATATGACTAAGAATGATTAAAGTTTAGTTTTAAAGGAAGGAATAATTATTAATTGGATATCTTTTATATCCATGTTTTTACAAGGAAGTCATATGTGTGGATTATTAGTAGTTGGCATTTAAGGTAGCTTCATTTACATATTTTAAGAAAGGGGAGAGGAGTTTATAAAGTGTCTTTTTTGGAAATATAAATTCACTAAAAGGTTATTTCATATTATTGTATTTTAAAAGTTATTTTATATTATTGAATTTTAAAATATAAAGGTGTTAGATTTATGGGTGAGTTAAGAGTTTTTGTTTAGTGTGTGAGATTTAATGAGGGTTTTTTTATAGAATCATTTTGACGTAGTTGTCAAATATGTGATTGAATTTAGTGAGATTATATTGCGTGATTTTATGAAATATATATGTATGAGTGGATAAAAACCTACTCGATGTCTTTTAAGTAGAGTTTAAAGGAGTTGGATCTATTAGTAGGAGTGAGGAGTTATTTTTCAAAAGAAAAATGGTTGATGAGGAACTAGCAACCTCCCCACACATGAGCAATAGTCCACACGTCACATATATCAGAAACTCATAGTTCATCCTGGGACCAAGATGTAAGAAGACCACCGAAAACTAGAGTCAGGATCCCAGACTCCAACAAGTCCCCCCGTGGGATTTGGAATTGGGTGGAGGGAAACCCTTTTATGTAGACTAATGCATCTAGTCCAAGGAGATTTGAACAGGGAACTCGTTGGCACAAAATGAGATAAATGCCCAACAACATTGGCGTCAACTAACCCCTTAAGCTAGGAGCAAGTAGTTTTTCAATAGTTAATAATGTTTAATTCTCCTCTGATCTTTTCCATGGATCCATGGGATCATCTTGAGAGTAGTTGAATATGTTATTGAACTCAATGAGATTATATTCAATGACCTTATGACATATGCACACATAAGTGGATCAAAAGTCACCCTAGTGTTCTTGAAAATTTTAGATCAAAAGCCTAAGGGTTAGCTCAATCAATGGAACCAACTACCCAAGGCATGTTGGTCACAAATTCAACCTAGTTGAGTCCCTCAAGGTTACCAACTATTATTCTCATTAGCAGATGAGACACCTTTGATCTAGATATTTTAGGGAAGGCGAGGAATCCCATGAGGTTTCCATTGGAAAAAGAAAAATAATATCAATTCCATCATTTAACCCCAAATAGATCAAGTACCAAGAGGGATCAAATCCTTATAATGTAAGCCTTTATATAGATAACACCAAGGTAAATTCATATTCACCTAAGGTCTATAGAAATCAAATCCCTGGTGATGTAAACTTTTGACTCCCTTAGTGCATGAGAGATTCATTATTAATATGGATTTATGATGGTGTATTAAAATTTGCAGTAATAAGTGACAACGTTTGGAGAGATCATGGGTATTAAGTCATTTGACATGGATTTATCTTTTGTTATGTGAAGATAATAGCATCCCTACTTAATTATCCTCCCTTACTTGTATGGCATGCATATGCATGTATGTGAATACTAATGAGATTAATAACAACCATTTATGCGGGCAGAAACGTGAAGCTGGGTTACACTTTTGTGAGAATCGGGGGCCGAAATTTTTTTTCGGCAATAGTTGGGCCGAACTCGTGATTCCGTTTAGATTGACAGCACACTAACGGCGCGGGCAAACAAAATTTTTGCCGGAGATGGGAAAACCGGCAACAAAAGTTCGGTCGAACTTCCATCAAAAGTTCGGCCGAACTGTGAGTTCGGTCGAACTTTTACTTTTAAAATAGTTCGACTGAACTAGTTTCTATAAATAAATCGCCCACGAAGTTGGTTTGTTTACCGGTTGCATTATTCGCGCGAATTTCTGTCACTGTCACTGCTGCTCTGTTCGAGCGTTTTCGCTCCTCCCGTGAGCGTTGTTTCTCCTTCTGTCCGCGTTGTTGCTCCTTTCGTCGATGTTGTTGCTCCTTTCGTCGGGTACGTTCAACCTTACCTTTTAGAAAATGGTATTTTTCAGATTATGTAAGCAAAGATATAGGTGTCTATGAAAAAAAATGATGTATATGGAAATTAGTGATGTGATTTCTGCCAACGAATATGTGTTCAAGCTCAAACTTCTTTTCTAGCTTGCTTGGTATCTCATCGTGATAAAAGTAAAGATCACATTAGCAGATTTAGATTTAATTTTCCTTCTGTTGGTGACGCCAATGTAGTCCAGGGTTCTGAATATCATCTGTAATGTAGCTTTCATAACGTAAATTTTGAATTAGAATTATCTACCTGCAACCAACAACCAGACCAACGGAACACATGTTGTTAACTTAGATAAGCCCCTCAATAAGCCAAACCTCCACACGCGAAGAATGAATAATATAATCTCACTGCTGAGAGGGGATGTGTTCACACCATAACCCTGCCTTCCAATAAAATCAAAACCCTGATTTCAGATAATGCTAAATACGTAAATCAGATGCTATTACCGTTTTTTTCGAGTAGTAGTAATGGTGATGGTTTATATATATATATATATACACTTTCTATTAACGAGATCAAACTCGCCCTCTATTTAAAATAACTGAAGAAAACATACCCTAACGATCCTGATAGGTTGGGGAACTGAATCATAGATTTATTTTGGTTCTTTGTGTTAAGGAAATAAATACAAGATAAAGCATAAATATATCTTGAATTTCAAACTAAGTTATAATTTTTTGCCATAAAAGTATGGGTTTTATTTTCAAACTCAAGAAACATGGAAAGAATTTGCAGAGTTGTTTATTGAAACTCGAATATATATATCTAGCAGTAGTCTGAGTTCTTTGTTTACATCACTGTCGGTAGGAAAATTAAATCCATCACATTCTCAATTCTGTCACCTGAAAAAGAAAATGTCACTTTATTCATAAAGATAATGCAGTGCTACATTCAGGGTCACAACCAAATAAAGCATCCAAATAGTGTAAATCGAGTGAGAAATGTGAATTTTGATCAGGTAGGATATTGCCAAAATTTCGCCTTATTTACTGCGATACTGTAAAAGGTTTACCCTGATTTACTACGTTGTATAATATGACGTTCGTTCTAGCAGAATTGCAGAAGCAAAAACGAAAAAAATGTGCACCATCCCTGGATATTTCATTATTTCCAACTGCTATTGATGCAATGATAAAAATGTAGGTAGTACTAGACATTCGGTTGTAATTATAGGAAATAAAGTAGAAACTTTCAGTGAGCCTTACAACGAAAAGTATATATATATAATGTTTTTGTACCTTGAATTGAATAAAAGCCAGAGCACGAGTAAAATGAAACTCAAAATATGCAAGAAAATCCAGAAGAAAGGCAAACAGTCTGTATTACCACTCAAATTATTGCTTGATTAAAGTATTCCTATGTGTTTTTTTCTTTTCTTTAAAATATACCAATGTTAACATATTTTACCGCATTTAAAAGTTTTGAAATGTTAAGCTATTTTACAGCATTCAAATGTTATGAATTGATAGCGAATACACACTTTCTTAATGGATTTATCAATGCATGTTCTTTTAGTAGACTATTGGTTCAAATTTTCATGGATAATCCCATTTAGACTAATTAATTTGTAGGGGTTACTGCATGAGGTGTGAATTAAGGAATTTAAACTATTAAATTAAGTAATATAGATTTAATTTAATTTCAGATTTATCAAGAGGTGTTAATATGGATTTAAGTTACTGTAAATGAAATTTATAAATATTTTTTTTTTGGTTCATTTACAAATATTTTTTTTGAAAGTTAATATTATTTAAACTTTTATAGTATGAGTAACTCTTGTCTTATATTTGACTAATTTTTTATATAATTGAAATTCAAAAATAGATGATTTTCTCCAAGTTTTAATTGTTTAAAATATGATTGTTTGAGCAACTCTTTCTTTGGGATACAAGGAGGCTCAAAGATTTTTTTCTTGTATATTTGAAGCTCTCCATTATTATAGAAAAGGATTTTTTGCTTGTATATTTTTATGCTCTTTGTCATAGTAATGTCATAGTGTATGAAGTTTTAAATTGTTTTTATTATTTTATTATATGTTGGATGTGATTTTGATTGAAAATGTTTCTTTTTTATTTATTAATTAAAAAAAATTATTAGAAAAAATATTGCTTTAAGCCTTAGAATTTACAATCAAAATTATAAATTGTATTTTTATCTAAACTATTTATGAGAAGTTTAATATTGTTTGATCTTCTCTACCATGTCCTTTTTACATATATCTAGAATAATATTATTTTTAGTTTCCGGTTTTTTGTAACATTTTACTACCATAATCAAAATATATAGAAATAATAATCTAACATTATAATATCTTGAAATGGAGCTAGCCAACTCAAATATAGTATTGCAAATCCTTGGCTAAGTTAGATGAGGAGGCTATGTATTACTTAGTATTGTATCCATATTGGGGTTGCAAGTTCTATGGGTTCAAAAGAACACTTGCAAACAATTTGTTTTCCATATGACCTCTCTTTTTCTCTTTTAAATTTCATTCTTTTAGCCATTATGGATTTGAGAAAAATACATCCTAACAGGCCAATAAAAAGCCTTAACAATGAATTAAACATGAACAACTATTAAATATGGGTAACCAAGCAGCATCAAAACAAACAACTAAATCACCAAAGCTAGTAGTGATAAATAATAAACATTCTAGGATACTTCAAAATTCCATGTAAATAATTTTTTACCTAAAATCACTAAAATTATATATGTGTGTATAATTTTTGTCAGACGAGGAGGTAACTCCGCAAAACTGAAGATGCATTAGATGGATATTGTGTGTGTACTTAGACATGGAGGTGAGACTCTTGGGATTCACTTCCCAATGTCTCTTGGACTTCCTTATTTACTAAATTACAATAAAATACAATTGCACCCAATCCCTTAGGATTAGGTGTCAACATTCCCCCCTTTAATTTGAAGGGATGTTGGTGAGTCCAAGCATCGTTTTTAACTTTTCAAACTTTCTTCTTCCAAGCGCTTTGGTGAAGATGTATGCGGACTTCTCATTTGTGGAACAATGATGTAGATGGATAGTTTTGGCCTCAACATGATGTCAAATCAGATGGTATTTTGTATTGATCTGGTTTGTTTGATCATGGAACTTCGGGTTCTTGGCCAACTTTATTGCATAATTGTTGTCGATCATGAATGGTGTTGAATTCATTTGTTTCATCTGCAAATATTCTAGGATTTTTGTGAGCCACACAATTTCCTTTGCTGCTTCAACTACTTCCACCTATTTTGCCTCGGTTGTGGAACCTGTCCTGAAACAAATTTGATACCAGAAACCCGTAACTGACCTCCATTTTACATTTTTGGACTACCTGTTTCTTGATTCTCTAGAAATGACCAGCATTTTTTCTTTCCATTTGCTGCCCTCCATTTTACATTTTAGGACTACCTATTTCTTGATTCTCTAGAAATGACCAGCATTTTTTCTTTCCATTTGTTGCAGGTTTCTGGCCTTTGAGAAACAATTATCAGAAAAGGTCTATTAAGTTGTGCAATATTTTCTTGGAAAATAATTTTCCGTGTCATTTTAGCACTGTAACATGTTCCAGCTAATATACGACCTCTTATTGAAACAGTACCAGTGAAAATTCAAGACACCCAAGGAAGCTAATTCGAACTTGGTAACTATGTTGAAAACTACTTAAAAATTTTAATCTTGCGCTTTTTTAAATATTCAAATCACTTTACATGTTATGGACTCAATATGGTCACATAAATGGTTAGATTTTATGCTCGGACAAAAATATTTTATGGTCTGACATGATTGAAAACTACTCAAAATCTTAAAAATATTAATCTTACGCCTTTTTAAATATTCAAATCATGTTAGGGGCTCAATATGGTCTGACATAAATGGTTAGATTTTATGCTCTAACATAAATATTTTATGGTCTGAAATGATTAAAAACTACTTAAAATCTTAAAAAAATTACCCATACTCTTTTTTAAATATTTAAGTCATTGTCTCACACGCCAATGGTTAGATTTTATGCTCCGACATAAATATTTTATGGTCTGACATGTTAGGCTTTATGGTGTCCTTGAAATTTCAAAGAGTTTCTTAATTGGGATCGTATTCAACTTGTATTCAACTTCCTCAGGTCCCTTGAATAGCTTCCTTGGGTGTCTTGAAGCCTGTTGCCACCTTTTCTAGGGTGTCTTGAAGCCTGTCCCTTGAACAACTTCCTTGGGTGTCTTGAAGCTTGTTGCCACATTCTTCCAAAACCTGTTGCCACCTTTTCCAGGTTTTTTCCCCTTCCCAGACTTCTTGGAAATTGAATGACTTTTGGTTGCTTTAGAAAATCTCTCTCAGCCTGTTCTGCCATGGCTATAGGAAATCGAGACTCCCGCCGCGGTCGCTCCCACTTCTACCAGAGAAAGAAGATTTTCTTGAACTTTCATATGTCTTTCCTAATGTCTATCTGTTGATGTATAACATATTTTGCTATATCTCTATCGTTTTCGCTTTTTCTACAGGGATGTATGGTTTTCTGATCATGATGGGATGTCGTTAAAACCCTCCGTAATATGTTTCCCACTGTATTCTTTGCCTCTCTTTCTTAGATAGGTAAAGTATACTGTTGGATGATATGTCTCGTTTTTCTCGCTGTATAGCTGAGAATATGTCTATATGCATATGAACTGATTAATATACATCAGCGTTTTTTCTGCCTGAAAAAAAAAGGGTTCCAGGTCTGGGTTTCTGACTGAATCTATATGGAAATTTCTGTCTAGTTAAATACCCTTATGTTTGCAAGATTGATTTATCTTTTAAGATTTTGCATTTGTGTGTTGTATGCATCAAATATTTCTATTCCCAATTTTTTTATGCACATCAATTCAACTGCACAAACAATTAAATCTAATTTAATATTATTGTCTGCTAAGTTAGTTTATGTTTTAAAAATGTGCAGTGTTGTATGTAGCAAAATATTCTATTACAGGTTTTGTTCTACATATGCATTCGGGTGTTTTGAGATATCCTTGTGTGTTAGGTTATTTATGTTTTTAAATTTTGCAATGATATGTTGTAATCTTTTTATTACAGTTTTTGGTTTGCATGTTCATTTTGGCTGCAGAAATATTCTCTCCATCATAATATCATTGTGTTTGATATCTTGATTTATGTTTTAAATTTTGCACTCACATGTTTTATCATTTTGTAGCAAAGTATTTTTATGCCTACTATATTAGGCTCTCTCTTTTCATTGAGCTGTGTGTATGGTATGGTTTCATTTAGACCATTTTCAACCACAATAGTGTTCTCTGTCATTACTGCAGAAATAAAAAGCACATGTTAGACATGATCATATTCACATAGGCAAAAAAGGGTTTTCCTTAATTTTACATATTAAAATGTCTTTGAAAAGTTATTTCTATTTAAAATAAAAAGGTGAAAGATTAGTTTCAGCAATTACTAGAACGAATAGATGGTAAGGCCCACAACAACAACTGCAAAAGCAATGTAATATAACCAATCAACCTACATCAACAAAACATATGGTCTTGAATGAGCTTTTGGACTCTTTAGATATAAATGTACACCGTGGCAATGTATCTTATATAAAACTTTAATCCATGTGCTTAACCTTAACATTGACACAAATGGAATACAATTTTACTCACTGCTTTATGATAGAAAAATATGCGGATGAATATTGCCCACATATCCGAAGTCAAAAGGGATAGATTAAAAAGGGATGCTCCGGTCATCTATAAAATATAAATTAAAGAAGCATGACATATTAGTAATGCAAATTAGATATGCGTACCAATTATGTTCATATAACACAACAAATAGATGATTCAATACAAATGTCACATAGAAGTCATATTTATCTCACGGGCCTTCAACTTAAATTATATATCTAGCATTACATTAAGCTATAGGAGATAAATCAAAGAAGCATTTGAATGTAAATTAAACATGTGTAATAATTATATCCTTTAGTTCAATAAATAGATAATAATTTGCAAATGCCATATCTAAGCTATATTTCATCTAAGTAGCTTTCAATTTAAACTTATATCTAATGTTAAATTATATAAAAGAATAATAGTAATCCAAACTTCAAAATAATATTTAGAGTTAGTATAAAATGTGACATATAATTTTCCTACGTGGAAAAACATAGTTACCGAGAGTTCAAAACTCATGCATTTGAATACAAAGTGGGTATACGAATGAGCAAGTAGATTTTTTCTAGAAATGAGGAAGTGAAGGTTGATAGAGAGCCACACAAAATTGCAAATTCATACCTTAACAAAATTGTTAGATCCTTTTAAAGAAAATGTGTCATATAATCAACTTTCATCGAAATATATGATAAAATCAACACAATTTTATGAAAAATAGTATACCATTTTTTACATTTCACATAATACAAATAGATAAATATTACTTAAGTATTGTTATAAAGATTTAACTACCCATCGAGATATGGCCAAGTGATTGAGACAGGGCATCATCACAATAAAAAACCAAGTACAAATTGTAGTAATCCTAGAATCATGCTTTACATAAGGTAAAATTGGGAAACTCATGACTTGTACTATAGATAAAAAACATTTACCCTTACCAAAAAATATATGATAAAAATTGACAAACTACATAAGCTTAAGCTTAAGGGGATATAATCCTTCTTGCCTTCCATATATATAATGAAAATGATTGTTCCAAGTCTCATGTTGCTTCTCATGTTATTTTATAAACCTTGATTGGAAAGAAAAATAGGAGGGCAGAAATGTAAGAAATATAAAACATAATGAAACACAACGTAAGAAATAGAGAACATAATGAAACACACACATACATATCTCTATACAATCAACACAATTATTTTCCTAGGAAATCCTTATGAGAGACAAGAAACCCTAAAAAGTAATGATGCTCTAGACTCCTTTTTCCCTAGGAAATCCTTATCGGAGAAAAACAACACTAAAATGTAAACATGTTCTACTCTCTCTTTTCTGGTATGGAAAATATGTAAGTACAAAGAAAGAGGTAATCTCTTTAGAGTTAGCTAACACTTTTGGCATGTAAGGTTGCTATAAAAACTTAACTTCATACATTTTCTTCTCTAACTTCACACTCCTAGTTGTATTTTCAACTATGGAACAAAATACAATAACACAAAATGGAACTCTTATTCCTCCTAGTGGCCAAGTATTTAACATAGCGTGATAGCCAACTAGGTGTAATATTTGACTCCATCAACCATTAACGAGGTTTGTGATTTTAGACCTTTTAGAGTCTTGTTAAAATTCCACATGTAGCTAGCTTGCTATGCATGAGTAATGGGGCTAAAATGACATTCTCTCATACCATGGTGGTCAACATGATAGGTCAACTTACTAAAGGCATAAATTTTGAATGAACTTCATTTGATGTTTTTCTTACACCATTGGATATGTCTTTAAGTGTAGAATAATGGTCAAGATTTTGGCACAAGGGATAATCGTTTGACCCCCAGAAATGTCATTTAATACCTCAAAATGACTCCAAAAGGTTTTAGACCCCAATTCTCCACCCACCATTAAAATGACCCTACAAGTTGATTCTTTCGGTTTTTTCACTCTATAAGCATCAAAATATATGACAAATAATATAATTATCCAATCTAGATCATTATTTAATAATTTGTTAAAATTATGAGTAAGATATACATCATGGAATTTAAATAAATAGCGTTAATTCATTGAACACCCTTGTACATTCCTTATTGATACTTGGAAAATAATACGTTTTGAAAAATAATTTGTTTATGGATTTTATTTTCCAAATTCTCTCAACCATATAAAAAACCTTATTATAATATTTGAAACCATCTATATACAACTTTTCATTTGTTTCAATAGGAATTAACATATTGAAATATTAATTGTATTTATGTCTTGTGTGCTAAGGAAGGGAGGTCGTGAACCTTAGGAGAAGAGATAATATTTGTTAAGTTAGGAGGGATAATTTTTATGAGATAGAATTAATTTAAAATGCTTCTTAAGATTATGTAACTTTCGAACCATAATTACAAATTTATTTATTTTTTTACTTATCATTTAGTTGCTAAAAGTTGAAGAATTTATGTTGGTAAATAATTAATTAGGTCTATTTAAATCATTTACCACTTTTGGGATTTTTGTTTTCGTGGTTTCATTCATAATTTCACTTTTTTGCAAATTTTCAATTTCAATTTTTCACACCACATGTGCACAATCAAAGGACCTAAGGTCTTTCCCCTACCAAAGTATGTTCTTTTAAAACATGTTTTCTTGGTGATATGGGTGATTTAGAAATGATTGGGAGAGCGAAATTCCTCATTTAATACACAATATGTTTGGTTCATGCCACTAAGCCAAGAATTTTAAATTCAACTGATTTTTAATATAACCAACTAAATCCTGCAAAAAAAGAATAAAACAATTTATGTTAGGGTTGTGGATTTAGGCATTGAAACAACACCATGATATTTCAAATTTAAAAATAATGGTTTGAGTCCTAGGTAGCTTAGAATCCTATTTGTTTTCAAAATAAGGATGCACTCCCATTTGATTCTCATGATTAGGTTGTAATCGTGAGGCTCTCGCTCAAGAGTGGACCTTCCCAAAATCTTGTGACGTCTTGTCACAAACAAAACCATCAAACTGAAAAACACATCATGCAAGAAACATAGCTCACTGACATATCATTTTTCTCCTTCAAAGAAAAAAATTCACATCATGTGAATATCTCCATGTACTCTTACATATTGGTGTACAAAACCATCAACCAAACACAAGTCGAAAAAACATGCCTCTTCAAACAATTGACTCTCAAGTCAAATAATAGCTCATGTACAAATTTCCATATTTGTTGCATTTAAGTGTGTCAACATAACTCTACCTTCAACATCTTGCTTCATGCAACATGCACCATACTTTGAATTTGCAAAGAAATTCATGAAACATCAAAATACATGCAATGCCTTAATTGGATAAGAAATCTAACCATCCGTTACCAAACCATTTCAATGGCGCTTCTTTTAGATGCACTTCATCATCATGTGAATCATCCTGACCCTCATTGATTATGGAATCCTCTTTTCCATTCTTGTCATTATCTCTTTCCACCTTCTTCAAATGTTGTGGATGACTTGTTGGATACAAAGTCCAACACTTGTCTACAAGGTGACCTTTCTTATGGAAATGAGTAATAAACAATTGCATCTTATTTTCAACATCATTTTCCTTGTCCAATGGGCCTTCGACTTTTTGCCTCATTTATTTAGAAAGTTTCATGTGCATGGATATCTTCTTCCAACATCTATAAACATTATGATTATTCAAACCACAAAAGGAACATGCAAGTTCTTTTCCAAATCTTATGTAAATATTTACCATGTTTATCATAATCAAAAACAATTTTATTAAAGGCAAATTTATACCTTGAACATTCACCGTTGTCGCCTTCTTAAGGAGGTGAATTTAATGAGGTAGTGGCTCTCCTCTGAATACTAGCAATGAATTCAATGACTCTAGAGCTTTCAACATCCTCTTCTTTTACATTCTCATTAGCTGCATGATTATTAACATCTTCTTGCAAAGTGGGTGTCAAACTTTTCCATTCATCATGAACACAAACTTCACAAGCTTGAGGTAATAAACACGAAATAAAATTCCTTCTTGGAACAGCTTCATGTGCCTCCTTGGCTTTGGAGCATTCTCCATCATGTTTTCCATAACCAAGACCCAAATAATTAGGCCCTTCCTCAACAACATTTGGCTCAACTATGCCTTGTACTCAACTATGCCTTGTACATGTTTTCCTTTAACCCTTTACTTGCATAGCACATTTTCATCAAAAATTTGGACCTTATTCCTCTAGTGTGTCTCTCAAAAGCACATACACATTCATTTTGAGAGGAAATTGAAGACAGAAACCAATAGCTAATTCTTCTAACCTTGAACAAAATGAGCTAAATTGTACTTTGATACCAACTTGATTTGAATATGGACAAACTAGTTTTGTTGGGCTATCTCCCTCATCAGTTAAATAAAAATGTGTTTAGGATCGTCTAAAGTTAGCCAATTGGGAAGGGGTTTATGTGTCAAGCTTTAAGTGTATTTTGTGAGAAATTTATGAGTTAATTAACTTTTAAAAACTCATGTGTACAACAAATAAAATGCAAAATTTTTATTTTGCAATTTTTTTTCCCTCAATCCAGATTCCGATCATTGGACATGTAAGAGGAAGAAAGAGGGAATTCACTTTTCAAATTCTAGACCTTGTCTAAACCAAAATAAACTAGAGGTTCGGTTTTCAAATACATTCACTTATTTGGAAACGTTCTAGCTACCAAAAGTCCATATGCCAATCTACCTCCCAAGAAATCCATTTATTACACCACTGGTTAGTTTTTGTCTTCCTATATTCTTTATCAACCTCTTCTAGTGATTCTTGAAATGTGGATACTTAAATCCTTCCTAAAAATTTGAGCTCTAAAACGAGAAGACATACAAGGTCATTTTAAGTCATTCCTCTATCCAATTATAAAAACCAAGTGAATATTTCTACATATTGATTTATGTCCCATAAACTGTACAATATAGGTTAATTTTTTCTTTTAACTTATTTAAATATTGTTCTAGCGCACAATTGTTCAATGGTCTGATGAAATTTCATTGATGAAGGCATGATTATGCCAATCCATGTTGCATATTTCCATTAACAATGTTTACTTACATGTAAAACAATGTTGTCTCTGCTTTTATGTTATTTTGAGTTTGCTTTTAGTGTTGAAATTGGAATATATGATATTAATTTATGACTTGCAATTATAGCTGCTGAGATACTATTCTTTTTCTCTACTATATTGTTATTTCTAGTCCTCTGGGTGCTTTCTTCATATATATATATATATATATATATATATTAAACTAATTGAAGGGATTCATAATTCTATATTTTACCATATTGCTTGCTGGTTCCATGTAGATTTAATTGACATGTATAATAGGTGGTTTCTGTTTTTGGGATGTCTGTAAAGTTTTTGGCACATCATATTGAATTTCTATAATTTGTGTAGCTCCCTAACATTCAGATAGAACCTTCATTGAAAAATGTGAGGGGGGTTTCAAATTCACATTAGATAACACCCTCCTCTGGGATAAAAAAGTTTAACAAACACAATAATAGAGAAACAATTAGTGATGTCACCAAAAGATGTAGCCTCTTCAAGGTATCATATCCTCTCATCAAGGTCTAGCATGGACCTTAATGTCATAGCCTTCTTTTGCCTAAAATGAATGCAAATTTCCTTGCAATTTGGCTTGCAACATTCATAATTCATGCTCATGGAACATGATTGTGTTGAAATTGTGATAACATCTGCTGTATGCAGAAGCTTTAATAAAAAATGATCGAAAATGACATTTTTGCTCTGTTTTTTTCAAGATATAAGGAAAATTACACCAAGTAGCTTCCAGCCTCATATGACCATCATGTCAAACTCATCTCAGGATATTGTCCAAGTAAGAGCCACTTAAGCAAGCAATATAGTATGTACATGACTCTCCAATTTCAATTAGCAGCAATGACAGTTCTAAGTATGGTGCAAACATTGCTCCAGATCCTCAATGGGGCATGTTTGATGACAATAATTTGGGGAGTGAGAGAGGAAGATGGTAGGAGAAAAATTCAAGGAATCCACGGGAAATTGAAAAATATATAACTAATAAGGTGAAGACACTTTATAACCTAAGAGAGAAACTTGTTAGGAAATGGGTGAAGTTGGTATTACACACCCAATTGGATAACCTCGAGGAGAAAACATTTCTCCCACTTTATTTGTTGGCATAACCTAGTAAGTGTTATTCACTAGCATGTATTTTGTAAAGGCCTTTCAACCTAGTTCCCATTCAACTCCATCCACCGGGTTGTAGAGGATTCCAAGCCTAATTTCATAAAAAGTAAGTTGGGGATGATCACATTGACTTGCTTGATGACATGTCTATGAATATTAACTACCTTGAACTATTTTTTTGCGTAAGGAAAGAGACACATTCCCATGTCTGAGCATGAAAACGTTCTTTGATATTGTTAATGCCTCTAGTGTTTACTTCTACAAGTTCTATAGGCAGAGTCTGTAAAGGGCCAAGTAGCCTCTGGATCTCATCTTTTATGAAAGGTGACATATCTAGTAAATTCCCCTACAGTCAATCTCTGGAATGGATCTAAATATAAGTTCTTCATTTTAATATCCATAAAACACACCAACTGTAAGGTAAACTATGTACATGTGTCAATTCTCCCACAAACTAAAGTGTATATAAGTGGTAAATTTTATACCAAGTGTGCTCCCACCATGTAAAGTGCAATTTGGTGAACTTATCATTTTTATAATTTCTTTTTTCGATTAAATTGAGTTTCACACATCAATTATTGCTTTGAAAGTTGTGTTCTACATAATTTGTGTACACTAAATTACAAATTGATTTTCTGATTTATCTATTTTGTGTAAATGTCGACCAATAGATATATATATCATGGAGGATGAACGACGAAGATCAGCCGAATCCCATATGGAGGTTCAGGGATCGGGGGATGTTCATGGTATTTAAATATAATCTTAAATCTCCATACATGTGTGTACATATGGAATTGATTTTTTATTAACTTTGTGAGTTAAATTAGTTGTTAATAAGTTTCATTTTTTAATTTTAGGAGGTAAGAGGAGAAGGGTTTCTACTCCATCCATGGAGCGTGCCCATGGTTCAACCAGTCGTGGTATGGTTCACGCAATTTAATCAATGAATATATGTATATGTATTTATATGTACACATGAATGTATTTTTCAATTGACTATAAATTCGTATTTGTTTATGAAGCTTCTCCCTTGTCTCGAGAGGTTGGTGGTGGTTCAAATTGACCTAGAGGGCCATCAATGAGTGGTAGTAGGTTGTGTGAAGGGGGTGATATTTATTCCCCCGAAGGCCAATCAATGAATGCTGGTTCTCAGTAGGGTCATTTTGGGTCTGGTTCTCAGCAGGGTCATTCTGGGTCTGGTTCTCAGCAGGGTCATGTTGGAGAAGATGCTAACCAACAACGTCAAGGTTGCCATCAATTTCAATATTTTTTCATTAAATTTGTACAAATTTTTTTACACGTGTTTTTTCTAATATACGAAATTATATATATATTGATGCAGAGGCCGAAAATGTTCGAACTAGTGGTCAAAATAGACACAGGGCAGCCCGCTACATTCAAGTAGAAGGTTGTCAACCCAACACAACTTATCCAGCTGAGATTACTGATATACCATGGGAAACCAACATGGCGGAATGCACCTCACAAAGGTGTGAAAGACTTCATGCAAAATTGCAAAGAGATATCGTGGCTTTGTCTCTACCTGCTGAGAGTCGACAAAGCCTTGAAATAGTTACACATTCATTGGGCGAAATTGTAAATGTGTACAGAAATCTTGGGCCAACGACTGATACATTTGTAGAAATGATGAGAAAGAGAAAAGAAACAGTAATGGGTCCAGATAAATGGGAGGACGTAAAACAAAAAGTTACAAAAGAAGTGGCCAAGTCAATGTTTAATTACAAGGAAGGGCCAAAAAGAAAAATTTTGAAGGTGCAGTATTTCAAGCACCCAGACATAGCTCGTTATTTGTATGATAGGCACCTTGCGGCCTATGGAAGGCTTCCATGGAACGATGAGGTTCCTGTTTATTTTTCACAAATGTTTTATGCGGAATTTTTTTTGGGTATGAAACCCAACTACAATGACCTTCCGTCAGAATTTTTTGGCCCGGGGAAAGGTCGATTATATGACCGTAAGGGCGCTAAGCGAGATGTGGAGTTGCCTCCCCCTGAGCCGCCATTTGTGAGTCGACCGTTTCGGGTCGAAACTCTGCGGTCAGAGATGGATGCGACTTCTCAAATAAGTCAAGAAGCAAGGGATGTTATGATCAACAATGTTCATAGCGGATTGGGTGGAGTCGATCTTTGTTTAAATCGACAAAGAGCATGTGAAAATGCACGTGCCAATTTTGTGTATTGTACATATGAGGAGATTGACAACATGAATGTTGAAGATCTCCGAATATATGCAAAAAATTGTCGCAATGGTTTGCAAGACCTAATTTTTCATGAGGAAGAGGGCACCGGAACGGTATGTGTTAGTGACCTTAGGGTTTGAAATTATTTTTACATATACATGTGTACAGTTTGTAATAAATACATGTGTATGTACATGTATACATTTATTTGTATGTGTACATTAATCTAACAAAAATGTATGATTATATGTTAAAACACCATTTGCAGTTCTCAGGCATGATGCGTGATGAAAATGTTAATATTACATTCGGGACCTCCGGTTCAAATGATGCAGATGGGTCTGACCATCATGATATGTTGGCACATGTATGTTAGTGTTTTTTAAGTGACTCTAAAATAAATAATTGTTGCCACACATGTACATGTATGTATATATATAATTTGATAAAATGTTTTAATAGGTACCGATTCCTTCTGATGTTTTTGGGATGGCGGTACCTTCTTCTTCCTTGGGAGATGTACCTTCTACTTCCTTGGGAGATGAGCCACAAGTATGGACAATTTTTCACAAGTTTAAAATTTATGTTTAAAAGTTATATATATATTCTACCTCAAAAAGTTCCATTAAAAATTGAGATATATATATATATATATAGAGAGAGAGAGAGAGAGAGAGAGATCTATATTTTGAGTTATTTAAAAAATTTTGAATTTAGGTTCCTATAGAAGATTTCTTTAATCCGCGGACTCTAGCGACGGAGATAGGAACATCCACAACATTTGAACAAGTTGTCTTTAGTTCCTTTTTTTAATATTATTGAAAATAAGTTTATATATGTACACATGAGTTTTCATTTGAAAGTTTTTAATATATATATATGTGTGTGTGTGTGTGTGTGTATTTAACTGTACATGTATATTGTACAGTTTACCGCTGCAGATGTTCCTATGGGAGAACTTGTTCATCAAATGGAGAGAGAACCTTATGAGGTATTGCATGATTTTTTGTTATATTTTGTTTTTTACATGAAGTTCTAGATATATATATTCTCATTCATTTTTAAAACATCAAATTTTAATGTTCAAGTACATGTGCATTGTGTATGTAGGTTTCCCATGATGCTTCACATGATAGGGCGCGGATTGAGACCCTGATAGGAAAGACGCTAGATTCGTCTCTATTTGATGGACATGATTTGTAGATTTGATTTCAAGATTTAGATGGTCTTAAAATTTGTTAAACTTGATACAGTTTGATACTTGTGAGATCTACAATTTTTGGACATATTTTATTACATTGTTAATATAATTTGTTTTATTTAATTTTTGGATGGTTTTATTACTTTTGGCATGTGAATGTGAAGTAATGTTGTCATCTATAAATTAATGTTGTCATCTGAACTACATTTGGCATGTTATGTAATGACATGTGTTATAATTTGTTTTGTTTTTAAATTTAAGTTTTGGATGCTTGGAGTACATTTGGCATGTGAAGTAATGTTGTGATCTATATTTTTTTGTTAAATTAAAAGTTAAAAGTTTTGGATGGTTTCAATCTACATTTGGCATGTGATATTTAATGTTAAATGTTTTTATTGAATAGTTGAATTATAATTGGCATGGCATGTGAAGTTTTTAAAACTCAAGTTTTGGATGGTTTCAATCTACATTTCGCATGTGATATTTAATGAAATTTAAATGTTTAATGTTTTAATGTTGCACGATATATAATCAAAAGGTTTTTAAAACTTAAAGTTTTGGATGGTTTCAATCTACATTTGGCACATGTGGTATATAATGTTAAATGTTTCTATTAGATCTAGTTGAACTATAATTGGCATGGCATGTGAAGTAACGATATATATAATCAAAAAGTTTTTTAAACTCAAGTTTTGAATGGTTTCAATCTACATTTCGCATGTGATGTTTAATGTTTTAATGTTGCACGATATATTATCAAAAAAATTTAAAATTTTAAAGTTTTGGATGGTTTCAATCTACATTTGGCACATGTGGTATATAATGTTAAATGTTTCTATTGGATAGTTGTTCATTATAATTGGCATGGCATGTCAAGTAATGTTGCACAAATCCCTTTTGGATGGTTGAAGTACATTTGGAATTTTAAGATTGCTTTTGATCTCTCCATGTAGTTTTGTTTGAATGAAAAAATTTCCAATAGGAAGAACATAGCTTTTCAATGCAACTAACCATGTATCAATTGAACTCTAATTGAAAAAAGAGTTTAAAGAAGTAGATATATGTACAAATTATCCCTTTAATTTTGATTGGAAATATAAGTCTAGTACATATATATGTTTGTTGAATTTGGGTCAATGTCATTAATGCACTCAAATAGGTAGCCTTGTCGATTTATTTACATTGTGGAAACTTTTTACCAGAAAATCCAACTAGCTTTTCATCAATACACATAGAAAAACTAGTTCCAGTTAATTGCATTCTAGAACATATATATTGAGTACGTAAATAATTTTTCATCAATGCACATAGTAAAACTAGAACAATTAATTTCATTCTAGAACATATATATATATATATATATATATATATATATATCCAATACATATAACATTTTTCATCAATGCACATGTATAGAAAAGCTACTTTTAGTTGATACTAGAGCACGTGCTTGTACCAAAACAATTTGTACATGTGCAAACACTTGCACAAATAACATAAGAAGCTCAATTTTTAGTTGAGTACTGGAAGTTCTAAAACATATTTAATCCAAAGAGAATAAATTGTTGGACAATTCACTCAAAAAAATTCTAATGGAATTCCATCTTCAATAATCCGTTCATGATCAGATTTTGACATTTTCCATCTCTTAATTTTTGATTTTTTCTTTGATTGAACTTCTATCAACTTTATGCGTGCTGCACACACCAAGTGACTATATTGAAAACTTATGGAATCATGTTCATAGTCTTCAAAGTAAACAAAGTCTCCACTTTGATGAGTTTGTCTGAAAAAATAACCTTTCAGTATAATAGACCCTCTGTCATATTGAAATCCGTGATCATTATAGTTTTGTAATAATTTCATTTTTCGTTCAGTACAACGCATCAAATAATACTTCACATTTTCATCGTTGTCAATAGGTGCAATTACAGCAAAAACATCTCCTGCACAATAAAATAAACTTAACAAAATTATACATATTTAAATTTATTTCTATATTTTTAAATCATTAGAAAGTAATTCAAATGTTACCTTCTCTAACAAGATCAGAAACTCTATCACCATCGGATGATATTGTAGTTTCCTCTAATTGAATTTCTTCAAACATTGCAACAGACATTTTGCCCTTTGTATTTAGCTTTGTGTGTTTCCAATCGTTCAGATACATTTTGTTTTCAAAAACGTCATTAGATTTTGTGTTGTCTATGCAAACATCACAAAAACAAGAATATTTTCTTTTATCCAATGCAAACACATTTCTGGATGACTTGTTTGAATTGAATGCAATTTTCGAGTCCCTTTTATTGTTTCAACATCATTTCCAATTGATTTATCTACGTCTTCGATTCCAATATGCCAGAAAAACCTTTATATGGAAAATTAGAAGAAGAATTTGTAAATATGATATCAAAATACAATCAAAGATAATCATTGCATGATAAATGTACAATGTTTAAAATTAGATTTCCAATATAAATTAAATTGAATGTACCTTCGCACTTCTCTTGATGGGTTAGTCTCATGGCTTAGAGCAGCGATGCACCATTGAACAACTTCTTTAGCGTTCACAAGTCGGCTTGCAGAGTGGTTCATTTGATATCTTCAAAGTGCTCGTTTTATGCATGCTCCTACACCGTCATGTTCTCCTTTTCCATGGCCAGTCTCAAAGAAATTCCAACAATGTTTAATGCAGGTTTTCTTATGAAGACAACACAACCAAAAGAATGATCGTGCAGATTTGAATTGACCTGCGCATCCGTCTGACCATATCCAATGTTCATTGAATGCTATTCCACGATTTTTCAATGAATCATAAATTTTTCCAAAACAATGTTGTACAAAACATGTATCATGTGTACGATCGTCACTGATATAAAAGTGATATTCTTTAATGATATGTCGATTTTCACTCGTACTTTCTATATGATCGACATTTTGTTCAGCATGTCTATATAGAATATGGACGAGCATGGAGACTTGGTCAGAGTGATAGTATTCACTCTGAATTTCTTTTTGTGGAACAAATGTGTAGTTTTCTGCAAAATCAATCACTGACAAAATGGTCCCTGGTGGAAAAACTTCACGAGATTTTTTGAATTTCAAGTCTTGCCATCGAGCTCTATGGGAATGCTTGGTGTATTTGTAAATTTCTACCTCAAACTTTCTCAAAAAGTCTATCAGAAAAATTTCGTCTTCTAGTAATTCAATTATTTTAACACTATTTGCACCTTGAATCGATGTATCGATATATTCATATCTCTTCCATTTCACTTTCATGTTGGAAAATGATTGATCATTTATATCAGTACGATATTTGTTTTGAAATTTAGTCAAATTTCCACAATCATCGCATTTTTTACCACCAACACATTTCTTTTGTAAAATAGTTCATCGCTTTCTCTTTCACATAGAATTTGAGATATGAATTCACGGATAGTGGAAGGAGGAGGTGAATCCTTCCATAATGTTCTACCGAAATCAAGGAATGTGTCATAATATAACTCAAATTTCACATGATAACGGCAACAACAAGTGTCGCGTACGGTGATAGGTTTTACATACCATGGTTTTTGTTGAACAAAAGCACTGAGTGAAACATGAATTTGACGATTCTCTTCTTTGAACTTGTTGAATAACTCTATCTGAGTGGTTTCCAAGAAATATTTTTCATGTTCTTTGTACTGATTTCGTGCTATTCTTCTTCGCATCACATGCCTTGCAGTTGGCGAAACACGCGAATTGTTCTTCCAATATTCATATATTATTTTTTTAACATTTTCTCCAAGTCTATCTTTGTATGGTTGCCTACAAATAGCTCTCCAACAAGCGAGTTCATCATTTACATCTATTTGCAGTAGAAATTTCCGATGTTTGTGCAAAGTTTTTCGCGAGGTTCCCAGTGCTCGTGCCATAAATGTTACCAAACGATTCTCTTGAGTACTTGATGAAACCATTGCCATCTGTATTCCTCTACGTACAATTGAAACATCTTTCTCTCTAGATCTCTTAATTGAATTTATAGCACTACTCATATTTTTTATCACATCTTCCTTTATTTTTTTAATCTTTGGTTGTTTTTCAAATACCCAATAGTGTTGTAGCTTCTTTTAATTTCCTTAATGATAGGAGACCTTTCAACATTTGAGCCTGAACTGTCACCCGCTCATTTAAGAAATACTTTTCAAAAATGCAGTTAACACGATATCGTACAACATGGTCAGGTTTTTTTATCTCCATATGTGTGAGTGTCAACATTTTCTAACATCTCATTATCGATAGTGATTTCATCTGTACATATTCGAAAAAATATAGTGTAATTATGAAATAGCTTCTACATGTAGTATAAAATATCTGTTTTTTCATATTTCACATTGGTTGTTAGTATACGGTGGAAGTGTGAGCGTTAGATGTGATATGTAAGGATTAGATGTGAGATGTTATAAGTTAGATGTGAGATGTAAGATATTTTTTAAATTCAAAATTTTTATATGGTAAATTTGTTTTTTATTAATAAAATTAAGAACATTTTTTCTTAGGAAAAAAAAAGGTATAGCAATTGCACCAAATGTTGCAAAGGAAACACCCCAAGGCAATAATATATAGCACTAATTTACATTTCTCAAGTTAATGACCTTGTGATTATGCCAACATGAATGCCTTGTAAATACTATCACATTGCTTTTTACCACTGATCTCTTTGGTGTATGTTTACTTTCACAATAGCTAAATTAGACATCTACCAAATTATATATATTTTTAGTGCACTTGCATAAGAAACTAAGAAATATGGAACAAGAGAAAGGAAATAGAAAAAGAACGAAAATATTAAATATGCACAAGAGATAATAAATAGAAAGAAGCACTCAATATTATTATGAGAAATCATGAATGCTATTTTGAATCTTGCTTTCTAGTTGAATAAGAATTTTCTACTGGGTAATTCAAATGATTTAATATATCTGCACTAAAATTTCATCTCTCTCTATCCTTCTCTCTCTCCCCCTCCCCCTCTCCTCTGTCTGTCTCTCTCCAACACTCCCTCCCTTTCTCTATCTTTCTCTTATTATATGTCCCCCCTACAATCTATATCTATACCTCCATCCATCTCTCCTTATTTTTCTCTCTATCTTATTCCCCTAAATACATGTCATCCTAACTCTCTCTCTTACTCTGTCCACCTATATCTCTATCTCCCACTCTCTCTCTCTCACTCTCTCTCACTCTCTCTCTCTCCCTCTCTGTCTCTCTTCCCCTTCTCTCTCCATATCTATCTCCTTTCTCCCTCCCTCTATTTTCTTCTCTCTTCTACCCTCTGCCCCCCCCTCCATCTATATCTCTACCTCCCCTTGTCTCTCCTTCTTACCCCCAAAACATACACACTCTATCTCTCTCTTTCTTGCTCTCCTCTCTCCCTCATCGTCTCTCTATCTCTCCCTTGTCACTCCCTCTCCACCTTTCTCTCTCTATGTCTTTCTTCCCCTTCCAACTCCATCTCTCTCTCTCCCCCTCTCTTTTTGTCATCTCTCTCTTCCTTCCTCTCTCTCCCTTTCTCTCCGCCCATCACACACACACACTCTCTCCACCCTACAGCTCTGTCACTATATCCCTCTCTCTCTCCTTTTGGCTCTACCCCTCTCTCCCCCCTCCATATCTACGTCTCCTTGTCTCTCTCTTCCCCATCTTTCCCTATCTTTATCCAATCCTTTTCCTTTTCTCTCCTTGCCCTCATCTCCTCTCTCCCTCATTCCATATTCATCTCTTCTTACCACTTCTTCTCTCTCCACCTCTATGTCTCAATGTCTTTGTTTTCCCATTCATTTTTTATCAAATTTTGTTCAAAATCATTAAAAAAATGTTTAAAAAACAAAAACATACATCCCAAACTATTTTACTCAAACTCATTGAAAACATGTTTAAAAAAAACAAAAACATGCAACCCAAACTTTTACCTGTCAATAGCTATTAGAATGAATATTGAAGATATACAATAATGCAAAAGTTGTTTGACTTTTGTCAATGTAGTAGGCTAAGGATTCTTTTGAAAATTATCCATGTAGAAATAAATAGTAAATGGAAGTAAATGGAATGGCAGCAAATTAATATTTATCTCGGATTTAAAAACATAAATAAATATTTATCTTTCTCAGTAGAAAAACAACACTGTGTAAATATGTAAATATATGTGAATATTCTACATCACAATAATAACTATAAAAATTATATACACAGTGAGAATAACATATTCATGAATCCAAACCTAATATTTCCCATCAAGTATATCAATATTAAGTTAAAATTAGTCATAAATTTTTTGCTTTTAGATTTAATTAAATAATGTTATAAAATTATACTCAAATAAAGTATTTGAAATTTTTTTTTTATAAATAAGTTTTGGTTCTTTTTGAAATAAGTTATGGTTCTTGGGCATGTGGTATTGATAAGCCATGGTATTGTAACCAAACAATTAAAAGCCTAGATCCATAACATAATAATCAAAAGCATAGATAGCCCATGGTATTGATAAAACATGGTATTAGCCCATGGTATTATGCTTTTCTTCCATCCTCTTCCTCTTCCTCTCCCTCTCTCTCTCTATCTTTCTCTTCGAGTTATTGATCAATGGTATTGTAAAAAAAACCTATTTAGAAGTTAATAATATCCATGGTAAATATTCATGACTAAAAATCTTGTTATAATGTAAATATTAAATTTTTATTGCCTACTTAATTAAATTTAAAAATGGTTATGCAATCATTATTTTAATTTATATGGTGAAATGAATGTTAATTTATAAGTACTATTTATATGTTATATATTTTAATGTGATATGTATATTATACTTTCTTTAATTTTAATAATATATTACAATTATATTTCAATTTTAAAATTAAATAAAATATAGAAGTTATTAAAAAATAAAATAATACCTACCACTTGTGGCCCTATTGCCCTCGGTCTGCCCTTTCATTAGGTCATTAGGGTTTTGAATTTATCAAGGTCTTTCCTTCATTCCAATGATGTCAGAACATATATGAGAGGGATTTATTATAATCATCATGACGTATTCATATTGTTTTAAAGATTGTATTTTCAGTTTCAGGACTTTTTATCAAAATGTCATTTTGATAAAAAGTCACTTATGTAATTTATTTTATTTTTTCAAATGTAATTTTATGTTACTATATGTAATAATTTTATCCCAAGTTGTCAAAGCTATTATGTGAAGCCTCAATGAGCAAATGAAAAATCCAACTCCATGACTTCAACAACCTGCAGTGTAAAAAATGTCAAAGAGTATCAGTGATAAAAGAAGAAGACTTCAAACATTAGAAAAGTGTATATTCAAAGTTTAATCAAAATCCACATGCCTATAAAAGCCCATAAGAATTTCAAAAAATCCATTGTTGCCTTTCAAAACATCAGGGGCTTTCAATAAAGAATAAATTTTGAGTTTTGTAGTGAAATTCTACTAAGTTTCTTGGTGTTGCGCATTCAGCACTTGGCACTGCGCGCTTGGACCTTGGCACTGTGCCCTTGCCCGAAATATTCAAATTAATTTGTGAAGGCATTGCGTGCCTCTATACTGGCATTACGTGTTTGCATAAGAGCTGTGTGCTTACCATTGGCATTGCGCGCCTAGCCAGGGAAAGTTGCTGAGTGATCTAGCAACTCAAACAAGTTCAAATATCTTCCAAATTTCTCCTAATTCCTCCAAGAAGCCCTCAAAATAGTAAGTACCCATTTTAACCTTGATTTTAAGCTATTTGGTGATTCTTAATTGAATGGAAATGAAACCCTAAAGGAAAACCCTAATTTTAGCTTGTGATCATTGTTTTTACCTTTGTTTCATCCTCCTAAAAGAAATAGCAGTCATAAATAGGGTAACTACATTGATTTAGGGTTTTCATTTATCTAGTTTGCCCCTACACACATTCCCTTTCACTCATTCCCTTCACCTTTCAAGCTAGTCATCTCATCCCCTTCCCTTCATTCATTTCACTTGCACCCTAGGGTTTCCAAATTAGAATTTGAAGATGTCAGAGGAAGAAGATAGTGGCATTGTTGGTGAGGAACAAATTCCAAGGAGAAATGAACTTAAGGGAGGGAAAATAAATAGGTTTGAAACCATCATGAAAAGGGAACTCATGGCCTCTCCTCTCAATGTCTCTTGTTTTAAACATGTGGGCTGGTTTGAGTTTTGCGAGAGAGTGTAGCAAGTCCAAAATCACTCGGAGTTAACAAGACTGTTCATCATCAATTTACATGACAAGCAGAGAAATCTTGTTGGGGTTACTTTTGAGATGTCCACCAATGCCATTGCAGCTGCTACAAAGATACCTAGTGTGGGAAAGAGGTGGTTTAAAAAAAAAAACCTGGACATGAATTATTTTGAACCATACCTCAAACCTAGGTATAAAGATCACAACAAGTCCATTTTCTCCTTTTCTCATCTCCTTGACCGGTATGTGCCCATGATGAGGATAATAATGAAATACTTCACTTGTGAGGGAAGGTTTTCCAGCCTCTACTCATACCATATCCATATTCTTATGAATTTCACTAGAGTTAGAATGCTACGCATACCATAATATATTTTTTGGAGCATTGAAAATATGGCTTAAATTGTGCAAAAGAGGAATCAAAATCAGAAAATGCAAAGCCTTTTTCATCATTCACTCATTAAGATGGTGTTCATGTATTAGCTTCAGCAGAAAGACATTCCATGGGATGCATTCATTACAAATGAGGTTTTCACTACTCCACCTATTCATCATGACCAGGATATTCCTTCGTCATCTTATCCTCCCATATCCACTTGTCCATCACATCCCACTGCTCATAGATCACCATCCACTCACATCCATTCACCTCATGGTGATCCTATCTCAACACCTTTCTACAACCTTTTACCATCACATTATCATACCAGAGCATCAAGCAGTGAAAGGGACATTGAGACAGATGGCACTAAATTGACTGATATTGAGCCATTTTCCTTGAAATATAAGAGAGGCCACAAGCATGTGTTTGCTTCACATGGTGTGAAAGGGGCCATGCCTTCTTCATCAGAAAAACAGGTAGACAAGGGCAAGGAAAAGGCTACAGGGCCTATCACTATTGAGGAGGAGGACAAACATGAAACTGAACAAGAGTTTCAGTTGATTGACCTTGATGATGAGGATGAGGTTAGAATCACTAATGCATTGATCAGAGGCAAGGATGCCAAGATTAGTGAGCTTAAAGCTAATCTTTGTAGAGCGAGGAATGTGATTAACTTTCTTGAGCTAGAGAATGAGCAGTTGAAGACAAAGCATACCATCAGTTAGGTCAGGGAAATCAGATCTTAGAGAGAGGCCGAAAAGGCCAAGGCCTAGTTGGATGAGACCTTGGGTAGAATTAATGACAATGATGATGAGAAAGATCAGCTTCCTAGACAGAGACCGAGGACCATTGGACTGAAGAGGGCTTTAGCCCAGGAAAGGCAGAAAGAGGTTGAATTGGCAGAGCAGCTCACTCCAAGTGAGCTACTTGCCATTGAGATTAGTGAAGATAGAGAGTCTTGGATTGAGAGAGCCTATTTTCATATGGATAGCTTGTTAGAGAAATCCAAGAAGTAAACTAATATTCAGAGCAAGATGGCGAAGCACTATGCCATGAGAAACATGGTTGCAAGGGCCAAGCTAAAACATGCCCATGCAAATATTCAAGTTTTGACCGAGTCAAATGAGAAAGAGAATTTGAATATTCTTTCTGAGATTTCCCTCCAGGCCTCCAACCCTTGATCAGCAAGAAAATTCCAAATTTTGATTTTTGGGACAATTTAGCATGCAGAAAATGTGCTAAACACGCAGTGCCACTGGCGCTGTACTCTCCTTTAGGCCATCCAAATGGAAAATTGTCAACATATTAACGTTCCTAGTGATGAATACATCAACCTCAAAAAGTTTCAGGAGATTTGGAGCAAAAATGGTGCCTCAAAAAGGCCAAAAACCATCAAATAATCATGTTCCTGCCCTATTTTTGACCTTGGCGCTGCGCGTTTACCAGTCTTGGGAGAATAGGTTTTTGATAGGGCAGATGGACACCATTTTGGAAACTGGAGACATATTTGGAAACTAGACGTAGAGATATTTTCAATGAGCTATCATGGAGCTCATTTGGACATCGGGAAGGCCTCCAAAAGTTGGATGGAAGACAAGCCATATTTTCTGTCATGGCGTTGCGCTTTTACCAAGAAATGGGCAATTTTCACTTTTTTTTAGCATTTTTGACTTTTTTACTTTTTGATTGGGTAAATGTGAATTTTTTTTATGTAAATGGTCAAAATGGATGTAAATATTATGTTTTCACTTTTATCTAAAGTAGATGCACTAGATAAGTCTCCTAGGAGGTCAAATGAATCAATTTCCTCTCTTTTAGAGGCAAATTGTTGAGTTTCCTAGTCTTTAGATTCTTGTTTGGGAGTAGGTGAAACAAATTCTCCTCTCATGGATTCGACTCACTGAGGTTAGGGAGAGTGTTTTTAATTCTATTTTATGTATTTTCTCAGTCATTTTTAGAGTTTGGACTCACTTGGAGCTTTGGTATATCAAGAGACATATTTGTATATCAGTTTGGCTTGGACATTAATAGAAATTTGCAGCTATTTTCTTGGGATCCATGTGTATGAGTTTTAGAAATAGTTTCCTCTCTGTTATCAATTTGTCTGAATTTATTGTTAATTCATAAACCATTTCATGTCTATAATATATTTATTTACTGCTATGTTTTGGGAAATTAGTATAATGTGTTCATGCTCTTCAGTTTAGGGAAAATACATTTCACATGCTTTCCATAGCTCCTCACTAGTCTTTTCACCTCACAAAATAATATTTGAATGTCTAAACCTTTTACCTACCTTGCCTCTTTAAACCCTTGCATATTTTGACCTAGTTTCCTTCCCTTAGCTGTTGGCTCCTCCTGATCTAGTAAACCCTAAAATCAAAATCGAAACCCCTTGTACTCCTTAGCTAGCCTAAAATCCTTGCATCCAACCTTCTTGGCTATGATTATATCGAGAGATCCCTCTCCGAATTGGTAGGGCTAGATACCAAGTCCAAAGTTTGGTTTGAGGTTACCTAGGTATTTGCCTCTCTCAGCCTTAAGGTTCAATATGATTGATAACACAGACAAAGGGAGTGAGGCTGCAAGGCTTCATAGAAGTAGATTGGGAAAGGAATCCATCAGACAGGAAAAAAACATCATGAGGAATCTTTAGTATTGGCTCAACAATAGTTTCTTGGTACAGAAGGAAGTAGAGATAAATTGAACTTAGTTCAACATAAGCATAGTACATGGTCATTATTCAAGTAGCTTGTGATGTTATCTAGATGAGGACGATCCTTGTTGGGTTATTTGGTTAGCAGATGGATATTATAGTGATTTATTGTGACAATCAGAGTTGTATCAAACTATCTAGCAATCCTATTTTTCTTGATCGATCCAAGAATATTAAGATCCAGTATCAAAATCTCAGAGATTGTCTGCATAGGAAAATTATGTTGCTAGAGTATGTTCCTACATAGGAACAAGATGCAGATATATTGACTAAGGCATTGTCAAGAGGCAGATTCAAGTTCCATACAGGTAGGATTGGGGTATCTAATAATCCGTTTCTTGTCCTAATGATGAACCACACTGGCTGGTTCGAAACGCGTCGACCAAATCTATTATGATGTGATTTTCACCAAAATATTTTAATCACAATCCCTTTCTTGTTGAGAGGGATCGTTAAAAATGACGCCAATAAAGATTCTAATTTAATTTTCTCTTGAATTAAATTAGAAGAAAATTGTATTTCCACATCACATGACATCTTGTATGATTTAACTAAGTTATTTTGACTTAGTTGGTTCAGTTAATTCACGTTGAGGGTATAACTTGAGTCATGTAGAGTGGTTCCTACTTTTTAGGAGCCTTGGTTGAGTTTATTTTGAGTTTTAATTAATTAATATTCAGTTTATCTGAGTTAAATTTATTTAAACTAGTTCCAACTATTGGAGGAACTAGTGGGAGGTCTAGTAGTGAGTTATGTACTTTGTGATCAACTAGTTAACTGATAAATCAACCATAAATATCTAATGCATTCCATATATATGAGTTACCCAGTTGATATTGGAGTTCAAGGGTAGTGTACTATCATTTGTATAATTATCCAAATTTTACAGGTGTTGTATACTTTTAAAGGAAGGCCTATGATGGATTGCATCTTTTTGGATGAGGAATTTCCCTAATTAATATGGGACAATTCCCAAGGAAACAAAACAAGGAAATAGGGACTTGGGAAAGATAAAAATTGGTTAAATATTGGCCAAGGCTTGTCTAGGAAGCAGTGAGACAGATATAGACAGTGCCGAGGTTTCTCGGGCTTGAGCAAAGCATTGTAATCTTCTCATATTTTTTGACTAATGTAATATATAGATAGGAGGGGTTTTTAGTTTTGGCTTTCCCCAAGACATCATTGTGTAATGTGTTGATTGAACTCTTTCTCTTGTATGCTTCATGATTTCACGATCATTTAATTGTTTCCGTAGTTGGTAGAGTAGATTCAAATCTATTGTTTCAGTAAATTACAATTAGCAATTTGAATATATAATGAATTTCTACATAATCTATCTCTAATCGACACTATATTTCTTATCGTTCATTCATTTTATTGTACACGGGTCCCACTGGTAGTCCAATACCTATTTGTTTAATGAAGTCCTATGTTTAGACTATATTTGGAACTAAAATTGTTTGAGTTAATTTTCATATTATGACACTAGTTTTATATGTTAATAAGAAATATAGTACTAAAGATTATTATATTTTTTTTTATTCAAATTTGCTCCATCTAATTTTTTTCACTGTATAACTGAAGAAAATTGTGTTACTATCTTCTATCTTAATCCACCTTATTCTCATTTTTTGTGACCAAACTATTTCCTCTTTCCATGCTTGTGTGGCTTGTTGTTTCTTTAGTTTAGCTTCTTGCAGATGAGACTGTGGTCGTTCATCCATTGAATGAAGTTGCCTATATTCCTTGAGGTTACAATATAATATGGATTCTTTGTAATTTTGGCTAGGTGTCCACTAAGATTCTTTGATCCGAAGGATGGCTTCCTAGTAGCTTTATTTTTTGTTAGTATTTTTTGTTTGGATTTTTTGTATTCCACTAGAAATGTGCAAGAGAGTTGGGTGGTACTTGCATCCCCCTCTAGGGATATTTTTTAGTCAATTTAATGTTATTAAATTGCTGACATAAATTATTTACCGGAGTTGGTAAACTTGTGAAGTGCAAGTGCACTATATATGGTAGAAGCCTATTTTTCTTAATTCATTGGTGTGATGCTATAATTTGTAGAGATTGCTTCAAAGGATGTTTCTATTCTTATGTCCTTAATGAGATTGATGGATTAAATTAAAACTAAGTTCTAAAAATCAACTCTGCAGAAATCAATTAAATTCTATAATTCAACTAAGTTTCTACTCTGCAAAAAATGAAACAAATCTTTCTCTATATTATGAAGAAGTCTTTAACTAATGAATTTGTTAGTCTCTAATAATTCTAGCAGTCTAATGTCTATAAATAAAATCAAATTCTGGAAAATGGAATTTGGACATTTTTATGTTTTTAAAATGGAATGCTATGTAAATGAAACTGACTCAAAGAAATGAATAAGGAATTATTATTCTAGACAAAAGTCACTCTTAAACTAGAAATCATTCACTCATGTGCCAAACATAAATCACTAAATCACTATTGCTTCGAAATAAATCACTAAATGATCTTTGAAATAAACCTATCAACAAACTGGAAAATAAATCTTTCAATTTTCTTGAAAAAAATCACACATGAATATGTAAAACTACTTTGCAATAAACTACTACTACTTGGAAATAAAACTATGGATCACTTCTACATTTTAACAATTTGAAAGGAAGATGAATCTACATCAAATGAAAAATGAAAACTATGTAAACATCTAATTCAAATGGAAAAATGGAATTCTGGAAATGACTACAGCATTTGAAAAGATAAAATGAAACTACATCAAACGATAAATAAAAGCTATGAAAACATCTATATGGAAAACACGAAATATAGAGCCTTCTCTATTTGCAGGGGCCTTCAAAAAAAAGTGTTTTCAACAATCTAATCCAAAAAATAGCTACACATCAAATCTGCTAGATGTTTATTCATTGAAAAGAAATAAAAACATAGTTTTAAAAGTTTCACAGTCGCATCACAATTTTTTCATTGTTCAGTTATTTGTTTGCCCTATATCTATAAAAACCCGCATATAAATATTTTGAGGCTTTTACTCCTATTTGGACTAAACAAATATTATCTTAAACTTTTAATAGGAATCAAAATAACATTTCTTCATGATTTTCTATTTGGAAAAGAAAGTCATGAAGTCGTGATTGTCTTGTTATCTCACTTTCTTGCACAACAATTTGTTTGACTACGCCTTTGACTATGTAACTGGATAGTTCCTTGCATGATTTGGCTTATATAGATAGGAGGAAATCCATGAGGGGATCATTCTCCACCTGTCCACATATTTTGTTGCTTAGTTGGCACCTCAGAAAACGTGAACCAACTGGAGAATTAGGTCAATTTTGTATCTAATACAAATTTTAATCTAATAATAGGAAACATTACCGAATATGAAAGACAGGTCATTTAAATACGTTACCATGTCAAAAAAATTCATTTTAATGCTTATTTGAGCTGATGATGTTGAAAAAAAGGAGGAAAAGTAAGAGAAAGGAAGTGTCAAAATGAAATAGTCATGAATCATGAGGCTCTAAGTTCCCCCATACAGAGGTGATTTCATTTCCTCATGCAAAAATGAAAAATTTATGATCCTTGTCAGCTACTACATTTGCCCCGAGACTTCTATGAGAACATCCAGTTTTATCTTATTTTCTTTCCTTCTACTCACTGCCATCCTTGGTTTTCTCATCAAGATTTTGTATTTCAGATTTATGACCTGTCTTTTAAGGATTTTATTCTTTTTCTTTAACTCCTTGTTTTTCTTGTACCACAGTCCCAAATGAAAAATAATTTTGTCATTCTTGGTTTTCTCAATTTTGTTCTGAAACCTTAAGGCCTCATGGTCTTGTTCTATGTGTCTATTTAGTTTCTCAAATTCAAATATTTCTTGTTTTAAAGTGGTTACTTGTGGACTATTAGACTGAGCTTCTTCCCTTTGTTTTATGACTGATGTTTTCCTTGTATCTCTCCTCTCCAGAGATTCAATGTAATCACAAATTTTCTACTGCGAAGGATTGATTTCTGGTGTTCTTTGGCCTCGGCTATGAATGGGTGAGATAATAGTGGGTGATGGAACCCTTAGTTCCTCTTCTAAATCAACATATTCTATACTCTCTGAAGATATTTCTTTTATTGTTTGGTTGAGCCTCGCACTTCTTCTTACTGATGGAGGAGGGTTTTGAATTTTTTCCCTTTACTTCCTTGTTTTGGGCTCCTCTATTTTATTGGATGTATTCCTTATTTTTTGTTGTATTTCTTTCTTCTAACACTTTGTTTCTTAATATTTCCTAAAAAAATTTCAATGGGAACCTCATTTTTTGACTGTTTTTGTGGTGGTTGTTGTAAATTTTCAACAAGGTTTTCATTTCTTATTTTTCTCCCACTTTTTGTTTTTCTAATGTTGGGCTACTCTTGGTCTCCCTATTTGAAATTATTTCTAATTAGGAAGTTATCCCAATTACCTCCTAGACTTTCAAGGTGAAACTATAGGAGAATTTTAATAAATCCATGATGATACATGCTGTTCTCTTTAAATTGGATTCTTCTCTGAAAATTCCCTCACATATTTATTAAACTATTCAACAAGAAGTATGGAAGATTTAACTCATTTCCTTCAAGAAAATTCATTAATAGTCGAACACGATAAAATAACATGCATGTAAATCTCCCTTCACAAGTGACAAATTTTTGAATTACTAGCAATAAATTTCTCCATTTACCTTTAAGTGTTGTGCTTGGAATTCCTTTCTTAAAAATGGTGGTGTCCATACCAGTATTTTTTCAAGAAAACCTTCCATTCTTCTCCTTCAATGCTTCTGTTCTTGAACCATATCTCTCCATTTCTCGGCAATATGGTGGCTTCAATAATAAAAAACTATGTCATTGAAATTTTGACATCTCCAATTTCGACCTCCATTCCATCGGAAGCCCAAGCGAATGAATTAGTTACTTCCTTGTTAAAGCCTTCGAATTTCTTCATGAAATTGATCCAATGTGCTTTTTGCAGCACCTCTTTCACCTATGGGTACCCCTCCATGAACTTCCTCCCTTCTAGTTCTGTTCTCACTATGAATCCCATGGCTAAGAAGTTTCGCCTCAAGACTACTTCTTGAGAGGGTATGAGTGAGGGTTTTGGATGATGGTATGTATGAGGGCTTCATAATTAATGAGAGCGTGAGTGAGGTCGAGAGGAACTAACCATTAGAGTATGATTTGGGCAATCTTAAAAATGAAATCTGGATTTGTTGTTGGCATGTTTATGTGATGACAAGTAGTGAATGGTGGATTTGGTTTTGATTTCATTTAACACGATCAACTATTAACAATAATGTTTTTTAATTGGTGGTATAATGCCCATATGATCCATACACTAATGTTTAAACCCTTATTATTAAATTAAATTTTTTCATTTGTATACCTTTGAATTGATGTTACTAACCCTTGGTTTTTCTTTTTTTTCTTTGTCTTCAGGTGTCTTTAGTGGTGGATCGCCTTAATTCTTCAATTTCTTCAATGAAAAAGGTTCCTGTCAAACATTAGTTTCATAAATCTATCAAAGTTGTAAAATCTCAGTAACTCTGTAGTTGCATTTATTCATAGAAGAAAAGAATGGGAAGCAAAGAGAATGAGATTTTAGAATAGGTAAGGAGAAAATTTAAGGTGCCAATAGAAAATTCTTGGTTTTCACCTTATATTTTATGTATAAACATGCCAACAATTGTTTGTTTTCATGTGTATATATATATATATATATATATATATATATATATATATATTCTCTTTTTTTTTAGGAAAAATAAAAACAAAAGGACGCTTTAAGTTGGGGGAGAAGAATTCTTCTCAACCAACTTCAAATTGAAATTATTTTGAAATATCTCAACAAATTCCTCCTTTGATAATGACTTGTGATAGATCCTCAGTCGATGTCCACTTACAAGGAGATGGTCTTTTTCTTCATTAATGGTCCTGATCCTGACTGCTCCGTTATCAAATATTTTTTCAATCTCATAAGGACCAAGCCAATGAGTCTGATTTTTTCCTTGAAAATCCTTGAACTTTGAATCAAAGAGTAATTACCAATCTCCAGCTTGAAATTTTCTTTATTTTAGATACTTATCACACCACTTGGATCTTTTTTGTTGAACTAGAATGAAATTTTGAATAACATCTTATCTTAACTCATCAATCTCATTGACTTGTTCCATTCTATGATTTTGTGCTTATGATAGATCAAGTCCCAATTTAACTGTTGCCTTGAAAGTTTTTATATGGAGTTCAATAGGAAGCAGGACTTTCTTCCCATAAACAATTTCATAGGGGGCATGTCTTGTAGTGCTTCTCCATGTAGTTCGGTAGGCCCATAAAGCTTCTAGAAGCTTTTCTGCTCAATCCATTTTATGAAAACGTATAGCATTGAAAAGGATTTCTTCAATCACTTTGTTAGTAGATTCTACTTGTCCATTTTCTTGTGGATGATATGGAGTAGACTTTCTATACTTGATTTTGTATTCCTCTACTATATTCTGTAACATCTTGGATGTGAATTAAGTACTCTGATATGTCACAATTTCCCTTGGGACACTAAAACAAGTAAAAATATCCTAAAAAATAAATGAAACTACTACATTTTTCAGTAGCAAAATAAATTGCTTTAGATTCTACCCATTTAGCAATATAATTAGTGCACACAATAATATACCTCTTTTGTCTTGAAGGTGGATTGATTGGTCTGAAAAATACTAGAGCCCACTGTTCAAAAGGTTCAATAAGTACCTGAGGTTTTAGAGGCATTTCATCTGAAGGTACATGTTTCCCCATTATTTGACAATTATCACATCTCTTAACATATTCTTTGGCATACTTTAAAAGGGAAGGCCAATAATATCACAAGATAAGGACTTTATAGGAAGTTATTTTATCAACAGAATGTCCTCCACATGGTTCACCATGACATGATTTTAGTATCTCAGGTATTTCATCCTCTCTTACACATATTCAAATGATGAGATCTAGACCTATATTGTACAATTCCTCATTTATCTTGTTGGGTGTGGAGCCTGATTATCTTGTTTATTTTGTATCACAACGTTGGACCCATGTAACTTAATGGGGTGGCAACACTGCCCGTAATTAAACGCTGCCTGGGGGGTCCAGGGGGCAGCGGCTGCGACTTTATGGAGCCCCCGCCTCGCGGGGGGTTTCGGGGGTAGTGCCCCTGAAGCTAAAAACAAATCTAAAATTTCCTTGTGCATAGTAATTTCTCGTCAATCTGGGCCGTTCATAGGCAGATGATCTGACGGTAGAAGTTATGTTTAGTTTAGGGTTTTTTGCCTTAGTAGGCAACCCCCTTGTATATATGAGGGTATTGTATTGCAGATGTGTATTACATGTGTATTATCAGAGAGTGAAACAGATAGGGAGAATGTGAGAGAGAACAAAGGATATTACAGCAGATCTGCTGTAGGTTTTGTCTCTTCAATTTTTTGCTGGATAATAGAAAGGAAGGACTGGCTGTTCAGGGTGGACGTAGCCCAAACTGGGTGAACCACGTATATATGTGTCTCTCTGGTTTTATGTGTTTTGTGTGCTTGTATTTTTACCATATTTTATGTGTTGCATTGCTCCATACTATATAATTTAATAATAATAGAAAGGAAGGACCGGTTGTTCAGGGTGGACGTAGCCCAAACTGGGTGAACCACGCATATCTGTGTCTCTCTGGTTTTATGTGTTTTGTGTGCTTTTATTTTTCGCATATTTTATGTGTTGCATTGCTCCATAATATATAATTTTCTAACATATCCATGAATAAGATGCACTCATTTGAATTATCTTTCTTCTCTCTCTAGGAAACAAATATGATGGTAATTTTCCTGTAGCCAAATAGTTAGCAATATATGAAAACCATGGATATTTAGTGGCTATTGCAAAGAGATATTCATCAGGAAAATTATCTTCTACAAGTATATCATTGTTATCATTTTGAATTAAATATAAAAAGTCAACAACTATATTTTTCTTTCTAGGTCGATCCAAAATAGCAATATTAAATTCCTGTAGAAATAATAACCATCTTGTGACTCTTCCATTACTGATTGGTTTATTCATTAGATATCTAATTGCAAAATGGCCTACATGAATTAAAGTTTCATAGCCAGTGATGTAATGTCTGAATTTGTTAATGGCATGGAAAACAACTAAAAAATCCTTTTTAGTAACAATATAATTTAACTCTATAGGAGTCAAATTTTTACTTGTATAGTAAATGGCATATGGAATCAAGTATTTTTGTCCTAATACAACTCCCAGATATGTATCTGAAGCATCAATTGAAATATGGAAAGGAAATTTCCAGTTTGGTCCTCTTAGAATAGGTGCTTTAGAAATCTTCTCTTTCAAAGTTTCAAAGGCATTTTGGCAATCAGGATTCTAACTAAATTCACAATATTTTGTAAGAAATTTGAAGAAAGGAGATGGAATTTTTGTGATTTTTTCTATAAATATTCTATGGTATCCAGCGAAACCAATAAAATTCCTAACATCTCTTTAAAAATTGGAACTACTAATTTAGAAATAAATTCTACTTTAGATGAGTCCACCTTAATTCCATTTCCTTAAATGTGGTGTCCTAAAACAATCACCTTAGTAAACATCATAAAAGAAATTTCATGACTTGATGAGATATTGTATTCTTTACATCTTATGAGAAATTTTTCTAAATTATTAAGAGCTTCTTCAAAAGAATTTCTATAGATTATAAAATCATCCATATAAACTTCCACACAATCATGAATTTGATAAGAGAAAATAACCAATACTACTCTTTGTAATGTTTCTGGTCCATTACATAATCCAAAAGGAAGTACTTGATAGGCATAAGTTCCCCATAGACAGGTAAAAGTGGTTTCATCTTGAACCATTGGTGCAACCTAAATCTAGTTATACCCACTAAAACCATCCAAAAATGAAAATATGTCTTCCCTGCTAATGTATCTAACACTTGATCTATGAAAGGGAGTGGAAAATGATATTTCAAAGTGGCCTTATTAAGCTCCCTATAATCAATACATAATCTTCATTTTCCATTCTTTTTAGGAACAATTACTAAAGTTTAAACCCATTTACTTTTTGATATTGGATAAATAAAATTTACATTTACTAGTTTCTGTTGTTCCTCCTTAACAATTTCCCTTAAGTTTGGATTCATTCTTCTTTGAGATTGTCGAATTGGTTTGACATTATCTTCAATATATATGTGATGCATGCAAATTTTAGGATTAATTCCTTTCATGTAAGTGTATTCCCATGCATATGCAGAAGAGTGTTTTTGCAATTTTTATATAAATTTCTTCCTTTGAAATTCTTCCCTATTTTGTTTACATGTAAAGTTTTTCTTGGAAATATTTCTATTTATGATTTCCAAATGATTCCATAGAATATAAAGACATCTTTCTGGATGATAAATATTCAATGTTGCATTTTTCTTGGAAATTTTGACTAACCTCATAATATGAAGATGATTCATTATTTTCTATTGAATTTAAAATTTGATCTTCTTCACTAACAGGGGAGATAGTAAAAATAGGTTGTATATCATTATCATCACCCATAGTGTTATCACAAATAAAATTCCTTTTTGGTTAGTAGAGTCATTTACCATAGGTTTCATTTGTCTTATAAAAATTGGTTCATGAAATTGATGAAATTTTATGAATGGGTTATTATCCTAAGTTTAGAGAGTCCCACTTATCATATCATCATATTAAAACTGATAAAAATCCAGAAAAGGTCTTCATGCATTATTTTAAAAATCGATAGTGGCCATTTTTCTATCTTTTCCTGAGTCTGTAGTGAATATAACTAAAAACATATTGTTTTCGCTATGGACTCACCTAACCAGTCCGTACCGAATTTTCCAGAATATAACAAAAGAAGAAATGGTTTTCTACACCGATAAAGGAAATGGTGAGGTGTCAAGTCTTTAGAGGTTCAAGGTCAATCCAAGGCCACGTGATCAGTTAAAGGAGTCATGCAGCATGCATAATCATAAGCGGTCACTCATCATTTCACTTAACCTCTCCCATTTTGTCATTATCCCTCCGATATTTGAATTTCACCTTTTAAATTCACCTTCAAAGCTAGTCTCTGTCATCCTTCTTTCGACCTCTATGTACAATTATTGATTGTCATCCTTGAGAAGTCTAGCTTTGTTGCAATATTCTTGCTATTCAATTCCTTTCTTTGCAGGTGTCACAACATCAAGAGGCCAAAACAGTCTAAAGGGAGATGGCCATGCAGAAGAAGACCAATAAAGGGGGTTTGTTTGTAAGGTATGAGCCCATGGATCTAAATTTACTCAACAAGGACCCTAGCTTTGTAGAGGATTTCAATAGTGTTGGATGCATGAGATTCTGCCAAAAATTAAAAGTTTTTCATGCCCAGGTTTTGAAATATTTTGTAGTGAATTTCGTAGGTACTGCATCAAAGGAAGGGGTGATGAGTTTTGTAGTTTCACCTGAGACAATTTTCCAAGCCACAGAGATTCTGAGGATGGGAGAAGAGTGGTTCAAATACACTAAGTTTAAATTACAGAACTGTGATGAGTTTATAAAACCTTAACATATTGAAGTAGATATGATCTCTGCAATCCCAAGGACCTGCCTTAAACAAAACTACTCCATACTGCTGCTTGTAATTCAAAAATACTTCACATGTGGAGGGAGGTTCTGTATGGTCTATCAGTACTATTTTAGGCTCTTGCTACATTTCACTAGTAAAAAATTTCTATAGCTTCCATTTTTCTTATTTAGGAGCTAGGCCAGAAGGTAGTGAGACTTCAATTTTCCATCATGGGTTGATCAAACTTTTGGTGTTGGAGGATTTGAAAAAACTGAATAGAGACTAGGCCACATTCCTTTTTCTCAGTGGTTATGAGGTAGATGCATTAACAGCCAAGAAGAATCCAAAATGAAAAGCCACTCGTTCAAGCAAGAGTGAAAAACCTGTAGCTGAAATAGAGGGTGTGAATGAGGAGCAAATGGAGCCCATTGTAGAGCCCATGTATTTTGAATTAGAGCATGCACAAGAAGCAGAAGTTCCACAACCTACACCTGAAAGTAGCAAACCAAAGATCAGCAAGAAGAGTCATGGAAGGATAAAAAGAAGCCAAACACTTGGGAAAGGCAGCCTTGAGGATATTCTTAAAGCCATAAACATATAGGAGACTCCAATGGTAAAATTTTTAGATATTAAGGGAATCAAGAAGAAAAATAAGGGTATAACTGCTAAAAAACTTGATTTCTCAGGAGAAGATGCAGGGTTTATTTTTCAACCAAAAACACCACTCACCAGGCTGAAACTTGCCAAAGGTGTCATGGAAAGGAAAAAGATAGAAGTTACATACAAAGGCAAGAAACATATGGAAAATAATATCATTTATTTGTCTCCAACAAAAGAAGAGATCATTGTGAATTCGAAGGGTAAAGAGAAGGTTGTTGAAAAAAATGAGCTACAACTGTTAAAGGAGAAGTTAAGAGAAGCTAGGGAAGACGTGATTGAAACCAAGCTGGAATTAGAGTAATCCAAGCTAGAAGGAAAAATGATAGATGAATTCAAAGAGAAGGTAAATGATAAAATCAATCAATATGATGAGTCATTAAATAATGCCAAGAAACTATTGAAAAGGACACTTCCTCTACGTATGGTAATGAAACATACAAGAAAGAGGAATATGTGGTTGTAGGAAGAGAATAAGAAACTTAAAAGCCAAGTCAAAGAGCTGGAAGAGCAGATGGAGATGATACAATCAGAGCTAAAGAAGAAAGGTTTAAAAATTACATTCATAGATGAACCTGCAGAGACTCAAGCCCCTACTTCCAAAGGTGAAGCTTCTAAAGCTTTAATATTGGACAAAATTACCTTTTTTATATTTTTTGCATCATTTTGAATAAGCACTTGTAGAGCCATAAGCAAATTTTGAAGAAGGAAGCACAATTTTCAAGTTTGGTGCCAATTAGGCAAGTTCGTAGCATATCTCAGGCTTGAAGCCCAGAATTCGCTACGAACTCGTTGTACGTGTCTTTTTGTTATAAATCAAAAGTATTTTCATAATGAAGGTGGGTAAAATTTTGTATTTAGATATTTTGACTTAATAAATAGTTTCAGATCAGAAAAGGGAGCAAACAGATGGCATGGCTAAAATCAAAATTCTACAAACTTTCACTACGAACTTGCCTTAACTCCCCTATTTCTACAACGAAGAAGTTTTTGTACCATTTTCGATTTTTGATGGTCTATTGGGGAAAATCAAGCCATGTGGAAAGGTTAAAGGACATCAGAGGAATGTTTTGGAAGAGGCATGGTCTTGGATAAAGTTTTTCAGTTCACCATATCGCCATGAAGACACTCATCATTCATCATGGCACGACCTCCTTAAAAGTAGGAAGACAAGTCTCCTGACTTGATTGGGGAAATTATGTTTTGGTCATGGTCAGTGCCACACAAGCACATGACTTTTCTCGATGTAAATATGTAGTCTTAAGTTTTTCGATGTAATAAATAGGTTATAGAGTCCTATTAGGAGTCTAATTCTTAAAATTAGCAGCTGTCAGTTTTATCTCCATATAATTTGTTTATGGTTATATTAGGTGTCATCAAAGAGACTCGATGGTCTAGCCTTGTTGGAAGATCCAATGTAAAGATGTCTAAGCCTATTAATAGGAAGATTTTCGCAAAATAGAGGATGGAATGATGTTGACTACTGAAGTAATATTGTAAAAAGCTTCTTATCATTAATATACAATGGCTATTAGCTCTTACTTCATTTGAGATTCATTGACATTTTCATGAGCATTTGTCTTATGTATCCTGCTATTTTTTCTTCAGTACTTTGATGTTTGATTACTTAGAATTCATGTATATCATGCTCTAAATTCCTTCAAGCATTAGGCTACTGTGTATCTGTGTATGTTGTACTTTCATCAAAACATCTATATGCCTCAGCTTCCATAAGAAGATTTCCCATGTAAGTGAGTTTATTAACACTCACTCCATATGCCCAATGGTAGTGATTTATATACATATTTCACTTGTATACAAACACACTTAAAACACTATTTTAGAGTTAGACATCTATTTAACTTCATTTAAATAAAATCATTTTTATCTTTGAGAGAGCCCTCTCAGGCTGAAAAGGCTATTTTCAACTAGAAGTAGGTTTGAAATAGTTACTCTAGGTTGTCTGGTGGAGAAACCCATTTGTACCAACTTAGTGATAACACATCCATTCTTAATTTTCTACCTCTATCATTGTTTTTGTATGTGGATATAGTGTGAATTTATTTTTTGAGCTTCCATCTGAGATAAACATATCATAGGATCTACAAATGATAAAAGCAATAGCTGTAGCTAACCAAGGTCTCCCTAAGATTAATATATGTCCCCCTAAGTTATTCTTGGGTGTCAATATCATAAAACCAACTCGATATTCCTAATAATCTAAGGATACTTAAATGTCCTCTAGTTGTTAGGTCCCTATAATACTAGTGTATCCCCTTATTGTTACTGTTAGTATACCCCATTATTGTTATTCTAGTGCCCATGTATTCCCCATATTGTTATTATTGTGCCCCATAGAAGCCCACTATTTTTATTTTTGTGCCCTTACATTGTTATTGTTATGTAGGCTAGGATTATGTTGTGACCCCTTGGACTCCTATATATAGAAAGGAGGATTTTTCATTTGTATCATCCAAGAATCATTCAATTATGTAATCTAAAGGATGTTTCCCCCTCGAAGAGGTATATTTCTAAGTCATTGATATCTCTTTTCTTCTATTTTTTGAGCTGGTTTTATAAACATTTGGTATCAAAGCTTTGGATTCTACGGTTTCGCTACTCCAAACAGGTCATCTTGGAATTTTCGCTATAATTTCTTTTCTACAAAGGTTCATGAGCTAAAAAAAATCCATTTGAGTCGAAATCCATAGGAAGGTTGTGTAAAAATTTCATATCTTGGTTTGTTATATTTTTGGAGATATGATTTGAATAATTTAGGATTTTTGTAGGCTCCATAATTTCATCTGAAACAGGTGGTCAGGGAATAACTTTCATTTCAGACATTGGATTGGAATTTTGTAAAAAGTGACTAAAATTGCACGGACTTTAGTTTCGTGTGTATTTATTTCAGTTCCAAAGGTTAAAACAATGACATGTGGCATGTCATAAAATTTCGATCTGCTGAAGTAATCCATAATTAGGTCATTATGGGAGATTGAGCATAAATCTATCTTGAAGAATCCAAATTAGGTATGACCTGTGGAATTGGAAAGAAAACTTAGAGGGCTACCAAAGTACTGAAGATCAGATATTGGAGATTGTAAATTAAATAGATACAATCGTTTCAATATCGAGATCCTAAAAGAAGGAAAAATAATTCTACACCAATTAAGCCCTGAAAAATATCTACTATGACGCATGAAGAGGAAGAATTGTAGCATGGTATATCAAAATTAAATGACCAAGTGAAAAAAAAATTAGTCTCACATAGATCAACCAAAAATTAACTAAAATGTGACATGGATGGTTTAAAAGCAGACATGGAAGCTAAGATAGATGGTTTGAAGAATTACATGGAAGATAAGATCGATGGTATAAAATAAAAACTGAAAGGAAACATGGAATATCACATTGAGAATCAACAACAAGTTCTCCAACTCTTAAAGGATAACCTAAATTTGGTGCAGAATCGAATGAAACAACATCGAGATCAACATTGCAGCGAAATAAGTTTTGATGTAGGCGAATAGGCATTTTTACGACTACAAACATACAAACAAACTCCCCTCAAGCAAGCTAAGAAGGATGATAAATTATCACCAAGGTAATATTTCCCTTACAAGGTGTTACAAAATATTGGTACTATGAAATACAAATTAGAGATTCGTGCATCTTCTTGAGTGCACCCGATTTTCCATGTTTCATGCTTAAAGAAGGTTATAGGTGACAAAATCCCAGTCCAAACAATATTTCCAGAACTTGAAGAGGAAGAAAAAATCATAATAGAACCTCAAGCAGTCACATAAACAAGAACTCAATAGCTATGAAATCGATCAATTTCATAATATCTCATCAAGTGGAAGAACTTACTCGCTGAGGATTCCACAAGGGAGGATGGGAATTTTATACAGAAGCATCCATAAGTAATCAAGGGTTGAGGGAAACACTTTTTTGAAGGATATGGGCATGTTAGGTCCCTATAATACTAGTGTATCCCCTTATTTTTACTGTTACTGTAGCCCCATTATTGTTATTAACAATTAAAATTTGAAACAGGAACAGAAACAAGTACCCGTTTTTCGTAGGTAGCAAAAAATGGTCCGATTTTGGAAAGTGTTGAATCAGAATACTCTTAATTTTTTAGCATGTTTTTTACACACTAAATTTTATTTGTACCAAGTATAGACATTATTTTTAAAATGCTAGTGTTTTTATGTTGATTTTGAAAAGTGATGATTCCAACATCATTCCCTTTTTTTATAAGACTTACTTTTTACTTAAATTTTTCTAATCTATTAAATGCTAATAATTATTTTCCCTTGCGTATTTTGTTTAAGTGTTTTTCAGGTATTTTTTTTCTTGTTTTAATTTTTTAATTTTTTTGTAGTGAGATATTTTATTTTTTTCATTGTCAAAAAACCAAAAAAGATAAAAATTTTAAAGTGTCAATCTTCTATCTAATTATATATTGTTAAATAATATTTCATTGCACATGAAATAATTTCCACTAAAAAAACAAGAATTTTTAATAGTTTACACAAAAAAACATATTTTGAATATAGAAATAACTGAAAATATACACATTTTACGTCCTTTTTGCTAAAAATGACATGTCAAATAAACCATTTTTATAGGAAAAAAGTAACAAAAAATGTATAAAAATTAGTAATTGTTGTTAATTTTATGTGAAAAGTTAATAATAATTACAGTTTTTTTCAAAACTTAAATGGTTCACATAAAAATGAAGTGAAAACCACATTATACAAATATTAAACATATAATAACCACAATTGAATATTTATTTCTTCTCATAAAATGTCAGAGTCAAAAAATTACAAGTATAACTTATGAATAGTTACAAAAAATGAGATTCACTTGAAAGCTTAACTTAATCTTTAATCAACAATATCATGTAACCGAAACTCTTCATCTTCAAAACTATCATTATTGTCCTCTTCCACAATATTTTCATCATTGGATTTAGTTTCATAATTATCCTCTTCTAATGGTTCTTTGATGTATGTGAACATCCCAATGTATGCCTTTCCAATCATTCCATGTAATGGTGGTTGAGGTTATTTTTCTTTTTGTGCCACACGATATTCGTTAAAATCCCCTTTTCTCAAACCAACTTCTTGCATTTCATTTGGAAGAAATTGAAGAGCATTGATTCTTTGATGAATAAATTTGCATTGTACTAGGTATTTTTTAATGGAAATGAAATTTATTCCTTTTTTTAAGCAACATGCTAGTGTTGTACCTAATCATCAAATACAAAATAAAAAATTTAGTATAAACACAAAAAAATTAAAAAAGATAACAGTGAAATTCATTCTTATATAATAAAACTTACCTGAGCCTGAAAATAAATCCAAAATCTAATCTTCTTCATTTGAACATATATCTAAAAGATAGTTAATCAATGACTGTGGTTTTTGATATATGTTAACTATATCTCCTTTTGCTTCCTTATCTTCATATGTTAGTTTTCTTACAACAATATCATGGGCCAGTACTTGGCTATGATTCTTTCCATCTACTTGATTGAAAAGAATAGTCTTGTAGCTATCATCCTTTGTCCAAATTTGAACATGAATGAACTCACAGTCACTTATAATTGGTTGATTTCTACCACAAATAAGATTTGGCTTTTGCCTGTATCATGAAATAGTAAAATTTCAATTAACTTGTACATAAATTATTTATTAACATTAATCAAATATATAATTTCAATGTCTTACCATATAAGTTGCATCCTTGACTTTGATTTTCCCTTGAAGCTTGATAATAACAACCCAAATTGTGTGTCTCGATGAAATTACATAAATGTCAAAAGTGGTGATGTTGTGACTTCTAGAAATCCTGCAACCACTTTACTAAATGCTTGATAAGTATAAGGGTCACTGTCACATTCAATGTTTGGGATATTGAAACCATGAGGAATATCTACAATAACTAGGGAATAATCCCTTTTAGGTATGTGTTTTTCAATTTTTTCATAATTACCTGATGTTATTTGATATTGGATAGTGTGGATCCCATTACAAATGAAATGATTAAGACTAGAATGAAGTTCAACATCACTAAGACGTTGTTTTCTTATCATTTCCATTTTTATTTTTTCAATAAAGCTTCTTAAACTATCCGGTGTGCCATTTGCATCCTTATTCATCTTTAATAAATAAACAAAAGAAATGTATAAGTTATGAATTAAAAATATTATACATATGAATTGAAATGAATGTATGGATGAAAATACCTTTTTAAATGCAAGATAAAAATCTTTTAGCACTGATGTAGAACTTTAATCTGGGTAGTTGTGTAGAACATCATCCCAACTATCTTCTTTCGACAATTTAACCATTTGTTCCTATATTCTCATATAAACCTTGTGAATAAATAAATGAAGTAAAAAATGTTAATATAGTGTTATGTATAAAAAATAATACCAACAAAATTATATTATATTTAACAGAACTTTATAATAAAAGAAAAAGTACAAATAACAAACTTACTTTAGAAATTCCTCTGACATTTCATCCATTGATAATTCTCCTAACTTTACACGAGATAATATTGTTTTGAAAAGCTTTTCATCTTTCAGTCCTTGCATTGATCTCCATGGTGTGATAGTCATATCTTTGTGAAGGAGCTTCATTTCAAGACCCGATTTACTGTGGATACATATCAATGGTTTAGACCTTTTTACCTTCTGACTTTTGAGGCCAACGTTCTCCCACAACTCAAAAATATGATCAATCAATTCCCATATCTCTCTAGTTCTAAATGCCAATTGGAAAATGTTATCCATACCTCTGAATATTTCGTAATTTACTCTGCCACCTTTTGAACTTATTTTTTCTTTGATTTGATAACCGATTTCCATACAACATTCCTTCTAGAATGCATGATCAACCTTTAGCTTATCACCACCACATTTTTCTTCAAATTCACTAGGAATAAATCAGACCCTTTGGATGAAATTCATAGACATCCTATACTCATTATCTAAATTATGATCCCAAGCCAATAACTTTGCTTGTGTATCTATTAAACCAACATAAATGATACATTTCATTGTTTCAAAACACAGTTTATTGGGATATTCCTCTATTAATTGGCTTTGAGCTTCTACAGAATGGTTGCCCCCAAGTACATAATATTTGTATTCAAAACATTTTGACTTGTCAAATGATTCTTTGTTAGGAACATGACTTGGATCAACGCGAAGAACATAATCAACTACATGTGAAAAAGTTTTGTACCTCATCAATGTTTTCAAATTGTGAACATGTAAGTGGTGTGGCTTTCTAATTTGATATTTGAGTTGTCCTTCATCTGGCTTGTAGACTTGAATGACATTAAGTTGGAATGACCGACCACCTTCAATTAAAATTGTCTTCGCCAATTGATGTCGAATGGCATTTTGTTTTGTTTTCATAACGCCATCCTCTAAATCAGCTCCTGGCATAATGATTCCCCTACATGCTTTGGAGTTTTCACTAGGCCCTTCACTATTGTCCGTGATTTTTTGATAATGAACAATTTTTTGTTTCTTCCTCCTATTGCTTATGATATTTTATTGAACCTAAAAAATCTCCTCATCATAAAATGTAAGGGAGACATTCTTGGGCATTCTTGTTTTTGTTTTTTTTATGGCTCTTGTCCTTTCTAACATCAGTTCTAATCTGATCCTCAGATATGGAAACACATTCTTCATCTTCAACTTCAGCTTCATATTCCTCATTTTGAAAAGTAACAAGTTTACCTTTACTAAATTTATCCCTTTGATACAACCTTGTAGCATCATGAAGTATTTTTTTTTCTTCTTTCCCATATTTTCTGCTTCATGTTCATGGAAAATGGAGACTAAATTCATAATATCTCACTCTATATAATAGATCCCCCCCAACATAATTGAAACTCGCTCAGTAAAATCTTGTAAAACAAAATATAGTATGTCAATATTAACTAACTTATTAAAAGTACAATGATACAATTTGAATAACACAAAACATATAAGTGTAAACAAAAATACTTTCAATCTTCTGTGCAATATTTTGTATGATTTGTTTGCATATCTTTGAAGAATATTCCCTCGTGTTATACATCAACAATGTAAAATGATATCTATGTTTATCATGTGAGTTGGGCGGTTTTGATAGTATATAAACACTTTCAGTATTTGGAATAATATATAGGTATAATACTTTTCCCACCAGATCATAACTTTCGACATCAAAATTATTACTGGAATATAGATATAATTGCAAAGACTCGTCTTCTACATCTTTTAGAAACCATGCATATTTAGAACGATGCACTTCTGTTGATTTCTTCCAGTATGAAACTAGCTTATTTTCTTTTGTTGATACATCTCCCACATTTTCAGTAATTAACTGAGGTGTAGTTCATCCATCAATGTTTTTTGAATGCCCACTTGTAGTTTTAGATGATACAAATGTTGAATTGGGTCCAGAAAGATTGACAGAAACCTTCCTTGATGCCATTTTCTTGCAAACACACACACACACACACACACATATATATATATCTATTACTAAATAAAAAAAACAAATTTATTACGTAAACAAAATAAAAAACTTATTTAAACAAAGAAATGATATTTTTATACATGTTTTCCCTGACAGAAACTCTAATTTTTTTTTTTTTTAATGTCATCTACCCAACCCCCCTAAAAAAAATTATACTTTAAAACAAGTTGCTTTAAAAAAAATGTTTTTTTTTTTTTTTTTTTTTTAATATTATCTCCCCAACCCCACTAATTTTTTTTATATGCTCAAAGGGCCAATTCTGAGAATCGACCCCATGGGCATATAATTTTTTTTTTTTTGTTTAATATGCCCAAGGGGCCAATTCTCAGAATCAGCCTTTTAAGCATGTAAAAAAAAAAATTTATTTTTTATATGTGCAAGGGGCCGATTCTGAGAATCGGGGCCAAATCTCATAATCAGCCTCCCTACCTTGGGATCCCTCGGGCTTGGGGGGACATTGCCCCGTGGGTGCGTCTGACCGCAGCACAGTGCCCATGACGTTGTGCTGCGAGCGAATGCGCCCACGGGGTGGCATCTGCCCGAGCACAGGGATATGACCCCCTTGTGTGGTAGGGGGCCGATTCAGGGAATAGGCCCCCTGCTTGGGCTCGAGAAGACACCACCCTGTGGGTGCATCTGCCCGCAACATGGCGCCCATGCCCAAGTGGGCATGCTCACCGGCCTCCTAGGCAAGCACAATGCCAATTCTGAGAATCGGCCCCTCTATTTTCCCAGGGGGCCGGTGGGCACGCCCATTTGGACCAGATCGGCCATGTGCTGCCCTGGGCGGGCCATTGATAATGGGCATTTTAATTTTTAGATACAAAATAAAATCGTTTTCTACCTAAAATAATTAATGGAAAAAGATGGTAAATTTTTAACCGAAATAAATAACTTGACTTTAATTATTTTTAACAACTTACAAATTTTAGAATAATAGAAACAAAACTAACCTTTCAAAAGAGAGAATCTCCCGTTGACAATGTTGCTCTGCTAGAAAATCATTCGAAGCTTTTAAACAAACCTTGAGAAATCTTGACGTCACGTGTGGAATAGTGAAATTGAATTTTCTTATAAAGCGGAAATAACGAAATTGTTTACGGTGGGGTGAATGTGGGATAAAAAAAATTGTGAATATTATAAAAATAAAATTTATAATGTAGTAAAAGTTATATAATTTAATTAAAATTATTTTAGTTTGAATACAATTATTAAGGGAAAAATGTCTACGGAATTTAATTCGAAAAAAGGTCCATATTATGAGAATATTTTAATAACTAATTTTCAAATAAAATGTTTAAATAAAATTTGGAGGGACATACTTCAACAAAAAATTTTAGCGAAAAATTTTGGAGGGAAGTTTTGGAGGGAATTTTTGAAGGGAACTTCTCATTGTCTCAGCTATATATTATCATTGTGAAATATCATTTGCATCATTCACCATTTATTGTTTGAGTGTTATGGATTCCTTTGATAGTGAAGTTTCATTTTATGAAGCATCAACATCTTCGTCATGTAACAAATCTATTCATATTGATGAATATAAAAAGAGAAGTAGCGAAAAAATTACTGGTGAAGATTTTCAAATGAATAGAGAGTCTAAATGTTGACTTATTCCTAATCCTATGGACTATGAGAGCAACAATGACGAATGGAAAGATGAAGAATTTCCAAAAACTAGAAACTCACATTTTCCACTTACTCCTAATCCTAAGGACTTTGAAAGAAATAGTGATGATTGGCACCATGAAAAATTAGAGCCATAATTTCCACTTAGTCCTAATCCTAAGGATTATGAAAGTAATAATGACGAATGGTCAGATGACAAATTTTCAGTGGATAGAGAGTCAAAGTTGCCACTTAGACATAATCCTAAAGATTATGATAGCAATAGTCATGAATGGCAAGATGAAAAATTTTCAGCGGATAGAGAGTCACATTTGCCACTTACATCTAATCCTAAGGACTATGAGATCAATAGTGATGAATGGTAGGATGAAAAAATTTCAGTAAATAAAGAATTGCATTTTACAGTTACTCCTAACCGTATGGACTTTGAGAGCAGTAGTGATGAAGAGAAGAATGAAGAAAATTCAATAAATCGAGAGTCTCAATTTCCACTTACTCCTAATCATATGGACTATGGGAACAGAAGTGATGAAGGTCAGGATGAAAAATTTCTAATAAATCAAGAGTCAAAATTTCCACATAGTCCTAATCCTATGAAGATTGAGAGCATCAATGATGAAGGGAAAGATAAAGATGGTGACGAATATCCTCCAATTCAGTATTTCAAAGCCATAGATGATGGTATTGAAATTTTTAATGGCACTGAATATGGTAATGAATATTCTTCAAACAATGATGGTGGTGAATTTCCTAAATATATTGCAAATGATCATAGTAAGAATAGTATTCCTCCTAATGATCATGGAAATTCTTGTTCAGAGAATGATGAAATGATAGAGATGTTGCCAGTAAATATTGTTTCCAGGAGTAGGAGTAGACCTTTTCGTATTAATCCAAAATGTTCCATTTATACAAGGGGTAGAGTAGTATATCTCACGAGAAGAAGTTCTATCAGTGAGCTCATTTCAAGTGATTGTTGTAAAAAATATTGCTTGAAACATATGGATTTCAAATTTTCTTTAGAGAAAAGGAATAACTATAATGAATAAAAGCATGCATAATTCATATTTAGTGGGGTGCATGCAATCTACACTGGAAGGTTATGATTATCATATTGGGTTTTTATTGCTCTATAGAAAGGTTGTTATAGGTCAATTTGGGCGCCATTCCCAATTCCCTAGTTAACTGGGCATCATCTCCAGGACCGATGATCAAGGGTCTATCATTCCCTATCATTTTAGTTGCTATATGCTCTAAGACATAAAACAAGACAAATCAAACAAGACTTTCATCAAGCAAAGGTTTCCATGGTTTGAAGCTTACTGTATAACATATAAGAACTCACCAACGCAGGCTCTAAGGGGCCTAAGTGTGTTGCATATGCAGGTATCCCCATGCAAGGTTGCTCTACAAAGAACTTCCCAACATTCAAAGGTGCATTGGCCACATTGGGAGCGATATTCTCATTGTTCCTGAATCTCCACTTGGATAGTGCCTTCTAGAAGAGTTCACGTGTCAAGATTCAGATCGAAGTGTCCATTTGACATCTACATGAATGGAAACATGTCTTGCCTATTTTTGGAAAGATATTGATTGCAAAACAACCTATAGTTCATCTATAAATAGAACACAGATCTAAGTTTTTGAGAAGGAAGAATTTGAGTAGAAAAATGTTGGAGAATTTTCAATTGAAAGTTTGATTTGTGGAGCTGTTGCCGAAGAGATTTATGCTATGATGAGACTTGGGAACTTTGTTGGAAGGTCACTTCAAATAAGTCACTAGGTTGTAACCTCTCCTTCTTTCATCAATAAAGAGTACTTCTTATTTTTCCCCACATGCATCTATGTTAATTTTGATTTTCCATATTGTAAGATCTTGGTTGATGAATGTATTTTATGCTTTACTGATTTAGCTAACTAGCTTGAATAGATATCTATATTATTGCATCTTCTGCTGTTTCAGTTTTCTTTCTTGCAGGAAGAATTCAGCTCACAAACCGCTTGAATTTGAAGTTGTAGTGGAAGCGATAGAAAGGAGCCATTTGGAAGCGACTGAACAAGTAAGCCTCCAATCCTCTCTGTGTATCTATTTTTAGTAAGAAGAAATGGTAATATAGTATTTCACCTGTTGTTCTAGACTAGCACCTATCTATGGAAGCGTAATTTATCCGTAGATTACAATTCTGGCCCAACAAACTGGCGACTCCACTAGGGATGATTTATCTTATTTCTAGGTGTTTTAGTCTCTGATTTTATTTCTAAATCCACTCAGTAGATGTTACACATAAATATTAAAATTTTTCAGAGCTTAATTTGCAAAGACAGTGAGTTAAACAGTAGCATTTTCTTTTTTTACTGCACCCAACGCACCCTTAGACTGGACACAGTGATTTGCAGAGCACTGTCTCCCTTCCAAGTCTGCGTTGCAGAGCACTGTCTCCCATTGGAGACTGCGTTGACTCCTGAAAGTGACCAAATTCCCTTGAATTTGACTTTGCAACTTGCTTCAGTTTTGTTTGTTGCTGTTTTCTAAAAATTTTGATGCTCAATTGACCAGTGAATCTATACATTTCTTCCTCCTTTGGCTGAAAATTTGTTAAATGTTTGTTTAGAAAAGTTTTTCTTTATCATTGACAAGTTGATTTCAAAGTATTTTTACGGTCGCATTAAGAATCATTTGCTTTCAAAATAGGAAATTGTCGTAAAATATTTATTTCCTTGATAGGAGAAATTGTTGTTGAAATCCTCGCTTTTCCTTCAAAAGAGAAATTGTTGTTTGTATTCTTCGTTTCTTAAAAGTAAAAGAATTTGAATTATTGATCTAGTGCACCTAGTTTCTTTTCTGCATTCATAACATTAAGGAAACTGAAAAGAAAAACTTGCATTTGCATGTAGGATTGTGTGTGTTTTGCAAAAGGAACATTAGGAAATCTGCATTTAGTTTGAGACTCATTGATTTTGTTTTTTCTCATTGATTTTTCTTCTCTCAAATTATTTTGATCTCTTCCCTTATTAGCTAGGTTCTTCATTGAAAAAGCTGAAAGTGAATTTTTTTTTATCATTCTTAGCTGCATTTTAGGAATTTCAAACACATTATCGTGGTGAACCTGAAAGGAAAATTGTTAAGCAAGATCAACATAAAATAAATCTCAATTTACTTAACAACGCATTGGAACATTAACGATAACATTTAGAAGGTATAGGCTAGAGACGTGTTCCGGTGTCGTAAAACATAGCAGCTGTCATTAACTTGTCTGCGATACGTTCCGAGTGTGATACCTCACTCCACGTATGTAAGTATATCGTAGCTCGTACACGTACTCTCAGATATATCAGGCGGTGTTACAGTACGATAAGTATAAAGGGGTTCTCTCACTGTGCAGTTTTGCATCAGACAATGCTAATACAGACTTGGGCCTCCACGTACCTTCGAGTATACTTTGGAGGACAAATTTTAGGTGCTATCCATCCATAGTGAACCGAGTCGGCCACCTTGAAATTGTGATACACCAAACATAGCATTTGGGGAGATTACCTGCCCATACTTCTTGGTTTGCTAGGAGGTATTCTGCAGTTCACAGTTTCTTGGTAAACCCTTTTGCCTAGCATTACCCTCTTTTTGTTTTTTTTTTTTTGGATGAAATAAATCAGTAATCATGGAAGAACATAATCCTATTCCCTGTCGTTTGTGTATATTAGCTTTAAAACCAAATTTACCACCGGAAGTTACTTCTGGTAGGCGAAGTGGATCACGATCTGCCGAATCAAGTACAATTCATACCTCTGGTGAAACATTATCTTTTAACCCAGAGTTAGCTCAAATTGTTTCCACACATCTCGGTTCATTTACTATTGTCGAAATTGAGTCTTCACAGCTACCCGTGGTCACAATCCATTCAATCGCTGAGACCATACCTCTTGGACCCAATGTTGTTCAATCACAAATTGATCTAGATCCTATCTCTTCCTTGCCATCAAATCTGAATACTGAAGTCGAACAACTGGAAGTTTTTCCTACCTTGGTCATCCCACAAAGTTCTGTAGCTACTAAAACTCCTATATCACACAGTCAGCCATCTAGAATATATTTTGGGCCTGATGGTGAAGTTATTCCTCCTGGTTTACTCATGATTGAAGAAATCCCACAACCTGATACACCTTTAAGTCAAACCCACTTTGAGGAGATCGTTACCTGTACCAGTCTTTTCCTCAATCATTTCCATCTGCGTTTGTTGATCCTATTTCCATCCAATCACCCATCGATTTTCGAGGGTATACATTTGGTCAAACAACCATGTCTGAACTAGCATCTTCAGTTCGGTCTGTTGTTCCAATTACGTCAGCTCCTACCCTCGCTACTTTGTCGATTTTCACAACCTCACTAGAGTCATATTTGCATGGTGGCCCTTCGGTCCCAACAGGTTACAAATCATTATCTGGCACTTTCTCTGCTGCACCTTTACGTTCATGGTATTTTCCAATGTCCTCACCTGGTGTTTTAACTGGTAGTACTATAGTTATTACTGAACGACTTGAATCATTACATCCATCATCAGGGAAATATCAATTCAGTCCTTATGGGTCAATTCCTTTAAGTACAATATCAACTGGACTCCTAGCATTCGGCGAACAATATTTTCTGTCTTATTATCCTCCTTATGTTGGGGGGAAACCTTTGGTCACCCAATATGACAGTACTCAGTCACTTTTTGGTCAAACTAATATTGACAAGAATTTTTGTCAATGGCAGCTCACTCTGCCTATCCAACCACAAACGGTTGTCCAATCGTATCAACCAATTCAACCTGTTACACCCACTTCATTACTACTTATTAATGCATCTATACCCTTGTTACAGAATCAAAATATTGTACATCAACCTTATCAGGTGAGCTCTTCAACTCAATATCATCAAATGTTGGGTCCACAGACTCAAAATCCTTTGGTTAATTTACAACAACCTGTATTAGGAATTATTTATTCACAAGCTGGTGTACCATTTTATGGGGTGTCACAAACGAAATCTGGTTATACATATCAACCGAATCCAACTTATACTAATTTTGGTTATAATATTGGTGGATAGACCCCTTGGCAGCCATAGGCGCAAATTCCTCAAACTTCATTTCAACAAGTATCATATCCAGGTTTTGGTCAACAGAACTCAAGCGTTTTCCATGAAAAACAACCCATATCTGGGTTACTAACATCAAATCCCATATGTTGGTGCTCAAAGATCTGTTTCCCAAGCAATTCCATCTTACCCTGGCTATGCTTAACCTTACCTTAATAGACAGTTTCCTTTTGTTGCAACCTTAGAATTACCAGATTGAAATCGGTTAACCAACGATCCTATCAATTATGCTTCTTGGTGGCCAGTGATACCTCATAAATTACCCTCTGACATTCCTAAATTCAATGGAAACCCTAGAGAAAATCAGTCCACTCATGTTATGACTTATCATTTATGGCGTTCATCAAATTCCTTGAATGATGATTCTTTTCGACTACGTCTTTTTCAATGTACGATTACAGGTTCGACTACTAAATGGTATATTGAATTACCTAGAGCTTATTTTGAAAATTTCACTACCTTAGCTACTATCATTTTGACTCATTTCCAGTTACCGATCAGATACGAAACTGGAATGGAACTCTTGACCAACTTCAAACAGAGTAATTCTACTCACATTTTAGATCATATTCATGAGTGGCATTGCTGTCGACGAATGGTTAAGACATTTGTTCTCGATCAGCTGCTTGCTGAAGGGTTCATTAAGTCCCTGTTACCATCTATAATTGAGGATGTGGCTAAAGGTGACATCACCACAAAAGAGAAAGTTATCGCTCGTTCCTAGTATTTAGACTTGATTTACACTAAGTCTGTCATGCTCTATGAAAAAAATCCTAATGCGTCGCGATATAATTTCAATATTCCTCCTCAAATAAAGGACTCTCATTCCGGAGATGGCTTGATAGGCATTGCAAACACACACAACACTACTACATCTGATCTTGCTCCTACTTTCGAAATTAATGCTGTGTCATTTGACAAAGGAAAAAGTGACAAGCAACCAGGAAGTAAGAAAAAGGGGAAATCAAAGAAAAGAAAACTTCTAACATGTAGGAAATATCATCTGATCAACCGTCAAGACCACAGAAACCTCGTTATCCATGCATAATCTGTAATGAGGAAAAAAAATTTAGCGATTGTCCTCACCATGTTGAAGTCTCAAAAATCATCAAGACTTCTCATGCATCAGCTGTGTTGACAGACCCATTTCCAAATCTAGAGACAAATTTGGTTGCTACAGATCCAGCTCCTAGTTCCCAAGTGTTAATGTTATCCACCACAAAACCTTCACAAGATATTTTGGTGTCGACATGGAATAAATACTATGGTAGTCCAGCCACTGATCAACCTAATACCTTGACAACGAATCCATCTAATGAATCAGTATCACCTCTTGTTATTCCTGAATTGACAATAAAGCCACCAAAGGGACTAATTCATTAATCGACATATAATCCTTGAGCAAGAGCTGCACAAAATTATAATATAGTTGAATATTTGGCTCAATCCCCTTCAACTATGTCTGCTCTTGAGGTATTACAAAATTGTCCCTCCCAGAAGCATGCTTTATTGTCGGCAATTGGTGGAATTGATCCGACTGATTCTAATCTTGTCGTCTTTAATCATAAGGGCTATGTGCCGAAGCTACCAGTAGAATTGGCATTCTCCATCCAAGTAAATGTTCTCAATCACCTTGTTCATCGCACTATTATTGATGAGGGAGAATCTATGTGCATTATGTCTCTAAACTATAGGAAATCACTTGGCTCACCACAATTATCACAATAATAAATGGCGTTGAAGGCTTTTGATTGAAGAACATATAAACCTTGTGGTATTATCAATAACCTGCAAGCTGAATTAGGCGGAAAAATAGTAAGTATTGATGTTGAGGTTGTTGACGGACCCCTTGAATATAATATTTTACTTGGAATACCGTGGGTATATGCGATGACTGCTATTGTTTCTACATATTTTAGAATGATTGCCTTTCCACATAAAGGTACAATTACAGTCGTTAATCAATTATCCTTCTTTTCCTCCGCTTCGCAGGTAACTGGAAGCGTTCCGTTTGTTCACTTACCCCAACTAGAAATCCAAAAAATTGGTGTAGGACTCTTAAAGGATTCCACTCTTATGGGAACCTTTGCATTATCACCGCCCACGACGTCGACAGAAATTGCAAGTATAGAGACCTGCTACATGATCTCTTCCACTCTATCTGGCTTAAGGGAGAGAACGGGTGTTTCTGATATTTCTACGTTGGATGATGTTTTACTGCCCAGACCTATTGAGCTAGAATAGCAATCAATCTATTTGGCTTGGGCGAAAAATCCAAAATTAGCGTTGTCGAGTGTTTGGGTTCATCGTTCCTTAGATTTTGGTACTCCATCTGATCCATTTTACTCAAATTTCTTGACAGATGAAAATATTTTGGAAGCTATGATGTCAGAAGGAGAACCATGGGAAGATTATCATCATCATTCCCATTTTCCAAATTATAAAGAAAACAATCTAAGTGAGCTATATCACCCATCCATCAAAACTTTCTTTTCAAATTCTTTTCCAATTACTGCAATTGATTTTGAGCGAAACTTATCAAATATTGAAGAAACAATTTCTATCGATATTTTGACCAAATCTCACGTTGTAGAAAATATTCATGTCAGTGTATCTTGTTCTCCATCAGAACTCGATTCATATCACTCTCTATTTAATGAATTCCGTGACCTATTCGCTTGTTCTTATGAGGAATTTCCAGGCATAGATACTAGTATAGTTGAACACACTATTGATACGTATCCTGATGTCAAACCGATGCGTCAACGACTTCATCCTGTTCATCCGAAGAAAGCTGCTACCATCAAAGCAGAAGTTGAAAAAATTTTGCGTGCTGGTTTCATTTACACTGTTCCACTAACTAAGTGGGTTTCTAATATCATTCTTGTTACGAAAAAACAAGGAACTATTAGAGTGTGCGTCAATTATCGGGATGTTAATCATGCTTGTCCAAAAGACAACTATCCTACTCCCTTTATCGACCAGATTATTGACGACTGTGCTGGATGCGAGATTTTTTTGTTCATGGATGGATTTTTTGGCTACAATCAAATCAATATCTGCCCAGATGACCAACATAAGACAACATTCATCTGTCCCTGGGGCACATTCTCATATAGGAAACTTTTGTTTGGTTTAAAGAATGATGGGGAAACTTTTCAGAGAGCAATGGATTATGCTCTCAACGACATCAAGCACATTGTTCAACTGTATGTAGATGATTTACCAGTGCATTCACAAAATCGGACTGATCACCCGATGCATTTGAGAGCCATTTTCTTACGCTACCGACACTACAAGATACGCCTCAATCCGCACAAATGTTCGTTTTGTGTTGGTTCTGGTCGATTTCTTGGATTCATAGTCTCAAAAGAAGGAATTTTAATAGACCCACTGAAGGTTCAGGCCATTCTTGATTTTCTTGCACCATCAAACTTACTTCAGATACAGAAACTTCAAGGAAAGGCTAACTTCCTGAGAAGGTTCTTTCCAAACTACGCCGAAATGGCCAAAGGATTTACTCGACTATTGAAAAAGGGGGTTCCCTTCCATTGGGACTAATTTGCGCAAGCTTCTTTTGATGTTGTAAATGACCGTCTTGTTCAAGCATCATTAATGTATCCTCCAAATTATCAAAATGATTATTTCCTATATATCGCTACGGTTGAAACGACCATTGCTATGGTTTTGGTCCAAGTAGAAGATGGAATTGAACATTCGATCTATTATTTGAGTCATAATCTCAATGATACGGAAGCTAAGTACTCGTACATGGAAAAACTTTCCTTGGTAGCTGTTCAAGCTGTCCAAATATTTCTCCATTATATCTTGCTCCGAAAAACAACAATAGTTTCAGATTGCAACCCCATGACTTACATCTTATCACGTCAATTGCCGGGGGGAAAGTATTCAAAATGGATCGTCATTTTTCAGTAATTTGATTTGGAATTCATTGAATCCAGGTCAAAGAAATCTTTGGTTTTGGCTGAGCTTCTCTGTGACCTTCCCTATGATAGTAATCCTACTACGTCAGAACCATCTATTCTGGACGAGTCTCCGTTTCTGATCGAATCGTCTGATCCTTGGTATGGGGATTTCATTATTTATCTCCAAACCCAAAATTTTTGACCTAATACCTCTCGCTCTGACTAGCGATGTATTCGATATCAAGAAAAATATTATCTGATTGTCGGCGATACACTTTATCGTCATGGTGTTGATACCATTTTAAGGAGGTGCCTCACTCATGAGGAGGCCGAAAAATTGTTAAATGATTTTCCTGTTGGGGCTTGTGGTGGAATCTTATCTGGATATGCTACCGCACAGAAGATACTCTGCGCCAGTTACTTCTGGCCTACTATTTTTCGAGATTGCATCCTCGTAGTGAGAAGTTGTCATGCATGCTAGATTTTTTATCGTAAAATCCACAAACTGCCAGCGTCAATGCATCCTGTTGTCTCTGTTGGACCATTTATGAAATGGGGTAGTGACTTCATGACCTGTAACCATCCTTTGTCTAGGGGCATGGTTATATTATTGTCGCGGTCGACTATTTTACCCAATGGGCCGAAGCGATGCCTTCATTTAATTACACAGGACAAGCAACTGTATTATTTTTCTTCAACCATGTTATTGCACAGTTTGGGGTCCCACAGGCTATAGTTACAGATCATGGGAAGAATTTTCGCAACCATATGATGTCTAAATTGACAGCCAAGTTAGGATTGTCGCATGATAATTCTACTCCTTATTATCCACAATCAAATGGACAAGTTGAAGCTATTAACAAAATTCTTAAATGAATGCTTCAACGAATGATAGGAGTCCATAAAAGGAACTGGCACTTGATCTTGTACTCTTCCTTGTGGGTGTATCGAACCTCAATGAGAAATGTAACTGGATTCACTCCTTTTCAATTGGTGTATGTTCTGGAAGCTATCTTACCAATCTAATGTGAAATATCATCGTTAAAACTCACGATAGACTTGTTACCTCAAAAGAAGAAGAACGTCTCCTTAACCTCATCCATCTAGATGAAACGCGTCATGAAGCCCAATTGGCCAACGAAGCACATAAGAGACGTATAAAGGCATGATACAACAAAAATTTCTAGCCTCGCATCTACTCAGAGGGCGACTTGGTCCTTCTTTACGACCAAGAAGCTGATGTAATAGGTACAGGGAAATTTGAGCCATTATGGCATGGCCACTATATTGTCAAAAGAGTTCTTGCTAAGGGTGCCTACAAGTTAGTTGATTATGATGGGATTCCATTGCAACAGCCTAGAAATGGGTTGTATTTGAAACGTTACTATGCTTAATCATGAGCATAGTAATTTTGTGTATTATATTTGTTTATATGCTGTTGATTTGCATTCACTATCTTAATTTGTTTTTTAGAGTTTTCTTGACGTTAGTAATCCTCTTTATATTTTTATGGAAGATGTCTGAATCTTCGGAACCATTTTTTGGATATGCTGATGGTGCTAGTCGTAGTACGTAGAATTTATCGTCTATAGTGTGGGCCATTTTCGCTCTGAACGATGAGTTAGTGAGTTTTTGAGGGATCTGCATTGGTAGATCGACGAACAATATCGCTGAGTATAGAACGTTGATCGAAATTCTCTCTGATGCCATTTCATTTGGTATTAACCACATAATCATAAGGTTAGACTCACAACTTGTGGTACTACAACTTACTAGTATTTATACTGTTAGAAATCCAACACTTCTTAGATTGTTCCTTAGAGATTGAATTTTGGAAATACATTTTGATTTTGTTCAATATCAACAAATCTCCAGAAATTTGAACACTTTAACTGATTCATTAGCTAATCAAGTTTTAGACAGACATTTACATCATAGGTAAGGAAAATATTCACATCATTGAATAGGATTGTGCATTAAACATAGGAAAAACTCTGAAAACATATAGATAGATAGTTATAGGTTTTTTACAAAATTTGTGCCCAAGACACGTTGGTCATCTGACCCCAAAATGTATGCAAAAATTCATAAGTAAACTAGTTGTGCTTGTGGTAACATGCTATAGATCTAGAAATCCTAAAAAGCAACCGCATCCAACATCTAGGAACCCAAATTGTGTGTCATTGCAGTTGCATGGGAATATCTTCAATCCGGAAATCCAAAATCCTGAAGGTAAACCCCTCTATGTGCTACTAGAGCTCAGCAAGAGTCTCAGGCATATCAAGGTCTTGAAGGACTACTCTCCCGACAACTCTCTCTGCTGGCTCATCCGCTTCGCACTCTGGTTCCTCTGATGGTTGAAGAGATCAATATCTGCATTACATCAAAAAATTTAGCTTAGTCTTGGAAAGAAATCAAAACACAAAAACATTGTAAAAACCTTAGAAAAATAAAAAAACATGGTCAAATCATTCTTACCTATTGCACCCCACTGAGCGCCTTCTAGTAAAACTAGATCTGGATCTCCTCGGAAGTCTACGCCTGCGTATGCGTAATCATCGATGGTGACAATCTATCATTGGAATGATCTATATCTTGGGGGGAGGCCCCCAAGATCTAAAAAAAATGAAATGGATCTCACAAGGTCTACAAAATTAAAATGATAGAAAAAAAAGAGAGAACACACAACAAATAAAAACACAAATAGACTTGTTTTATTAAAACATAGAATAACTGTAGAAGCTACATTGTGGTGGAAAATCTCCCCTTTTACAAAGTGGGGCTTGTTATTTATAGCCTTTTTTTGAGAGACAATACCATAGGAGGATACCATGGGTCAATACCATGGCTAGATACCACTTACAATACCATGGGTAAATTCCATGTGTGGATGAATACCATGTGTGGATACATACCATGGGTGGATGAATATCATGGATAGATGTCACTTACAATACCATGGGAAAATAAATACAATGGGTGGATGAATACCATGGGTCAATGAAATTACAATACCATGGGTAAATTCCATGGGTGGATGGATAACATGGGTAGATGAATACCATGGGTGGATGGATAACATGGCTAGATGAATACCATGGGTGGATGGATAACATGGGTAGATGAATACCATGGGTGGATGCCATTTTCCATTCAGATCATAGAACCAGGCAAAGAATGCAGTACAGAACACAACGGTCGATTGGCCTACATGCCGACCCATGAGTTCTACCCATCTCTGCATTCAAAGATGTCTAGGACTAGATATTGTTACACCATTTTTTGGTCATCTAATCCATTGTTATTAGATGGACCCAAGTACACCAAGTAAGACCAATTTTACCCCAAGTAAAATTGCATTCACTACGAAAAATAACTTAGTAAACCACCTTTATTAAGTTGTTTATGGTATAAACAGGAAAACCCATGGGGAAACATTAAATAAATCCATATTTATTTGATTTTTCCTCAAGGAATAATTAGTTAAACAACAATTTAATTAATATTCCTAGTTATATTTAACCCAAAACAAGAAAATTAATTAGATAAATCATTATTTATCTTATTATTTTCTAAGAATAACTATTTAAACATTACTTAAATAATATTCTTTATTAAATATGACTACATCTCCCTTAAATAAATAAATAAATCATTATTTATTTGATTATTACTCAACCATATCCTTAAAATGATAGATAAATCATTTATTTATTTAATATTACTTAATCACATCCATAAAATGATAAATAAATCATTTATTTATTTATTATTTACAAATAAGGGAATTTGACTCAAGTCAAATTCCTTCTCCCTCCAACAAATATAACAAAATATTCCATAAAATTTTGATCTTGATTTGGTTAATAATATTTTAATTATGCACCAATATCTAGACTAACTCAATATTTTGTTATAAATAGAAGGATTTTCCCATTCATTTGTCACCTTTTGTTGCCTAAATATCGCTCTGGATCTCAACTCTTGGTTTGGCTATTGATCCACTATCATAGCCATATTTTTCCATTTTTGTCTGGGTTTTCTACACCATCAAGAGAGAGGAATTCTAAATCTGAAGTGCCGAGGACTTACAAGAACCCATCCCATTGAGGAGAACAGGGAACAACCTCTCGTGTTTTCCTCCCAGGTGCCATTAATAAAAATTTCATTGGATATATTCTTGTCTTGTCTATTGGATCTATGGAGTAAATCTTATTTTTCTACTGTTTAATGTCTTCTAATGCATAGATCTAGATTTTTGCAACATTTTTCTTGATCATCTAACTGTAGATCTGAAGATATTAGCAGTCATTTTGTTGTTAGGGTTATTTGTTATGCATAGCTAAAGTGGTATTTTTTTGTACATCTCGAATCAAGATTTATACTAACCACTAGCGACTCCACACGGGTTTACAATTACGACCATTTTTCTGATCCTTGCATATCCAGCTGCTTCAAACCCTAGGATTTCTCTTCCTCCCCTTGTTTTTTCATTTCTGGATGTTGTTTTTAACCCATAAAACCCTAAAACGATAAAAATTCTGACTTCTGTGTGTTTTCAAACAAATTGCGCAGGTGACAGACATCAGTCGTAGCTGAGACAACAAATTTTTCTGAAATCTTCCGCCGAGAGTGTCGGAAGTACAGGTCACACTTTTCAGCCCAAAACCTATTAGCTAGACCTCCAGGGTGCACTTTATGCCCAAAAAGTGTGACCTCTACTGAAAACAGGTCAGAAACTGCGACCTGGACTTTTTGCACAGATTTTTCTAAAAGTTTTTTGGGTTTTTCTGAGCCTCTGTTCAGGGTTGTTTGAATGCCGTCTCCACCCGTTTTGGACCTATAATTATTATGTTTTATTAAACTAAGTGGGAACCTAGCCCACTAGGGCTTTAGTACCCTCCACTTTTTGTGGAAGAGTTTTTTCTATTGCAGGTTGTCTGAAATTTCAGAGTCTTCAACCACTTTTTCAGATTTGATACCTCACCTTTAGATCCGCTTCATATTGGCTTTTTATCCATCCAAATCTCATAATTTATCTTTGTTTGGGTTTTCCTTTAGGGTGCAATCTTCTTCCCTCCTGGAGATAGCCTTTCGCCGCCTCTTTTTACAACAATTATTCCTCTAATTTGTTGTTGTTTCTGCACCACTTTCCAGCAGATTTTTTCCTTTAGATCGCTATCCCTTTTTACCTTAGATATATTGCCTGTTTTAATTTGTTTTGATTAGTTTTTTCACTCACTAGTTGTTGAGAGGCCCACCTCCTTGGGTTTAGATTATTGCATTATTAGCTGCTTATTTTCTATTTTGCAGGCTTATATACTGTCATTTGCAGGTTATTTACAGCTATACAACACATTTTTTTCATTTTCTCTACAAATGTCTGGGTTTAAAAATTAAATTTACACACTTTTACACACACACCCTAAGCGAAAAAGGGCTTGGTTAACACCACCAAGAAAATACTCTAAAACATTGAAATCAATTGATCCTGCACCTCTCTGGCCTTGTTTCGACATTGTAATCAGTTGATCCTACACCTCCTTGCCCTTGTTGGCCTCTTTTTCCTTTGTGCCGTGTTTGTGTCGTCACCATTGTGACACTAAGGCATTCATACCAGAGAATTCTTGGCCTTCATCCTCAGTTTTGTTGGGTTTGGAGCTTGATTTTCATCCTGATTCAGAGATCCTTGTTTTAGCTGGATGTATACCCCAGGAAAAATGTACATCCTTGCAGCGGGGGGGACTTGACCCCCCCCACCCCGCGGAGTCCGGGGGGGCTGACCCCCCGGCTGGGGGGTCCGGGGACCAACGGTCCCCCGGCGGGGGTTTTCGGGGGTAGCACCCCCGAAGCTAAAAACAAATGTAAAATTGCCTTGTAAAAGTATAGTAATTTCTAGTCAATATGGGTCGTTCATTAGGCAGATGATCTGACGGTAGAAGTTATGTTTAGTTTAGGGTTTTTTTCCCTAGAAGGCAACCCCTCTCTTTGTATGAGGGTATTGTATTGCGGCTGTGTATTATATGTGTATTCTCTGAGCGGGAAACAAATAGGGCGACTGTGAGAGAGAACAGAGGATATTACAGTGGATCTGCTGTAGGTTTTGTCTCTTCATTTTTGTTGGATAATAGAAAGGAAGGACTGGCTGTTCGGGGTGGACGTAGCCCAAAATGGGTGAACCACGTATATCTGTGTCTCTCTAGTTTTATGCGTTCTGTGTGCTTGTATTTTTTGCATATTTTATGTGTTTCATTGCTCCATAATATACAATTTTCTAACAAGTTTCCGATAGGGAGACTTACTCCTCCACATAGGATTCGAGTTAGTCCTCAACTGAGTCTGCACTCCGACTCTTCTTCTGGTCCTTTGGGTTCTCCTTCTCGTTTCGCCTTTGGTTCTCCCCCTGTCACCTTCAACATGTCTGGTGCAGGACCTAATACTGCTGGTAACCCCGACCCTCCCGCCAGGAATACCACTAGTGGGATCGCAATGGACACTACCCTGGCTGCACCCTTGCTCCCTTTCATGATAAGCCTTAGCCTCCCCGAATTTTATCATTTGATAAAAGACCCTATACACCATGATGCTAGTTGGCCCGCTATGCCAACAAAGCTCCCTTCATACATCCCAAATTTTAAAGGTCTTGCCAGACAAGATCCCTCAAATCATGTTAGATATTTCCACATGTGGTGTTCGTCTAATTCCATTACTGATGACTCTGTCTGTCTTCGGTTGTTCCAATGAATTCTTACTGGTGAAGCTTCTAAGTGGTATGTTGATCAGGACCCTTACTCTCATACCACCTTTGTGACTCTTGCTCGAGCCTTTTTGTCTTATTTCCAGCTCCTGCTTCGTTACGACACTGGGACCGAGCTCTTGACCTCCTTCCGTCAGTCATCTGCGACCTGCCTATCCGACCGTGTTCAGGAAAGGCGGAGAAGAAGGAGCCTATGTTGAGCCCCTAACTTCGAAGAACATGTCTATATGGACTGGTTCCTTAGGACTCTCTTGCTGCCTATCGAGAAATACATCGCATCAAACTTTCCTCAAACTGAAAAATATTCTCTCCAAATTGCATTAAAATATGACCTGATCTACGCTCAGTCGGGTTATGTTTATACTGTTCTACCTGATCTTCCTAGACCCAGTGGTGCCAACGCACTAGGGGAATGTCACGCTGCCGACGGTATCGTTGGAGCTCTCTTTAATCTGTATGCTCAACCTTCCATGGGCTATGGGTTTCCTCAGGGAGGGGCGAACAACTCCTGCAATTTTTCCCCTGCCGGTAGCACGTATCCAGGATACGACATGCCTCCTCCTTTTGCCCAACCTCCTATTTACCACACTGCTACCCAACCTCCTTTTTATCCATATCCACAGCCTGGTGCTCCAGCTACTCCAGCACTAGCACCTCCTCCTTCCTTGCCTTCTCAATCCTCGCAATAACAAATACCACCCCCAAAGGGACAGGTGTATGCACAACAAGGCATGAATAATCTTCCTCCCTCAAAAAGGAAGAGGAAAGGCACTCAAAATCAAGCTTCCCCTAGCAATCCTGGACCTAATCCAGGTAGTGCTCCTAACACTACGAACTAGCAACAAGGCACTCAGCCAAAGAAAGATAGGCCTCTTCGTACAAACAAGCCCTATTCTTGTTGTGGTGTTTATGGTCATTACACGCATTATTGTCCTCTTCTACCACAAATATGATAGCTATGGGAGTCTCAAGCAACATTGAGAGGACAACAAGCCATCCCTTCCATTCCTCCCAGTCCTGAACTTAGTCAGCCGGTTGTGCTTACTAATCCTTTCCCTCAACAAGGATTTGTGGCTACCCAACCACCTTAAGGATAGGTGGCCACTCAATCTCTTCCATCTGGTTCCCCTGATTACCAGATCTTCATGATGTCCTCTGATCAGCCTTCTGAACCTTCTTCTCCTGGCCCTTCACCTTCAGTTGGTACTCATGACCCCCTTTACCCTCCTGGGACGGCTCCTCCCAGCCTCAACCATCTTGGTTCCGTCTCGCCTAGTCATTACCCATCTAGTTAGATATCGTTCCTAGCTCCCCCACCAGGAGTGTACACAGTACCTGTTATGGCCACCCTCTCTCTTCCTAACCTAACCCTTGGGATTCCCATCTGGTACCTCGATCCTCCAGTCGCTACCCCGCCTGGTCAACCTAAACCTTATATCGCTTTGACCCCAGTTCAGCGAGTCCCTATGACTTCTCCCATTGCAACAGTGCCTCATTCACCTCAACAGGAATTACCTCTCGTTGCGACCATTTCGAGTAAGAAGGGAAAAGCTCACAATGGGGCATCAAAGGACAAGGCTACCCCGAAAAACCCTACCCCTTCTCGACCTCCAAAGCGTACCATCCAGTGTGCTTTGTGTGAGGTTTTTGGCCACGCCACCCATACTTGTCCAGAATTGCCTCACCTCAAGTCCATGGTAAATGAGTTGTTTCCGAAATCTGATATCCTAGAGGTATATGTCACTACACCCGATTTAATCCCGAAACTCAAACCATTGTGCACAAATCACCCTTGTGATTTGTGTGATTTCCATGGTCACTACACTCACTTGTGTCCTCGCCTCGAAGAGTATCGTTCCTCTTTAGAAGCCTTACGCCAATTTGAGTCGGAGCACAATGAGTCACCCGCTCCCTTATTTTTGCATCTTGCTTCGGCAACACCCGAGGACACAGATGCTCGCCTTAACTTTTCCCCTTATGATTTTGAGATAACGGGGCCTTGGTCAGAAATCCACAATGAGACCTCCCCTAATGTTTCGCCTGACCTCCCTTCAGTACCCTCCCTAGTCTCAACATCGGTGGATCGTCTGTCTACTCACTCTTTTGTCATCCCTTGTGACGATGCGAATGCGAACCTCTCCTCTAATGATGAGGAGTAAGGTCGCTTTTCCACGTTAGGTGGTCTTTCTTCAATCAGTCACCCCATCTTCTATTACAATGATGAAATTATGGAAGCAATGACTAAAGCTGATTTTATCTATTCCCCCTTACATTGAATTCATGCATTCGAACCACATGCACCTTGTGGCCATTGCATTGACACCCAATGTTTGGGTAAGGGGGCACCCATATTTGAGAGACCAGGAGAAACAGTTCTCCACCACTCTCCTAGTGAATCTTGTCGTGTTGAATCTAGTCCCATTATTCTTTCACATTTAGAAGAACCCCTAGAGTCCCATATCACTTCAAGATCGCTATAGGGATGATACCCCTCCTCGTTCCTTCATATTTAATCAAAAACCTAGTCTCATAGACATTGTGGTTGACCAAACTATGAGCTTTCTAGGAGAACATCAGTTCATTATCCCCAAGTCCTACCTTTGGGATAGCAACACCATGTATGCCAACCTAGAAACTTAAAGTCCATTTTATTCGTATATGCAGTAGCAAAAGAGATTGGTAATCGTTTATTTCCTTTCTCAAACTGCATAACCATACCGAAAACAAGTGGCACACCACATCATTAAAATGTGTTTAGATCTCCATTTTTCTAAATACATTTTGGCATGTCCATAACATGCTCGGGGACACCCATGCCCCTCAACCATAAAATCATGGATCTTAGCCCATAACAGAAGTGAAACCCCCTTTCTTTGACAAGTCACACTTTCTAGGTCCTTCCCTGGGACAGGTGGCAGTTTTCTTCCCAATACCTCCTACCCATGTTGCAGAATAGACCCCAAGAAAAGTATGACCTGGCTTGTTAATAAGCTCTAGGTACCTAAGCTAAACTTTCAACTCACTAAAATGAAAAGTAGGATGAGACATATTACCTACAACTGTCGGATCTTAAATTCCAACAGTCGGTTTATCCACTACAACCGCTGTAAGATTTAAGGCCTCCTTTCCTCACGATATTCACCATAGCTCCACTGAAAAATAAGTGAATCTGGAAGGGAAATGCCTTATTAAAAGAAAACCCCTGATTTTTCTTTCGATTACTGCGACCAAGCCGAAGCTCAGTTTTATGAGCCATCTATACCATTGGAAATATCCCACCAAGCCCTCAAATGGGTATCTATTATCTTTTTGTGATTTGATACTTCACCAGGGCACATTTTGTCCAAGAAGCGCCACTTCACCCTTCCTCAAAATTGAATTTCTTCACTTGCAACACTTGTACTGGGGGAACCATGTTTCCTCCATACTTGTCCATGCTCGTGTCGACTTTCGTCATGAGTTACCATCTTGTACTCATGCATTTATGGTCCCCATTGGACCCTTTTCCTATGTGGCAACACCATCGAATCACCCTTGTTTAGAGCATCCGAGTTGAGTCATCATTTCTTTCATGGAGTCTATCCTGAGTCCCTTCACACCTTGCTATAGTCCTCCATCCTTCATTGCTTGGTCCCTCTCTCGTGTCACTCATTATGGCCTTCAATCCCACTGTACCCTATCCCTCATGATATTGTGTCAGTTGCTGCCAGGTCATCCATGCCATTTATGCCTTAACAAGGGAAGTCGTCCATTCGCTACTCAATTCCCCCCATTTCATCATCATCGTTGGTGTCAGTCTGTCAGTCACTCTACTATTTTCTCTCGTGCCTTAGTTGAGGATCCCTTATTGCCTCACCTATTGCAGACCTCCCTTTGTCGACATTAGCTCATTCATTCCAGAAGACAGGTCTAGAGGGTGGTGTACCTTGGTTCCAGCTTCCACTCTTGTTCGGTGCCTCAGATCAGGAAAAGGGACTCCTCATGGCCCTTTGACTTGATTGTTTCACAACTCTAGCTCCTTTTCAGCATGATTGAGATCCATATACTCGATGGTCCAGTGATGCAACAGCTCACATTGGTGATTCCTGGGTGTGTGTGAGATTTCTTAGCCCTCATGAGGGGGTGGCCCTATAGGTAGCCCCCCACACACTTAGATGACCTCTTCATTACAACCTTCGATTTAGCTCCATACATTTGATGATGTCGGCCTCAGCCATTTGCAACACCTTTTTGTTTGCATTTATCAGTCAGATTTTCAGAGCCCTTTCCTCTTCTCAGGAGCATCTGGGTTTCATTTATATCTCATGTACTCATATATCATTGTACAAGTCCTGGCTGTTATCCCAGGCACAATATGTATGTGGGATTCATTATCGTGTTGTTTATCTAGCTCATGTTTATGCCAGAATTATGTCGTCTCGTGGTTTTTCGGACGTCTTATTGTTTGTACTATTTCCTCGGCGGGCATAGGTATGCCTCCCTCGCCGCCTATAGCAGGTACTCACTTATCAAAAAGACTTGTCGCACCTGGAAGTCACCTCCTCAGGGTCTAGTTATTTCAGCACTTTGGTCTACCTTAAAATCCTCTCTCTTTGACTTCCCCGTTGTTGTCTAGTGATTGAGTTCTTACAACGTACTTCAGTCATACGATTAGCTCCTAACTCTCGCACGCTAGGGGGAAATCTGTTACACCATTTTTTGGTTATCTAATCCATTGTTATTAGATGGGCCCAAGTACACCAAGTAAGACCAATTTTACCCCAAGTAAAATCGCATTCACTATGAAAAATAACTTAGTAAACCACCTTTATTAAGTTGTTTATGGTATAAACAGTAAACCCCATGGGGAAACATTAAATAAATCCATATTTATTTGATTTTTCTTCAAGGAATAATTAGTTAAACAACAATTTAATTAATATTCTTGGCTATATTTATCCCAAAACAAGGAAATTAATTAGATAAATCATTATTTATCTTATTATTTTCTAAGAATAACTATTTAAACATTACTTAAATAATATTCTTTGTTAAATATGACTACATCTCCCTTAAATAATTAAATAAATTATTATTTATTTGATTATTACTCAACCATATCCTTAAAATGATAAATAAATCATTTATTTATTTATTATTACTTAATCACATTCTTAAAATGATAAATAAATCATTTATTTATTTATTATTTACAAATAAGGGGATTTGACTCAAGTCAAATTCCTTTTTCCTCCAACAAATATAATAAAAAATTCCATAAAATTTGGATCTTGATTTGGTTAATAATATTTTAATTATGCACCAATATCTAGACTAACTCAATATTTTGTTATAAACAGAAGGGTTTTCCCATTCATTTGTCCCCTTTTGTTGCCTAAAGATCGCTCTGGATCTCAACTCTTGGTCTAGCTATTGATCCACTATCATAGCCATATTTTTCCATTTTTGTCTGGGTTTTCTACACCATCAAGAGAGAGGAATTCTAAATCTAAAGTGCTGAGGACTTACAAGAACCCATCCCATTGAGGAGAATAGGGAACACCCTCTTGTGTTTTCCTCCCAGGTGCCATTAATAAAAATTTAATTGGATATATCCTTGTCTTGTCTATTGGATCTATGGAGTAAATCTTATTTTTCTGTTGTTTAATGTCTTCTAATGCATAGATCTAGATTTTTAAAGCATTTGTCTTGATCATCTAACTACAGATCTGAAGATATTAGCAGTCATTTCTGTTGTTAGGGCTGTTTGTTATGCGCAGCTAAAGTGGTCTTTTTTCTTACACCTCGAATCAAGATTCATACTAATAGATATATCCAATGTTACATGTTGTGGCTGGTTCAGTGGAATCCGTTCTAAAGTGAAGGAGATAAGGATCGAACCATAACTTAAATTTTTCTTCCTTCCTCCCTTTGATTTATTCAGTTGTTCCTTTATCTGAGATAGAACAACTTCAGACCAGTTGAAGACTGTTGGCTCTAAACACTCTAGCGCATACTGCATATACGATTTGTTCTCTACATGGAGTGTAACAGTACTAGCATGTTTAACGATCGTGAAAAGGATGGTTCTCAAAGGAAAATCCCTGACATCTCGGATGTTTATTTTTCCATCTTTTCTAGGTTCTGACCTTGGATAGCAATATTGCATAACATAATCCCTCACTGTCTCTCCTCCAACGGTAGACCCCATGAGAGAAATGGGAAAACCTCTCCTCGACAAACCTGTGAGAAAATACACATCCTCAACTGTTATGGACTATTAGACAGCTATAATTTTTTTTATATCAAATGCTGGCTAAATCATGTTTTAGAGCCTTCAAAGAAACAAGTTTGATTGCTAAAAAATGTTACCTCTTGAAGACTCTTGGAGGCCTCGTGCCTCTGTCCAAATCTTCACTACTGTTCCCATTTCAAGCTCAGAAATTCTGCTGATTTCCAAGACAAAATACTGCTGCAAACACCATTTTCCCTTTCCTTTCACTTCCAAAACTAACCTCATTTTTATCCCTTTGTTACCCAAAAAATTCTTCATGTTCATATTTTTCCCCTTTTCCCCTCCATCTAAACCCCTATGATAAGGTTCAAGACTCCTTCTTTGCCTTATCGAAACCCTCAAAACCCTTGAAAAACATTGAAAAATTCATAAGAAATACATATTTTGGTGAAAAGGTTTAAGCCCCCTTGGGCCAAGTCCTTAGCCTTTTCCACTCCATATGCCCTGGCACTAGAACCAGGCGCTGAGCTATTTGGGTGCTTATCACATCAGAGGTAACACAGTGCGCAAGTCTTCCCCTTTATTGAAATCTCCGATGCCGATTAGCCCTGTGCATAAAACCTCTGGTCATATTGCTTTCCATATAGACCATGGCCCCGAAGATGGGTGCCAAGACAAATCGCTAATATAAAACCCTCTCGACACAAACCTTTGTGTATATTTAATTATTTGGTTTTTAATGTTTTATTGCCATTTTATTAAAATGAAAACTGAGTGGAATTCATTGCACCGCTTTTGAGAGGGAGGCAGTCTTTTCCATTTGGCAGTGATCAGTGCCACCGGCCGACACGTGGCCTTAAGCCATTTTGAAATACCGCCCTCATCACGGATTAAAAGTCGACTATGGGCCCAACGCGATATTGACGTGCACCGTCCTATCTGAGGCCTGCTCATCGGACGGTGATCGCGCCCAAAAGAAGCTCGAGGGATAAACTCCCCCTCCCTTTACCTCCATCTGTGCATCTTTTCAGAATCACGCTTTTTCTCCACTATTAGATCTGAGGCCCCAGATCTGACGGCCCTCATTCCAAATCGCGCGACTTTCAGCACGAAGTTTATTTCTCCCAAGGCCACGTGAAAGGGGTGGTTTTCCAAAGCCACGTGGCAGGCGAGGACGTGTTTCGCGTTCCAAAGGGAAATACCACCTACCCGCCTTTTTCTCACGTGAAAACGGTAGCTTCCATTCCCGAACCCATTTTTCCCTCTTTCCATGTGCATTGTTCGCGCACCTCCTCAACCGTTGATCTTGTGGGCCAATCTCATCCGACGACCCACGATCATCCCGAACCCCAAATGCCATTTTTAACCATTTTTTGCCAAAACAAAGGTTTTTAGCCCATTTTCTCCGTTTTTCCAAATAAAGTGACTCTTTCGCTTTGACTATTCGCCCTCGCTCCTGACCGTCGATCTCTACGCGATCAACGGTTCTGATTTAATTCTCCCTCCGTTTTCCCTGTGACCTCGTCTAATCAATCTCGACCGTTGGATGATGCCATCCAACGACCATGCTCTCTCCACGTGCTTTCTGAAGTAGCAAACCTATATATGCAGGATTTTATAATGTTCTTTGTATTTTGCAAGGTTTAAATGGTTTTTTCACTATATTAAAGAAAATTTCAAATGTTGAGGGTGACGATCCTCCCACCTTCGATTCATCAAAGGGAATCATTCGCAGGATTCAACTCCACGTTTCATCAATGATTCAATAGGCATTGATGCCATATGACCCTTGCGTAGCCTTGCACACCAAAAAACACAAAGAATCAAGCACAAATCAAAGAGTATCAATGTCGAAGACAGGAACGCACCAAAACATGAGATTGAAGACAGATATGTGGGGATTACGGCTAAGATGGATTATCAAAAGCCTAATCCCCCTATTAAAACATAGTTTAAAGGTAAATCATAAAGGTTCATCAGACAGAAAGCCTCCACCGCCACAGCTGAGGCAAATTGATTCCTCCCAGCTACCACAGTGCAACCTATGCCTCAAAGCATTCAAATAGAGGCAGACGTTATTGATCAAGATCAGATATTTGTCTCAGCACAGCCAGAGAAGTTAATTCTGCAAATAAACTTAATGAAAAAATATCAGCAAAGTTACTTTAACACGACACAGAGCCTCAAAAGTCAAAAAGAGCTCTCACCGAGCTTAAATCTTAATGTTAATTATTTAATATAGATGACACCTATGTAAGCTTCTTCATCGAGCCCCCCAAAGGTTGAAGAACCATTAAGTCTGTATTAATTATCTTTGGAGATCTTTTATCAGATCTCACCTCCTCATTCTTCTATAAATACTACTGGAGAAGATGAGAGAGGGGTTGGTTGAGTTAGTTGCTGAACTTTGAAATGTAATTGAGCTTGAGACTCCTACCTGTAAATAGTGTTCACTGGCCCTTGGAACTCTGCTTGTGATAGATAAGTTAGTCTGGGAAGCGTAGATGATTGCTAAACTAAAGCATTGAAATTAAAGCCAGAATTCAGTTTGGAGCATCAATACAAGCTTATTTATGGGATCCTGGTCTATGTCGACGGTGATGTTATTTCTTATTGGGAATTTTTGTTTTATTTCTGTTTTCACTGTATTCATCTTCTATTATAAAGAACAACATGCATAGAGTTAGGACCTACTATATATTAGTACCCTTCTCTGACTGAAAATATTTATCTACATGTTTTCATCCAATTTGTGTTATTTAGGAATGATTTAATTCAGTTTAAGCATAGGAATGTTGGCGTTCCCTCGTCCTATTTCCTTAGCTAATTGTTATTCTTAAATGTTATTTTTAGTATATTTTAAGTAGAGATGAACTAAGAAAGATATGGTGTGCCCTGGTCCTAGTTTGATCCCCAAAGAATGTCTAAATGTTTCCCTTGGAATGTGTTGAAAGCTGGCTACTTTGAAAGTACTTTCCAGATCTTAGGCCATTCTTTTTTATCTTTGTGTTTGTCTTGAAAGTTACCAAGTAGAGTAGAACTAGGAGAGGATTTGTGGTGAGCCCGACCCGCTAGTTTCTACTCCAACAATTGCCTTCAAGTTTCCCTTTGTTTTAAAGTGTTTTTCTATTGAAAGTGTATCAAAAGCAGGCTAGTTTAGAAGTACTTACCTGATCTTAGATTACTTTTATGTCTTTCTTAAGTGTATGTCAAAAGCAGGCTAGTTTAGAAGTACTTACCTGATCTTAGGCTACTCTTTGTTCTTCATCTGTTTAATTCCCCTTCTTGTTGTATCATTTCATTCCATAAATCAAACTTCAAAGAGATCCTTAGACATAGATGACTTACCCCATGGACCACTTTTGAACCTGTTGTTTCAATTAAACCCTATTATGACTCCATAGCCCAATGGACTAAAACCTGCAATTATCTATCTTCCTGGCCAAAGCTTGTTCTATTTTCTTGCAACTTCTCACCTTTGAAACTCTTTGCATGTAGAAATTTTCACCTCAAACAGTAATCATGCTCAACCATCCAAAAACAAAATAAAACCCTTTGTCTTGATAACTAGCCTAATATCATTACCCAAGACTTCAAATAAAAATCCATATTTGCACTTATTGGAGAGATCCCTCTCCGGATTCAGGAGGGCTAGATCCTAGAATCCCAAAGTGGTTGAAACGATGTTCTCCCTGCAGTCATACTTTTTCCAATCTTGCTGATTATAGGGTGCTAACATTTATGGTGACTCCACTGGGGAATCGAACCCAGAATCTCTGGTTCCCCTTAAAATTTCATACAAACATCGTGAGTTAAAAGTAGCCTTTTCAAGCACTACCAAGCGGTGGTAATCATGATAAAACTTGTTTGAATTAGTGACAAACTAGGGAAACCCTAGGATTCTCATAGGGTTTTATCTAACCTTGAAAAATCAGCCAGCTTAGCCATAAGAGTAGACTGTCTTTGTCTCATAACTATAACTAAGTTTTGAAACAGAGTTAGGACATTCTTAGAAACCACACAACTGAAAAATAACTCAGAAAACCCAAAAATATTTCAGATTGGTATCCAATAAACATGGTGGTGGACCATAAAACATTTCACCTCCTTAGGAGCTAGAAACTTCCACTTGGCGACTCCACAATCTTCAATAGACCTTAAGGCTCCACTAGGAAGAACCCTTATTATTGTAATATCATTCAAAATCAGTTAGAGGACTGAAGGATTTAAAATTTGTGTAAACAGATTAGTTAACCTCTCAAAGATTGTCATATTTGGTTGAACGTTTCTTGTTTATTTGGGTCTGAAAAACACAGCATAGTGGCTCCTAGAAAGATTCACACTAGAGCCTATCCTGACCTTGATCCACCTGAGATAGTTGATAACCCAGAGAGTATCCTTAGGAAGTCTCCTAGGATTAAATTATCAACTATTTTTGGATCACCAATGAGAACTAATTCAGTTCCTGAAAATCTTTCAGCTCTACAGCAATCACAAGTTGACTTAGTAAATCCCTTTAGAACTAGGTCTCTTGGTGATTTAGATCAGTTAAATTCTAAGGCTTCACTTTCATCTCCTAAAACAAGTGAACATCATGGTAGTATGGAAACAACACCTCCTAATTTACATTTCCTTCATAATTTAGGTGTCTCTCATCTAAGACCCGCTCATCAATCTACAACTGTTCCATCCACATCCCTTCATCCTCCATTCACTGTCCAAACCACTCCATTTCAGCCCACTTTTCCTTTTGTTAATCCACCTCTTTTGAATCCACCCCCACCACATATCATGGCAGCATGGTATGCTCCCTTAGGCCTTCCTGTACCATTAGTCAATCTTCCACAGGACTATCAGTCCAAAATTCCATTATATGATGCTAGTAATGCTACTACTGCATCACAACATGTGGATAAGATGAATGACTACTTTTACATAAATGAAATTGACGATGATTATGTCAAACTTAGATTATTTGCTCAGATTCTGGGGGGAGAAGTAAGAAAATTGTTCAAAGGCTTAACCCCCCATAGTATCAATGATCTCCAAGCCTTCCATCAGACATTCCTAAACAAATTGGAAGTAAAGAAGAATCCTCTCCAAGTCCTTCCTGATTACAAAAACCTCCACAGGAACACAGGGGAAAGTGTACAAGCTTATTGTACCAGATTGAACAATGTATATAATGCACTTTCCCCAGATCTGAAACCTCCACAAGGCTCAGATTTAAAGAATTTTCCTGAAGGGTTTGACCCTGAAATGGCCTATCAGATGAGAGAGAGAGATCCTGCAACTCTTAAAGAGATGCAAAAAGGATCTCTTGCTATGGAAGTCAACTTGATGGAGAATAGAACAAGAATGAAAAATGAGAAGAGAGTGTCCTTTAGGGAGGAAAACACGCCTTCTACTTCAAACTCAAAGATGGAGAATATGATGGAGGAGATGATAAAGAAAATGAGCATCCTTGAGAGAGCACAAGCTAGTCAAAACCAAGCTGCTCTTCAAAATAGAAATCAGAACTAGAATTAGAATTTTAGAAGGAACTAGCCTCCAAACAGACCTAGGGAAGATGATCAACAGATCACTTCTCCCGTTCATCAAAACTATGTAAGTAAGGTTGAGGAAATAGATGAAATAACAGAGGAAGATGATATCAACATGCTGGGGGTATGTAATGATGAATTTTAGATTCAGTATGATAGAAAACAAGGTCTATACACACCTTATGATGAAAAAAGAGATGATGATAGAAATTATTATCAAGACATGGAAAATGTCATCATAGAGTCTCAAAGAGAATATGACCTTAGAAGCAAAACCAGTCAACAAACCCCCAAAAAAAAAACCCCTGACAAATCTTCACAAAACAACACTGCAACCAAGCCTAAATTTGTCAAACAAAAGGACAAAACAGTGGCTGTTAATTTTGACAATGGTAAAGAGAGAGGCACTCAAAACAATGAAAAATAGAGTGCAGACATTAGTAGTACTAACATTTCAGCTAGTACTCCTGTGAAAGCAATTTTGTCAAATGTAAATAAAACAAATCAACAAGTTGACGTTGCTGATAGACTAGTAGCTAGTAAGGCTGAGACCAGTTCTTCAAAGAAACAAATTCCTTTCAGCCTAGAGCAGGAAATTTCAAAGATCAAAATCTCTGTTCCCCTGACTGAGTTAGCTGCCCAGAATGTATATAGAAACCAAATTTTGAAGGCTTTAAATATAGAGGAAAATGAGGATACAGTCAATCTTAATGATGACCAGCCAGAGCTCATTTTTGGTCCTAAGATTGAAGGTAGATATCAAGAGGGATCTGTTCCTCCATTTTATGTGAGTTTAAACGTTCATGAAAAAATTTTACACAACGCTATGCATGATTTTGGGGCTTCTCATAATTTAATGCCTAAAGCTGTAATGGAGAGCCTTGGTCTAGAAATCACTAGACCTTATAAAGATCTTTACTCCTTTGACTCAAGCAGAGTAAAATGTTTAGGGTTAATCAAAGAAATCTACGTTAACTTAGCCCAGATTCCAGCCAAATTCTTAGTAATGGATATTGTTGTGGCTGATGTGCCCCCAAAGTATGGAATGTTGTTATCAAGATCTTGGGGGTCCAAGTTACAAGGGACTATGCAAATGGACATGGCCTATGCGACTATCCCTGTTTTCAATCAGACTAGAAGACTTTATAGGGAGTCCCATATGCAATACACAGTTACAAGCCAAGACAGACCACAGAACTCTCCCCTTTATTCTGTAGACACAGGCCTAGATTCATTTATCCTTTTCAATGATGAAACTTTTAGTGGACCAGTGACCTTGTATGATTTAATGATAGATAGAGAGCAGGAAGAAGATAACGTAGGAGTGTCAAAATAGTTTGCTACATTTGAAAGATTTAGCAAACCCAACACATGTATTGAACTATAAATCATGCATCCATCGTTGTTTAACCTTAGCAGTCAAGAGCTTGTTCCTCAAAATATTGGAAAACTTGAGGAATTAAAACGAGTCCAGCTAAGTGCTGATTTTCAAGAGACATCCGAAAGAACTTTAGTTGAAGAGGACAACCACCAAACAAACAAAATCGAAAATAGTCCTCTTTGGAGTATGTATTTTGACGGATCTTGCACTAGGAATGATGTTGGTGCAGGGGTCTGGATTTGCAATACTGAAAGCAACCACACAGAAAGCATTTCTTGCAAATTGAAGTTTCAGTGTTATAACAACATAGCGAAATATGAATCCCTTCTCTTAGGCTTACGATTGTTGAAGAAGTTAGGGGCCAGAAGAATCAATTTGTATGGGGATTCAGAGTTATTTATTAGGAAAGTCAATGGGGACTATAACGCAAATCATCCTAGACTTAGGGCCTACCGAAACGATGTCATGAACCTTTTAAAAACATTCAAGGAGTCAAAATTGATTTTTGTCCCAAGAAAAAGAAATATTGCGGCCCACAATTTATCCTTTGCAACTAGAACATGCTTAACGCCATATGAAACCAAAGACTGCACAACTCAGATAAAATTTAGACCAGCCATGCCTGATAATGAAAAGTATTGGCAAGTGTTTTTTGGAGACAAACAAATAGAAGACTTCATGCAATTCAGAAATGAATTCGAACTAAATAGTTCGGACTCAGATTATGAAACAGACTGCAGTGAAGAAAATTTTCTTGGTGAAGAAGAGCCATCTCCTGAGCTCGTCAATATTAATCTTCTGACTAGAAAACTTAAAAACAAAGCAGAATTGAATGCAGAGTTAGAAACTCTGCAAGCTAAAGATGAAAGTTTTCCAAGCGGTCTGGCCCCTTTAGAAGAGTTATTTGATTTTAACGATTTGGCCAAGAAACCAAAACTGGAACCGATAGAGACTGAAGTGGAAGAGTGCAATATAGGCAGTGAGAAAAAACCAAAAATGATCAAATTGTCTAAAACTTTACCAACTCACATTAAACTCAAATACATAGAGCTGTTTAAAGAGTTTTCTGATGTTTTTGCGTGGAGTTACGAAGATCTGAAATCCTATGACACCAAAATAATACAGCACAAAATCCCCCTCAAAGAAAACCAAAAACCATTCAAACAGAAACTGCGTAGAATAAGCCTTGTTCAGTTGCCCTTGGTTCAGAAGGAGATCATGAAAATGTACGATGCTGGTATTATTGTCCCTATTACATATTCTGAGTGGGTGTCTAATCTGGTGTCAGTTAGGAAGAAAACTGGAGAGATCAGGCTTTGTATAGACTTTAGAGACTTAAACAAAGCTTCATTAAAAGACAACTAACCTTTACCTAAGATGGATCATATTTTACAAAGGGTGGTAGGGTCTAGAAGAATTTCTTTGCTTGATGGCTACTCAGGGTACAATCAGATCTTAGTTCACCCTGCTGATCAATTAAAGACAACCTTTACTACACCATGGGGCACTTTCATGTATGTGAAGGTGCCCTTTGGTCTAATGAATGTTGGAGCAACCTTTCAGAGAGCCATGGACATAGCATTCTTGGAAGAACTAGGCTAGTTCATCATTATATACCTTGATGATGTCACTGTGTTTTCAAAAGCATATGAAGAGCACTTAAAACACTTAAGAAATTTTTTCAAGAAATGCAGGAAGTTTGGGATATCTTTAAACCCTAAGAAAACACTATTCGGTCTCCAAGAAGGTAAACTTCTTGGGCACATCATTTCAAAAGAGGGTATTGAGATAGATCCCAAAAGGATTGAGGCCATATTGCAAATCTCTCATCCTCGAAACATCAAGGAGCTACAATATTTCATTGGGAAGATTAACTTTTTGAGAAGGTTCATCCCCAACTTGGATGAGCTTCTTAGGAACATCACAAACATGTTGAAGAAGGAGTAAGGGGTAAAGTGGACCTTGGAAGCAAAGAAGTCCTTTGAGCTGGTGAAACAAGCATTAACCAAGACACTAGTTCTAATAAGTCTTGATTTCTCAAAAGATTTTTATATTTTTTCATTTGCATCAGAACATACCATAGTTGTTGTCCTTCTACAGAAAAATCCACAAGGACAAGAGCAACCTATTGCATTCTTTAGCAAGGCATTGAGGGATGCCCCTCTGAAATATAACATTATGGAGAAGCAAGCTTTTGCTTTGGTTAAAGCTTTAAAAGACTTCAGAGTATACATCCTTCACTCACACATCATTGCCTTTGTCCGAAACTCAGTTGTTAAAGACATTCTAACCCAGGACTGAGATGGTAAGAGAGGTGAGTGGATTGCTATTATTCTTGAATATGATTTAGAGATAAAGCCCACTAAGCTCATCAAAGGCCAAGTTCTAGCTAGATTAATGGTTGAAACCAATTTTGAGGTTCTCGATATTAACATGATTAACGCTTTGGATGATCAAGAGGAAATCTCAACTCCCATTGTTGAAGACCATTTTATGAATTCCTCTTGGTATGTTGATATTATTTATGTTTTGCTTAATTTAAATACACCTCCTGGTTTGAAAAAAACAAAGGCAAGGTTCCTAAAGTTAAAATTTTTAAACTATTGCATTATAGATAGATGTCTTTATTAGAAAAATGCAAGTGGTGTATTGCTTAAATGTTTGCCTGAGTTTGATGCAGAGAAGGTTAAGCACGAGTTCCATGAAGGAGAGTGTGGAGGCCACTTATTCTGGAAGACAACAGTCAACAAAATTTTGAGGGTTGGTTATTATTGGACTAATATTTTTCATGATGTGCACAAGATGATCATAGCCTGCCATAAGTGCCAACTTTTCGAAGGCAAAAGAAAGTTGCTACCCCTTCCTCTGCATCCAATCACTGTTGAAGCTCCATTTCAATAGTGGGGACTTGACTTCATAGGTGAAATCCATCCACCATCTTCTACTCAGCATAGATGGATTCTCACTGCCACAGACTATTTCACTAAGTGGATAGAAGCCATTCCTTATAGGCAAGCCAATGATTCTGTTATTATAAAATTCATAGAGAATAATATTCTCTCTAGATTTGGTTGTCCTACCAAGAAAATCACTGATAATGCAGCAGCATTTAGTTCAAAGAAGATGGTTGAATTCTACCACAGATATCAGATAACATTGGGGAATTCCATGGCCTATTACCCTCAAGGTAATGGACTCACAGAATCCTCAAACAAGAGTTTAGTGAACATAATCAAGAAACTGTTGGAGGAAAACAAAAAGTCTTGGCACGCAAAGCTAGTTCATGCACTTTGGTCCGACAGATTGACTTTGAAGAAATCTATTGGTATGTCACCTTTCCAGCTTGTGTATGGAACTGATGCAATTTTTCCAACCAGCCTTGGTGTGCCAGTTATGAAGTTGATTCAGGAGTTGAAAATTGAAGATAGTGACATAATAAGAAGAATAAATTAGACCATTCATCTTCAGCAAACCAGAGAGGAGGTTTATAACAAATCATTGCAGAAGCAGGACAACATCAAAAATCTTTTTGACAGAAGAACAAAGGCCAACAATTTCAAAATTGGGGACAAGTTTTTGAAGTGGGACTTAAGGAGGGAAGACAAGGGAAAGCATGTAAAATTTGACAACTTATGGCTTGACCCTTACTCTATCCATTCAGCTGCTGGTAACAATGCATTTTTCTTGCAGGAGTTGAATGGAGCAGAATTGTTTAGAGGTCCTGTCAATGGCAGGATGCTTAAAAATTAATTCTCTTGATCCATGAGTGTTCTGAAAGCCTTTTTATCTTTTTCTCATTATAAATATTTCATCCACCATTGCATTCAAAGTTATAAAAAATCAAAAATACAAAAACAATGAAAGAAAGAAAAGAGGGTAGATTGTGAACACAAGAAAGGTATAGCCCCATACCAAAAAAAGAAAGAAAGAGAGAAATAAATCCAAAAGTGTGCAAGCTCAAATGCCACTCCTAAAAAGCACACTTCTAGTTAGTCAAATTATCTAATCTTGAATAATTAGTTTTAAATTTTCTATTGATAGGATAGTGAATTCGATTTGCCAAACTGTTTAATCTTGGCTTATCAGTAGATATTTTAGGATAGAAATTAAAGGTTCAAACATGCTCAAAATTTGAACCTAAGTTTCCAAAGAGGATGACTCAAAAATGTTTATTTCCTGAGTCAAACAAGATGTAAAACTGGTTCTAATCAGCTCAAAATCTGAACCAGTGGATAGAAGAAGAACAACTCAAAAAAAAAGCAAAAAACAGAGCTGTAAAGGAGATGAAGGAAGAGCTTGAAACTTTCAGATCTTAAGCCTTCCATTTTGATTTAAAAATTCTGCAAAATAATGTCTATGTGAATTTTGTTTCTCATGCCATAGATTAGTAACAAGTTAGACTATTCAATCCTGACTTGTAAGCTTTTAAATTTTTGTTGTAGAATTTAACGAATAAAATCTGTTGGACAGTTTAATCCCAACAGATAGTAGATTAGGTAGAGAATCATATGGGCTCAACTGTTTAATATGAGTCCATGGAGAAATAAGGAGTAGAAATAGATTAGATTTCCTATTTTAAAAAAGAATAAAATGTTGTAAAAGAGTTTGCCAATCCAAGTGCACTATAAAGAAGAAAAAATGTTAGATCAGTAGGATTGGGTAGGTAGAAAGCTTGTAGATGAAAGTTCCATTGTTTTTTGGCTGTAAATATGTTTTCAAAGCTAAATAAGATTATCCCAGCAAAGGAAAGACGACCGAATGGATGAGGCATTGATCAGCCTCCCAGAGAATGCAAGTCTCAAAATTTTGATGCCTTCAAGAAGGCACCATCCCCAAGTGGAGCCACTATTAGCCAGCTATAAAATTTGTTATATCAAATGTTGGCTAAATCATGTTTTAGAGTCTTCAAAGAAGCAAGTTTTATCTTGAAGACTCTTGAAGGCCTCGTGCCTCTGTCCAAATCTTCACTGCTGTTCCTATTTCAAGCTCAGAAATTCTGCTGATTTCCAAGACAAAATACTGCTGCAAACACCATTTTCCCTTTCCTTTCACTTCCAAAACTAACATCATTTTTATCCCTTTGTTACCCAAAAAATTCTTCATGTTCCTATTTTTCCCCTTTTCCCCTCCATCTAAACCCCTATGATGAGGTTCAAGACTCCTTCTTTGCCTTATCGAAACCCTCAAAACCCTTGAAAAACATTGAAAACTTCATAAGAAATACATATTTTGGTGTAAAATTTTAAGCCCCCTTGGGCCAAGTCCTTAGCCTTTTCCACTCCATATGCCCTGGCACTGGAACCAGGCACTGAACTATTTGGGCGCTTATCGCATCGAAGGTAAAATAGTGTGCAAGTCTTCCCCTTTATTGAAATCTCCAATGCCGATTAGCCCTGTGCATAAAACCTCCGGTCATATTGCTTTCCATATAGACCATGGCCCCGCAGACGGGTGCTAAGCCAAATCACTAATATAAAACCCTCCCGACACAAACCTTTGTGTATATTTAATTCTTGGGTTTTTAATGTTTTATTTCCATTTTATTAAAAAAAAACTGGGCGGAATTCAACGCACCGCTTTTGAGAGGGAGGTGTTTTTTTTTCCGTTTGGCAGCGATCGGCGCCACCGACTAACACGTGGCCTTAAGCCATTTTGAAATACCGCCCTCATCGTGCATTAAAAGTAGACTATGGGCCCGACGCGATATTGACGTGCGCCATCCGATCTAAGGCCATCTCATCGGACAGTGATCGCGCCCAAAATAATCTCGAGGGATAAAATCCTCCTCCCTTTACCTCTGCCCTTGCATCTTTTCAGAATCGTGCTTTTTCTCCATCGTCAGATCTGACAGCCCTCGTTCCAAATCGCGCGAATTTTAGCACGAAGTTTATTTCTCCCAAGGCCACGTGAAAGGGGTGGTTTTCTAAATCCACATGGTGGGCGGGGACGCGTTTCGCGTTCCAAAGGGAAATACCGCCTACCCACCTTTTCCTCACGCGAAAACGGTAGCTTCCATCCCTGAAACCATTTTTCCCTCTTTCCATGTGCGTTGTTCACGCGCCTCCGCAACCGTTGATCTTGTGGGCTGATCTCATCTGATGGCCCAAGATCATCCCGAATCCCAAACGCCATTTTTAACCATTTTTCGTCCAAACAAAGTTTTTTAGCCCATTTTCTCCATTTTTCCAAATAAAGTGACTCTTTCGCTTTGAGTATTCGCCCTCGCTCCCGACCATCGATCTCTGCGCGATCGACAGTTCTGACTTAATTCTTCCTCTTTTTTCCCTCTGACCTCTTCTAATCAATCTCGACCGTTGGATGATGCCATCCAACGACCATGCTCTCTCCACGTGCCTTCTGAAGCAGAAAACCTATATATGCAGGATTTTATAATGTTCTCCATATTTTGCAAGGTTTAAATTGTTTTTTTGCTATACTAAAGAAAATTTCAAAGGTTGAGGGTGACGATCCTCCCGCCTTCGATTCATCAAAGGGAATCATTCGCAGGATTCAACTCCATGTTTTGTCAATGATTCATGAGGCATTGATGCCATACGACGCCTGCGCAGCCCTGCACACCAACAAACACAGCGAATCATGCAAAAATCAAAGAGTATCAGTGTTGAATACAGGAACGCACCAGAACATGAGATTGAAGATAGATCTGTGGGGATTACGGCTAAGATGGATTATCAAAGGCCTAATCCCCCTATTAAAACATATTTTAAATGTAAATCATAAAGGTTCATCAGACAGAAAGCCTCCACCGCCACAGCTGAGGCAAATTGATTCCTCCCAGCTACCACAGTGCCACTTGTGCCTCAAAGCATGCAAACAGAGGCTGAAATTATTGATCAAGATCAGATATTTGTCTCAGCACAGCCAGAGAAGTTAATTTTGAAAATAAACTTAATGAAAAAATATTAGTAGAGTTACTTTAACACAACACAGAGCCTCAAAAGTCAAAAAGGGCTCTCATCGAGCTTAAATATTAATGTTAATTATTTAATACAAAGGACACCTATGTAAGCTTCTTCATCGAGCCCCCCAAAGGCTGAATAAACATTAAGTCTGTATTAATTATCTTTGGATATCTTTTATCAGATCTCACCTCCTCATTCTTCTATAAATACTACTGGAGAAGATGAGAGAGGGGTTGGTTGAGTTAGTTTCTGAACTTTGAAATGTAATTGAGCTTGAGACTCCTACCTATAAATAGTGTTCACTGGCCCTTGGAGCTCTGCTTGTGATAGATAAGTTAGTTTGGGAAGTGTAGATGATTGCTAAACTAAAGCATTGGACTTAAAGCTGTAACTGGTTTGGAGCATGAATACAAGCTAATTTATGGGATCCTAGTCTATGTCGACGATGATGTTATTTCTTATTGTGAATTGTTGTTTTATTTCTATTTTCATTATGTTCATCTTCTCTTATAATAAAAAACATGCATAGAGTTAGGACCTACTGTATATCAGTACCCTTCTATGACTGAAAATATTTATCTACATGTTTTCATCCAATTTGTGTTATTTAGGAATGATTTAATTTAGTTTAAGAATAGGAATGTTGGCGTTCCCTCGTCCTATTTCCTTAGCTAATTGTTATTCTTAAATGTTATTTTTAGTATATGTTAAGTAGATATGAACTAAGGAAGATATGGTGTGCCCTGGTCCTAGTTTTATCCCCAAAGAATGTCTGAATGTTTCCCTTGGAATGTGTTGAAAGCTGGCTAGTTTGAAAGTACATACCAGATGTTAGGCCATTCTTTGTTATCTTTGTGTTTGTCTTGAAAGTTACCAAGTAGAGAAGAACTAGGAGAGGATTTGTGGTGAGCCCGGCCCACTAGTTTCTACTCCAACAGTTGCCTTCAAGTTTCCCTTTGTTTTAAAGTGTTTTTCTATTGAAAGTGTATCAAAAGTAGGCTAGTTTAGAAGTACTTACCTGATCTTATATTACTTTTATGTCTTTCTTAAGTGTATGTGAAAATCAGGCTAGTTTAGAAGTACTTACCTGATCTTAGGCTGCTCTTTGTTCTTCATCTGTTTAATTCCCCTTCTTGTTGTATCATTTCATTCCATAAATCAAAATTCAAAGAGATCCTTTTACATTGATGACTTGCCCCATGGACCACTCTTGAACCCGTTGTTTCAATTAAACCCTATTATGACTCCATAGCCCAATGGAATAAAACCTACAATTATCTATCTTCCTAGCCAAAGCTTTTTCTATTTGCTTGAAACTTCTCACCTTTGAAACTCTTTGCATGTAGAACTTTCCGCCTCAAACAGTAATCATGCTCAACCATAAAAAACCAAAACAAAACCCTTGGCCTTCATAACTAGCCTAATATCATTACCCAAGACTTCAAAGACAAATCCATCTTTGCACTTATTGGAGAGATCCCTCTCCGGATTTAGGAGGGCTACATCCTAGAATCCCCAAGTGGTTGAAATGATGTTCTCCTTGCAGTCAGAATTTTGCCAATCTTGCTGATTACAGGGTGCTAACATGGAAAACACTTTATTTTTTATGTGAAATGCCTCTATCTCTAGATCCCATGCTTGAACAAGGAACTCTAGGAGTTCTATTTGTTGCCTCATTCCTGACAATTTGAAGTACTTAAGTAGTCCGCAATCTCTTAAGGCTCTTACAATACCCGGATCATTCAAGGCAATCATATCTTGTTCCTCATGTTCTCTTTCTCTCTATGTAATCATCATTATTATCTAATGGAAACCTGAAAATCAACCATAAGATCCATTAGATACCATTCATTGCAAAAAACTAGGCAAATTTTGAGCACATCATGAAATTCAAAAACTTGAACTGCACCCAACACACTCCCTGATTTGAGAAAGTGCATTGCATATGCAAGTAACCTTCAATGTACCTACCATGCAACACAGTTTTTGATGTTAAAGGGTGCATTGCCCTCAATTTGGGAAAAATTTACCCTAGAGGCCTTAAAACCCTAAAAATTTGCAAGGAATGGGATTGAAATGAATACTGAAAGAAAGAGGAGGTTCATGCTACTAACATGGATCAAACGGCGACGAAATATGTCCACATAAATGACCACAATCAACGACTGAAGTTCAAGGGCAAAATCAGGTTCAGAGCTCCAAAATGCAAATGGTAACTATGGAATGGTAAAAATGAATAGTGAAACTACTTTATATAGTCATTTAATTGCTTCCAAGTTAAATTTATTGCTATGACTATAGTTTTAATATATTGTTATCATGAAATAGATATTTTTAATCCATTTGATGTTGTTCTGAATAGGTAATACAACTGACGAACAGATTAGTCGTGCAGATTTATTTCAAAGAAAGACTTGACCACAAAGCATACTTTTTCTCCTTATTTTTCGAGCTTTTTTAAAAATGAAAAAGGATTTGAAGCGCACTTTTATCTCTTTTTGGAGCTTCGATAATAGTGAAAAAGGAACCCATGGAGTCTTATTTCAGCTCTTTTCAGACTCCAATAATGTGAAAATATTTCTGAGCACTTGTCATTTCGAGCTCTTTAAAGTAAATGAATTGATATCTACTCAATGTAAGTTTAACCATTTTCCGGACTGAGATAGATTATTTACGCAAAAGGAATACCTTGGTTAAACATGAATAAAGAGGTTCTTTCAGATATTATTTTACACTTTTTCAGATCTGAGAGACAAATTTATGAAAAAGTACTTATGGAGTTCTCTTTCGTCCTCTTTTTCAGACTCCCTAAATATGAAAAAGGATCGGGCTATCACTGTTGTTAAGCTCGTTAAAACATAAAATAGTGACGGACTTGTTAACCATGCCAAGAATTGAGATTCATTCATCGCGAGACTCGTTAAATTATTAAATAGTGATACTTTATTTGCCCGAAGGGTTGAATTATAGATCAAGCAAATGTTATCCTCCTCAAGCTTGTTGAAAAATAAAGAGGTACTGGTCGACAAATGACCAGGGAAAATTTGGGAAAAGTAAGAAAAGTTTCTTTTTGGTAGCAAGTCACTCTTGAACATGACACTTCTTTCACTCCATGTCCATGACTGTTTGGGTTGGGTAATCATCTTGATGGTTCATTCACACCTATGGTTCATCATACCTTCACTTCGGTTTTGGGTCAATGTTGCCAACCCATCACAGTGTTGCCGATATGTTCAAGAGAAGTCATCCATTGATTAAAAAATCATCCATCTACAATACTCATAAACCTTCATTTTCATGACTGTCATCCCTGAAAATTGCTATATCAAGTCATACCCTTGTCTCTGAAATTAGTAACTCCTATTTTTCAATAAGGTGACTTCCTGTCGACAACAAATCAATATCTAGAAAGTTCACTTAGAAACATCAGATTCCAGTACCATGAGGCTTGTTATAGCATCGACAAGATCCTCGTTTTCGGACCTTTGACTGAAATATTTTGTTTGGCGTTCGACATCAAATCATCTATTCATGCCTTAATAAATGTACTGCAGTACCTTGAGGGCCATTGACATTAATGCTGGTTCTCTCACGTTTGTTAACAACTCACATTATTGGCTAGTAATCAAACGATGTCTTTCCATGTTCGACTACAAATCATATATTTACATGGCTAGACTTATAACCCAATGATCGAGTGAATGAGATAAGAAGATCCCAGATCTAGTTTCATCCATCCAGCCTGTGATTTTAGGATTCTTATACGCATCATCTTTACGGTGACCTTACATAGAGATTGTCATCTAAACATGGGCCTATATCTTTAGGTGTGTCTGCATCTGGGCAACATTCCAATGTAGACGACTTTCTAAATTATGTACATGTTATTAGATTGTTTATGTGTTGACTATGGGAATGCCTACCCTCAGAAATTATGATCAATAGAGGATATATCATTATGTAATGTATTTTAATATTGATGCAGGTGACCACTCCACTTCGTTTCCAAGCTCATCACAGTGTAAAGAATCTCAATCAAATGTTCTTATTATTTGGATATCATGCTTTAGGGGGAAATTTTTATAGGTCAATTTGGGCACCATTCCCAATGACCTGGTTAACTGGGCATCATATCCAGTACCGATGATCAAGAGTCTATCATTCCCTATCATTTTAGTTGCTATATGCTCTAAGACATAAAACAATACAAATCAAACAAGACTTTCATCAAGCAAAGGTTTCCATGGTTTGAAGCTTATTGTATAACATATGAGAGCTCACCAACGCAGGATCTAAGGGGCCTAAGTCTGTTGCATATGCAGGTAGCCCCATGCAAGGCTGCTCTGCAAAGCACTTCCCAACATTCAGAGGTGTGTTGGTCACATTGGGAGCGAAATTCTCATTGTTCTGGAATATCCACTTGGCCAGTGCCTTCTAGAAGAGTTCACATGTGTCAAGCTTTGGATCCAAGTGTCCATTTGACATCTACATGAATGGAAACATGTCTTGCCTATTTTTGGAAAGCTATTGATTTCAAAACAACCTATAGTTCATCTATAAATTGAACACAGATCTAAGTGTTTGAAAAGGAAGAATTTGAGTAGAGAAATGCTGGATAATTTTCAATTGAGAGTTTGATTTGTGGAGCTGCTACTGGAGAGATTTATTCTCTGATGAGACTTGGGAACTTTGCTGGGAGGTCACTTTAAATTAGTCACTAGGTTGTAACCTTTCCTTCTATCATCAATAAAGAGTACTTCTTATTTTTCCCTACATGCATCTATGTTAACTTTGATTTTCCATATTGTAAGATATTGGTTGATGAATGTAGTTTATGCTTTACTAATTTCCCTAACTAGCTTGAATAGATATCTATATTATTACATCTTCTATTGTTTTAGTGTTGTTTCTTGTAGAAAGCATTCAGCTCACGAACTGCTTGAATTTGAAGTTGTAGTGGAAGCAACAAAAAGGAGCCATTTGGAAGCGACTGAACAAGTAAGCCTCCAATCCTCTCTTTGTATCTATTATGAGTTAGGAGAAATGGTAGTATAGTCTTTCACCTGTTGTTCTAGACTAGCACCTATCTAGGGAAGCGTAATTTATCCGTAGATTACAATTCTGGCCCAACAAAAGCTTTCAAAATGATTCATTCAATTGGAAATTTTTGTCTATCAAGAACCCAAGATAATTTGGAAAAGGATCCTACATATTATTCAGAACTTTGTCATAAATGAGAGTTTGGGCCACTAGAAAACACTGTAATATCATGGCTACAAGGATTCTTTTCAAAACATGGAGAGTGTATGCCAAATATATATACAATACATATTCTAGATAATTTCTCAATATGATAAAACTGCAACATATACAAGGAATATGCAGAAGGTGTTGAAGGAAATGGTCGTTTTATTACATATCAATATTTAGTGTAGATATGGAGGAGAGAATTCAACAATGTTCGTATCCGTAAGAAGACAAGGATGGGGGTTTGCAGTACATGTGCTTATCTAAAATTAAAAAGGGATAAATGTCAAGGAGCAGAAATAGGTAAGCATTCATAACACTATATTTTTAAATTGTATAGTGATGGATTGTAGATTTTTGTGGTGTATATTTTTAGGATCACAGCTCGGAATCTCCACATTTCTCATTTTTATAGTGATCAACTATGAAAATTCACTTATTAATACATTTATTTTATGTTATGTGTAGATTCCATTGTTAAAGCCCTTCAAGAGCATCGCGAACAACAAAAAATTGAAGGGAAAAACTTGTACAAGCATCGAAAGAAGTGTTATGATAATCCAAATGAATATTTGGGTTTGATAATTGATGGTATGAACTAGAAGAAAACACTTCTACCACATTTTCTTCACACACAAAAAAAATTGCAAGAGGAAAATTTTGTCCAGTTTCATTTAGTTGGTTGTATGGCCTTCAATGGGAAAATGTCGCCTAGAGTTTAATTAAAAGCTCCAAATATTCATAATGATGGAAATTTGACAATAACCATAATTAATGATGTGCTTTCTCATTGGGGTGGTAATATTCCTGAAATTTTGTATCTACAATTAGACAACAGTTGTCGTGAAAACAAAAATCAAATTGTTTTTGGATATCTAAACATGCTTGTTGAATTGAGAATTTTCATAGGGTAAAGGTTGGTTTCCTTCTTGTTGGGAACATTCATGACCATATTGATAAGGTGTTCAACCATTTTTTAGTAACATTGAGGAGGAATAATGTTGGGAGCTTGCCATCATTAATTAAATGTATTAAGAAATCATATATACTAGAGCCTATTTTTCATGTGTTAGAAGAAATTTTTGACATGCGAAGCTTTATTCTTGGATCGCATGGTCAAGAGAAATGCATTGAACAAATTAATTACATTAGCTTCCAACATCAATTTTGTATCAAACAAATTGATGGGAAAACACTTATATGGGGCAAGAAGTTTTCAATAACTGCAGAATCGACGCCATCATCAGGTTTGGAATTTTTTAAGTTCATTCCAGATCATCCAATACTTGCGTGAAATATATTGTTATTACAATTAGTTGGTGAAGTTCATAATGCACGAAGGAAAAAGAGAGATATAGATTATTTTGAATGCCTGGAAGAAATTAAAAAAACTATTAGATATACATATGAGTATTTTGATGTTGTTGATTCAGTTTGGTGGGAGTCCTTTTTCAATGATTAGAGTGATATCCTTTCAAGACCAAAAAATGAAGATAATGTTTTGAATATTCCATTTGTTTGACAAAAAAATGTGTCAAATGAACATGAGGAAACATAAATTCTAGAACAACAACAATCACATGGTATTATTAATTCTACACAGGTCAAGGAAAGAGAAATCTATACTGGTTCGAAAAGATCTCATGCACAACGTGAAGCCATGGAAGATCTTTACAGAGGTTCAATATAGGATATTAAGGAGGGTTGCATGATCGCAGTCTTAGGACATGAAAATCCACATGGCTATCCATTCTGGGTTTCCAAGGTTATAAAGGTGATTACAGAAAATGAGGATATTATAGGTGTTGAAGTACATTGGTATGCCACAAATACACACCTATTAAATGGTGTGTACAAGCCAGAGATGGTAGTTGATAAAAAAATTGGCAGAAAAATGAAAATAAAGGGTACAAATATAAATCATCACCGCATAGACGTCTTAAAATTGGAGGAAGTTGACATACTTGTTTATGAATTCAATTTAACAAAGAGAGGAACTCTTCACTCTAGGACGATAGAAATTCTTAAGAGGTTTCTACCACAAGAAATAGTGTTGAGATGGTAGTCTCTGAACCTAGTTGTAGATCTAGAAGAATTTTGAAACCTCAAGTGGTGAGCATGCATGTTGACTCAGATGGGGCACTAGCTGATGAAAGAGAAGAATATGGAACATCTTCATCTGCATAGAGTTATTCATCTAAAGATGTGAATTCTGGTGGTTTGCAACAAAATATCAGTGATTTTGAATAATTATGTAGGACAATTGATATAAATGATGTTTTCATTGAGCAATGAAAATGATATTTTAAGTTATGAGTCATTTTTTTATTTTTTGGATTATTTTTTTTAATTATGATGAATTCATTTGTCTAAAATATTGACAATGCAACAATAATGTGGAGAAATAATTTATGTTTCATTGGCTTATTTTGGTCATATAATTTTTTCATAATATCATGGTTGAAATCTTTTGAAAAGTTAATATTTTTTAATTCTATGGGTGAAATATTGTGAAATATATTTTAACATTATGGTTGAAAACAATTAGAATTTTAGGGATTGCTAGTGTCATGATATTATATGTTAAATTACATGTATAAAAATGATTAAAATTTTAATGTGTTTAAAATGTCAGTATTTAATATTTAACGCCATTACTAAAAATAGGTTGAAATTGTACCCAGAAAATAAAAATGGTATTCTAGCACCAACCATTGTGTGTTTTTTCCATTTTTTTGGCACATGAAAATTGGTTTTACTGCCATATTTTAAAAATGTTGTAAAGTTACACTAAAAAGAAAAAGAAAAAGAAAAAAAAAGAAAAAACCTCATTCTGGAATACATGTTTTGTGGGGTTTTTTTGGCTAGAGTTCCCGTTTCAAAGTTTACATTATTTATTGCAGTGCCCATTGTGTTGGTGTATTTGGTGCTCAAGTCTACCAATCCACAGTTTCTTAAGAGGATTGGTTGTTTCCTCTTAATTTTATGGTCACAGGCAGATAAACAAAAGAGTTAGCAGGTTAGTGAACATGCCATAAAACAAAACACACTAGATAATGATATAGTATGCATATGTAGAGATAAAACAAGATTAAACTAAAAATATAACACAAAAGCTCATATAGAGTCAAACAATATTGTACTACTAACGGTGGCGTCTATGTCCCCTCTTATTGTGTGCTATTAGGAATAAAAGATAGAACGTTTACACACTTGCCAAGGGGCCCTTAGAGCTATGGAGTTCTAAGACCCGATGCAAGGACTTTTTTACCTCCTAGATTCCTTGGTGCAAGGTCCCTCTCTCTACTACAAAGGATTGGAGTTGTTAGATGGCCAAAAACTAAATACCCTCTCTACTTCTGCTCCGGATCACACATTGCTGGATTGCTTGAAATTTTTTTGGCCAGCATAACAATGTAAACTCCCTTTGTTCATCTCTTGATGACCTTTTATAGATGAATTCAAACTCTCCTTCCCTCTCTTGGTATATTGTTGGATGATGACCCAAGAGAGGGGGATGATTCCATTGTGTGCCACATGATTCCATTGTGTTCTCCCTTGAGGTCCCAAGGAGTCTTAGGCAGCTTTCCTTGGGTGGCCTCAAGTGTGGGATCAATTTCCTAGAGTGTGCCTTGTGGTCTCAGAAAGTGACTTCCGCCACTCTCAGGTCCACACGGGTTTTTGAGGGAAAGCCGTGCAAGGGCATGCCTATCAAATAAAAATGTGCACGAAGGTGCATTTTGCTAGTTTCTTGAATGCACAATTTGATTTTTCTTCCGGACCTTAGAGATTTTTTAAATTTTTTAGAGTCTCTAATGTTCCTCAGCCCTATAAATCCTTTTTCCTAAAATTTAATAATGTCGTATTTTATTGTCTAATTTTATAGTGATAACAATTTCCCCCTAATGTGTGAGGTCTAGGGAGAACTGTATAGTCAAAATACATTATAGTTTATTTTCTGTGTACAATGTGGAGAGAGAGAGAGATATTTGCGTGTAGCAAGGAGTTGGAAACGCCTTACACCAGGTCGAAGAGCGACCATGTCTTGTGGGAACCCTGCAAGAAATGGTATGATAATATAAATACAATTTTTCTACAAGGCGGGCATGTCCCATGCTCATGATGCTTTGGCTAGCTAAACAAATCTATTTCACAGATACAGATTTTGTCTATGTCACTAGTATGGTAGTGATATGCTAGTTGATGACGATGATTGCTGACGCCCTCAACGGAATTTTTCTTTGAAAATAGGTGGAATGTGATACCAAAATGCATAAGCTTGGTATGGCATATAAATGCAAATTGTACACATGGGTGTATGACTGGGACCTTCCCATGTAAGCATTGCTGAAATATTTGCTTGTAATGCCATGATTCTTTAACGATTTTGATCCAAGTGAAATGGTTGTAAGGTATGATACCATATTGAAATGAAAGCTTGTGTCCTAGTTGAATGTCATGAGGATCGATGACATGTGTGGGCAATTATGTTTCCCACAGTGCCACCTGAGGGTGTCCCTTTTGGTGAGGGGTGATCCAAGGTACCGCTTCCTTTTTGGAAACTAGGTGTTGAAGTTGACAAAAAGGGAGCCTCAACTGAATGAGAGAGTAACCGATGTCAGGGATCAGGCTCTTAGATGTGATAGGTTTAACATAGGCATGATGGTGAGGGGTGACTGAAAACTAATGATGGGGATTCAATGGCCCAAGGTTAGAGTATTAAAAGCAGCTTGGCGGCAATCATAAAAATTTTTGATGGCGAAAACACTGGAGTCGATAGGATGTCCAGGGTGGGTATATGTTGGTTATGAATGTCATGGTGGATTATGAGTGAAAGGTGTGATACTCTGACCAAAGGTGACCAGGGAATGTTGCCGTGGGGGAGAAAAAATGGATGGATGAGTGGGGGAAATGTTTTCACCATTTTCTATCTTTGTACAGTTACCAAAAGAATGAAATACTGGGATTTGGATTGTACAAAACACAGATACGGGTGTCCCAAAACATGAAAAGTTCTTGTTCACTGATGATGTGAGGAGGATGTTTTTGCTGAGGGTAGGGGCTCCATTGGTTTGTCTCATGTGTGGGGGGTGATGAAGCGGATGGAAAATGTTGCAGATGAATTATGCTAATGGATGTATGGTAGGACAAATGCGAGGCATGGTGGCGTGCTTTCGATCTGCTTGAAAAACCTGGTAGTCCGAGAAAGGGGTTTTATTCTGATATGGTAAAACTTGACTTGATGCATGGTGGGTAAGTGGGTATGAAGTGCTTCCTGGACTAAAGTGATTTGGCCATGGCGTCATGATTTTTATGATATATGGTCTACTTTGAGTGATAGACACTACGGAGGGGAGGCTCTACCGACCAACAAGGATGTTTATCATGTGCATGTTGGGGAGATGATAAACATGTTTGGGTGCTTGGAACGTATGGTTAATTTTTTGTGGAGAAATGATGTCAGGATATGAAGATTTTTTCTGTGTCTCTATCATACTGAGGGTAGAATGATACTTGCTCTAGTGCTTCAAGTGGATGAAGCGATGGATGGTTTTCATAATACCTGCAACAAAATACCCCAAGTGAAAGAATCTTCTTCATTCAAATAGTATTGAAATACATGCGTTAAATGAAAATATGACGAGAGAGGGCATACTTGCCGGCACTAAAAAATTATTTTTTTGGAAGTGTGAATATGAGGCACCTCATTTGGGTGTTATGAAGTGCTAATTTTTGTGTTGCTTTTGGTCCTACAATTTGGCCTTCTGAGCTCTCGTTATGGTCCTTCAAACATTATGAAAAGGGCGACATATATCGTCTGTAATGAACTCTGCTAAGATTAACGGCTTTTGCTCTTAGGGGAGTGAAACTGTAAGTCGTATTCTTCAAGAATGACTATCCAGCGGGCGTATTTTTGGTTCATTAGGTGGTGTGTGAGAAGATATTTTATGGGATTAATATTTGCGACGACCTTTGTGGTTTTTAAGATGATGTAGTGGCGAATATTTTGGACTACATGAATTAGCGCTAAGGAAAAATTTTCTTCGAGTTCATATCAGAATACCAGGCATGATAAGGTTTTGTTGATGTAGTAGATTATGTGCTCCTTCCCATCTGGGCCCTCCTAGATCAATACTCTGGCCAAAGCAGTCTTGGATGCCGACAGATATAGGTTGTAATTTTTTTTATAGTTTGGGGGACTGATGAATGGTGTTGAAGACAAGGTGTCTTTCAGTGTGTTGAGCGCTTATTGGCCGTGGTCATCCCATTTGAATGGGATGTCCTGACGAAGGAGGTGCAGGAACCCTTAAGCACAAGTCGCATAATCTAGGACAAAAATTCTCAGAAAATTGGCTTTCCCCTGCAAGCTTTGTAGCTTCCTAACGATTCGAGGTGGATGTACCTATTTGATGGCTTGGACGTTAAGGGGGCCCACTCGAATTCCTTGATGGGACATGATTAAACATAAAATTCTTCCTGCTGTGATGCAAAATATGCACTTGAGGGGGTTCAAGTGTAGGTTGTATTTTCGGCATCATTGGAATATAGTCGTAGATCCTTGAGATGGTCTGAGCGCTTCTTGGATCAGACAGTTAGATCGTCCAAGTAGGGGAGGATAAGGTGTGCCAAGTCATGAAAAATGTAATTCATGGCCTCTAGAAGGCAACTCCTACGTTTTTTAAGCCAAATGACATTACCTTGTATGTGAATGTGCCCCAGGGGGTAGTGAACGTGGTTTTGTACCAGTCGGTGTGGCGGATTTGAATTTGATTGCACCTAGAGAATCCATCCATGAAGGAGAGGGCCTCATGACCCACACAAGCATCGATGACTTGGCCAATGAATGGGGTAGGGTAATTTTCTTTGTGACATTCTTTGTTCAAATCGTGAAAATTGGTGCAAACACATATGGTGCCGTGTTTTTTTATGATGGCAACAGGGTTGGAAACCCAAGATGTGTAAGAAATGGGGTAGATAAACTTGGCTTTGTGAAGCTTGTCTATTTCTCATTTTATTGCTTCTGCCTTGGATGGGCGCAGCTGATGCTGTTTCTGACATATTGGTGGTACGTCAGGCCAGGTGTCAATATGGTGCTCTATGATAGTGGGACTTAGCCCAGACATCTCTGAGTAGTCCCATGCGAAGAAATCTCTATACTCCTGTAGCAATTGGTTTTAAGAGGTTATCTCTTCTCGTGAAGGTGCTACCCCCTTTGAGATTTCTTCAAACTTTTCAGGATTATGAGATATGATCACCTTGATGGTGGGTGAAATGTTTGACATGTTTCCTTCCTTGAACGCATCAGGTGCTGGGATGGGGTTGTTGAACCAATCTAATTTTCCTAATGGGAGGAAATATTTTGATTCAATTGTGTAAATCTCTTGTTCCACTGTCTTTCCAAGGCTGAACACTTTTCTTGGGAGAAAGAGCGACTGGTGATGTATTGCATCCCATGGGTAATCTAGCTTCGTCATAGCATCCAGTATGTCCTCATATGAATGAAATAGGGATCCTAAGGGGGATTGATTCTGCACATGGCCATGTAGAAAAGGTTTAGTCCAAACGGATCTGGTTGACAGACATGAAAAGGATTCCATCGTCGATGTAGGGGAACCAGACGCGGTTGATAGAGTGCATACAAATTGGGTTTGCATCGTTCTTTGTACAACTACTCTTGTAGTTGTAGCTGATTTGACACCAATGACAGATGAGCAGATAGACTGAGTCATGGTTTCGATACATGATGACATGAATCGTATATAGTGTATCATGTCCTCGGTGTTTGGTGGGGGAGTAATTTCCATGATGGGAGCTTGCAGGAGCGCAAGACTATATTCCTCGTTAGGATGGGCACTTTCCGGAAAATGGAAGTTGTGCCTAGTATAAAGGTTCCTAAATGTTTCCATTAGTGTGCATGCCTCTAGTGATGGGAAAAATACTGAGAGGGGCTGGGTGAATCGTATTTAGTGCAGATCAAAATTTTACTTTTTCTTTTCAAAACCCACACGCCACTTTACCTGGCCAACTTGTAGGTACACACGCATATCCTTAATAAAACTCGCGTATTAATAGAGATTTCATTATGCTGATAATTCTTAGCTTAGATCATTGCATCATTCCTTCATTAGATGTTTAGTAAGCAGTAAACATGTGCAGTAAGAATAGAATAAATCATCACACATAAGCAACACACATGAACACCAGGATTTAAGGTGGAAACCCAATTTGGGAGAAAACCACCGCTGCCATCGTCTCAGTCTTCAATATTTTATTATAAAGAAAACATCGTACAACCATGTACTGGCGCAGACTCATACTAGCACGCAGGCACCCACCTGCAGAAGGCTACAACCTTCTCTCGTTTACCAGCCTCTCCTGGAAGGGAGCCACTACCCCCTGTACTCGTTTACCAGCCTCTCCTGGAAGGGAGCCACTACCCCCTGCTCTCGTTTACCAGCTACCACTGGAAGGGAGCTACAACCCCCTCACTGAAGGCTTCGACCCTCAGCACCACCATGGACCACGTTTTCTCATCGCCATAATCGGATCCAACAAAATTTTCCATACAACACAATTTGTAGGCCTCTTTTCATCAGATTTTTAGATCGAACCCACTTCACACATTTAAGCTCAACATTCATCAAACTGAAACTTAATCCTATAAAATTACTAATTAAATCATCAACCAATCAAACAAACAACTTGATCTTCAATCAACATAATCAACAACATATTCATTATTCAAACAACCCAAACTTCCGTATATGTGGATCATCGATGATAGTAGTAATATAAACAAAATAGACCAGACATTTCATTCCACTTACTTTAGCAAACCCTAGATTCCATATGCGCTTTTACTCCACTGAACCTGCGTATGTACGCGCTTTCATGCACAACAACCTACGTATACTTCTGTGCATTCTTTAGAAAACCCTATCTTCCCATACGCGCTTTTCCCCATGGCACCTGTATATACACGCGCTTTATCAAGCGAACTCGCGTATACATAAGACCCAGAGAACCATCAGGCAACTCTTCAGATCAATAACAACTCAGATTTCATCCTTTACTTCAGAAAGTATTTCGCCTCATCTCAGATCTAAACATTCCATAAACAGATCTAGAAAATACATATACATTTCAGATCTGGAGATCCCTCTTCATCATTTTCTTCATAGGTGCATTATTAATTCAGATCTATCAGTAAACTGTTACCCAATCCATACAGATATACTCCAGAGTGAAGCATTCATTCCATAATTCGTACACACGTACACCCTTGCACCATGATTTTCTTCTCCTTAAATAGATTCAGCCTTTGTCAATACCATGAGTCAAAACCACTCAACTACTAATGGTATTCTTGGATGATATCAAATAGATATTCCAGTGCTCAATACAATGGTTCAATACCATGGTAATGTCCCCTGGTTTCCTAAATTTAGAGCACAAATGGGCATACACTACTTGTCACGTACATTTCCGCGTACATACGTGACTTTGCCTTGTGACATACCTGTTCAACATTATTCGGCACTTACTTCTAAACCGATCCGAGATACATCATATTTTCATCATTAGTTAACTCATCTTCTTAGTTTTCATCAAGGACAACTTCATCAGGCAGGTTCCATCAAAGTCAACACATTGTATCATATTGCCAACAATCTCCCCCTTAACTCATCAAGTAGGTTATCATCAACTTTATCAAGTAGGTTGCCATCAAGGACAACACTCTGCATTATATTGCCAATAGTCTTATTTCATCAAGTAGGTTGCCATCAAGGACAACTCATGCCAACAATCTCCCCCTTTAGACTTGATGGCAATCATGATGGTGTTTGATCACCACAACAGATAGATACATTGATTATAACCATTATGCAAACACCATGATACTTTCCCCCTATTCAAACACCATGTTACTCTCCCCCTTTGACATCAAGGGAAAAGGGCGGATCAAAACCAAAACAAGGTTTTTCTTCACATGTAGAAAGAAGAGCTCTGTAGATCTAATGTTCACTGAAGTTACCATGCTCCCCCTGAGTTCATGTTGAATCTTCAAACATATTTTTCAATGAAGTATACGACTCTATGACCTTTCTTATCACCAAGGACTCATACTTACATCAAAGATCAACCAAGTGGATTTACATATATGACTCAAGTACCCAACCAAGTGGGTTTACACATTTTGACTCAGCTACCCAACCAAGTGGGTTTAAAAATTTGAACAAGTCCATACATGACTGAATATTACAATTTTTACATCATAGGTCTCATCATGACCTTTTCATCAAATTAAAAATATGACTTTTTATAATCAAGACCAAGGAATCTCAAACATGAGATCAGATCACAGCAAAACAAGAGAATGCCAACAATGCATCCTTTCCACATGACCAATTATCCCCCTTAGCTTGTGCATCCTAAACACTTTCAACAACAAAACATCAAGGCATATTTATCAATAATATCAGAGAGTGAAACAGAATTATGAGAATTGGAACACCACCAGAGATACCAAACAATACTGCAGCTGTGTTGAAGAATGCTGACCCAGAAAAATTTGTCAGCAACCATCCATACGCGGTTTTCTGTGTATAAAATTGCGTATATACCTGACTGCGTTTCAGAAAACCTGCGTATCCAATTTTAATCTTCTGATTTTAAGTAGATCTGATCTTGTACATGGCAGAGACAACTCCCAGCTTGAATGCTTCCCTGGGATATATGAGAGAAGAAAGATCGGACAATGTAGCTATGTTTTCAAGTGTCATCCAACATTTGTAGCATAAGTGCATCAGTAACCAGGCCTTCATACTTTTTGCAGCATCAACAAATTCTTCCCAATAGGAATTATCACACCAGAAAAACTTCTTCAATAGAAAATATGTGTCAAGCAATCATCCATGTGATCTAAAATCACCAAGATCTTCAAGATTCATCATGATGTAATATGCGTAGGAAAAAAGGTCTCAACCATAGCAACAAATTCTGCATGATCTAATCATAAGACTTCCAACTCATCCATGTGTGAAAAAAAAAGATATTCTTCAGCAAAAAGCAAACAGGGCTCATCCATAATCTCATCATAAGAAACCATGTATCATGTCATCATCATTTGAGCAAGAACTAAGGAATAATCAAATACAATGCCAACAATGCAATCATTTGTTAGACTGATGCTCCCCCTGAACCTGTGCTCCTGATCTTTAGCTATCTTACTGTTTTTCTTATCAGAAAAGCATACGCGACTGTCTCCAGCAGAACTTGCGTGTATACGTGGCTTTATTTCACTAAACCTGCATATGGAAAGTGAAATACAGAAAATTTCACAACTTCATCTCCCCCTGAATTTGTACCACCTGTACCTGTCTTCTTCACATTAGATGCACTATCAGAAATAAACATAACCAGAATTACCAAACCAGCCATGGGAATCATCATACATTGCTCCCCCTGTGATGATACATTACTAATCCCTGTATCTCACATCATCCTGCAGCCATTGAGAGAAGTAGGCTTTAGAAGCGGATGACTGCAGTAGGATTATTATCCCCTAAGTTTTTGACCGGTCCTCCTTCCTTTTCCAGCTTTGCTTGAAATTTCTTATTGTGTGCTGGAAATTATCCAATTTCTCAGATCCATTCATCCTGCATTCTTTTTCTACATGTCCATACTTGTTACAAGCATAACATATTATGTGACCAGAAAAGTAAGCATAAGGATCATAATGTGTTTTTCTATTCTTTCTTCTATTGCAATCAGCTGCTTTATGACCATACTTGCTACATGAAAAACAATATCCCTTGAAGAAACAAGAGTACCTTTCTGTGTAGAATCTGTTTGTATGTGACTGAAACATTCTTCTTCTGCAATTGGCTGCAATATGCCCATAATTATGACATTTGAAGCATTCAACATTATTGATCATAAGAGGGAATGATTTCTTTTGAGATTTCATGATTGTCGGTTGATCTTTTGTTTCTTTCAATACTTCAGATTTTGCATTGATATCCTTTGAATCTTTAGCACTTCCTTGTGAACTAGATTCTCCTTTAACAATTTCATGAAAACCAAGACCAAATTTAACAGAGGGAGACCTTTGACTACTAAGAATATTGTATAGAATCTTAGTACTATCTTGAAACCTCAAGAGTTTATCTTTTTCTTCTAATTTACCTTTCAAAATATTTACCTCAACCTCCAATCTTTGGCATTTCTTATTCATTGTTTCTTCTTTCCTTCTTCCTTCTTCTACTTGATCATTCAATTTTAGAATCTCTTCTTTAAACCCATTTTCTTGTTCTTCAAATTTTTGTAGAAGTTCTTCATTCTTCTTATTTGATTTTTCCAGTTCTTCTTTCAGAGATATGATTTCTGCTTTAAGTCTTTCACTTCGATTGGTTACTTTATCCTGAAGTTTTTGATACATTTCTATCCGTCTTTCATACATTTCCATCATATCTTTGTAGATAGATTCCTTCTTTTTAAATTGATCTTCATCACTAATCTTGATATTTGCTTCTAGACCCATACTATTACTTTCACTATCATTTTCACTATCTTCACCATTGCTTGCATAAGGAAGTGAATCACAAAGATTAGTACCTTTTTCATCTTCTTCATTTTCTGCATCACATGTTTTATGAGATATCTCTTTTCTTTGAGTAGCCTTCTTCTTTTGCTTCCTTGCCATGAGCACTAGCAGATCTTGGTCAGGATCTTCTTCATCCTCATTTGACATTTCATCATTATCTTCATTTGTATAATAGCTCTTTCCCTTTTCAAATTGTTTCCCTTTATCATGATTTTCTTCATAAGGACATTTAGCAGCATAATGACCAACTCTTACACAATTAAAACACTTGAAGGGAAGCTTACCTTTGAATCTTCCAGTACCTGGTTGGAGTCTTCTCACAAAATTTTCTTCTTCTTCTTCTGATATGTAACTTGATTCCTTGACAACTTCCTTTTCTTTTCCTTTCGCACATGCCTTAAAGGCAACTTCTCTGATTTGAGAGCGACCTTCTTTTCTCATTTCAAAAGCAGTTAGAATACCATGTAGTTGAACAACAGTAAGAGTTTGCAGATCTTGCCTTTCTTCAATAGCAGATACTTTTGACTCAAATTTTGAAGTCAAAGATCTTAAGAATTTTTCAACCAGAGTAGTATCAGTTATGGTTTCACCCAAACTTCTCATACGATTTACAATATCATCTATATGTAAAAAGAAACTGGCAATACTCTCATCACTATGCATCCTTAAATTTTCATATTCAATTCTGAGAGTTTGGAGTTTGGCACTTTTTACCTTTGTATCTCCTTCATAGCTTAGAATGATTTTGTCCCATATTTATTTTTCTTAATTTAGCTGCATCACTTTAACAAATTCTGATTCGGACATGCTTCCTAATAAAACATTGACTGCTTTGGCATTGATTTCATATTTCTTTCTTTCTGCTGCATCATTAGGAATAATTGCCAGATACCGATAACCTTCTTCCACGATTGCCCATACTTCTGCACCAAGACTTTGCAAATATGTTTTTGTTCGTATCTTCCAGAATAACAGATTACTTCCATTGAATAAAGGTGGCCTTAGAGACAATACTCCTTCATGAATTCCCATTGCGAAGGATCTCCTTCAAGAGATCAAGCTTCTGCAGAAGGACCTGATCTGATACCAATTGATGGGAAAAATACTAAGAGGGGGTGGGGGGTGAATCAGTATTTAGTGCAGACTGAAAATTTTTTACTTTTTATTTTTCTAAAACCCATACGCTACTTTACTGAAGCCAACTCACATATACACACGGATATCCTTAATAAAACTCACGTATTAACAGAGATCTCATTATGCAGATAATTCTTTGCTTAGATCATTGCATCATTCATTCATTAGATGTTTAGTAAGTAGTAAACATGTGCAGTAAGAAAATTATAAATTATCACACATAAGCAACACACATGAACACCAGGATTTAAGGTGGAAACCCAATTCGGGAGAAAACCACCACTGTCGTCGTCTCAGTCTTCAATATTTTATTACAAAGAAAACATCGTACAACCATGTACTGGAGCAGACTCATACCAGCACACAGGCACCCACCTGCAGAAGGCTACAACCTTCTCTCATTTACCAGCCTCTCCTGGAAGGGAGCTACAACCCCCTGCTCTCGTTTACCAGCCTCTCCTGGAAGGGAGCTACTACCCCCTGCTCTCGTTTACCAGCTACCACCGGAAGGGAGCTACAACCCCCTCACTGAAGGCTTCGACCTTCAGCACCATTGCGGACCACGTTTCATCAATTTTCATACTGGATCCAACAGCTTCCATACAACACAACTTGCAGGCCACTTTTCATCATATTTTCAGACTAGACCCACTTCACACATTTAAGCTCAACATTCATCAAAATGAAACTTATAACCCCATCAATTCATTCATTGAATCATCAACCAATCAACCAATGACTTGATCTGCAATTAACATAATCAGCAACATATTCATCATTCAAATAACTCAGTTCTGTAGGAATACATCATTGACAGATAACAGTAGAACAAAAAAACAGATCAGGCATTTCATTCCACTTACTTCAACAAACCCTAGATTCCATATGCCCTTTTACTTCATTGAACCTGCGTATGTACGCTCTTTCATGCAGACCAACCCGCGTATACTTCTGTGCATTCTTTAGAAAGCCCTATCTGCCCATACGCGCTTTTCCTTAAGCAGACCCGCGTATACACGCGCTTTTACTGAAGCGAACCTGCGTATACATCTGTAAATTTTCAGGACTGTGAAACTCTTCAGATCAGATAAACAACTTAGATTTCATCCTTTACTTCATAAAGTATCTCGCCTCATCTCAGATCTAAACATTCCATAAACAGATCTAGAAAATACATATACATTTCAGATATGGAGATCCCTCTTCATCATTTTATTCATAGGTGCATTATTAATTCAGATCTATCAATAAACTGTTACCCAATCCATACAGATATACTCCAGAGTGAAGTGTTCATTCCATACCCAAACACACGCACACTCTTGTACCATGATCTTCTTCTCCTACATAGATTTAGCCTTCTTCAATACCATGAGCCAAAACCATACCACTTCCGATGGTATTCCTGGACGGGATCAAATATATAATCAAGCGCTCAATACTTTGGGTCAATACCATGATAATGTCCCTTGGTTTCCTAAATTTAGAGCACAAATGGGCATACACTACTTGTCACGTACATTTCCGCATATATACGCGACTTTTCCTTAACAAACCCGCTTATGCCTTGTGACATACCTTGTTCAACATTATTCTGACACTTACTTCTGAACTGATCTGTAGATACATCATATTTTCATCATTAACAACTCATCAAGTCAGTTTTCATCAAGGAAAACTTCATCAGGCAGGTTCTATCAAAGTCAACACATTGTATCATATTGCCAACAATCTCCCCCTTAACTCATCAAGTAGGTTATCATCAACTTTATCAAGTAGGCTGCCATCAAGGAAAACACTCTGCATTATATTTCCAATAGTCTTATTTCATCAAGTAGGTTGCCATCAAGGACAACACATGCCAACATCTAGTTCATGGTTATCGCTGGTGCAAATGGTGTACAGTACCACTATTCCAACCAAGTAGATTGTGTGGGAATCAACACTACTCTTCATCCCTGAAGTGGATGCTTGGAAGGAATTAGATGTAGAGGAGGCGTTCCTCTGCTTCCATTCCCAATTTTTTGGCTTGGGTGTGTCTAACTCTCTTGGGGAGTGTAGACTTAGTGCCTCTCTTTCCACTCTAAGATTTGGAAGATGATCACATCTTATTATATGATGATAGTGTGAGAAAATATGGAAATAGTTGTGCACGCATTTCTCTTGGTTAGAGAGATGTCTTTGTAGGAGAGAAGAGACTATGCCAAAAAAGCTTGCGAGGTTCTTCAGTTCTTTGAAATTATTGGCCTGATGATCAATTCTATCGCATAGCCTGCATGTTATCTTAGATTGAACCTGGGTCATGCTTGGTTGGCGCACCTTCCTAACTTTCCTATTATCCAACATGGGTATGGAGTAGAATGACTTGGGGCATTCTACCTTCCATCCTGGAAGTTAGGTTTTGAATTGATAAGGTCTTGGCGTTTCATCTCTAATAGATGTATCATGTCGATTAGAGGGCGTACTCGTGAGATATAGGTACAACGTTGCTCATGGTGATTGCCCTAACATACCAGGAAAAACATCCTAGAAATGGGGTTTCTGTCTTGCTCGTTTGATGGCGTGACTGGATACCAACAGCGTAACGCTTCTAAGTCAGGGCAAGTGGCAAACACATGATTGGGTGTGTTACATAACACACATGTTGGTCTTCTCCACAGAGGGAGGTTGGGGGTGACTAAGGGTTCCCTGACTGGCCATTTTTTCAGTTGACAAGAAGAGGATGGATCTATTTGTCACATCTTCTTGAGTTTTTGAGTTGTTCATGGATTCAGAGTCAGAGCCATCTTCTTGGGAGAGGCGAACTATGGTTGAGTGCAAACTAGCTAGTGCTAAGGGAAATCAGGGGATGTAATGCAATTATTATAAAGTGTGGTTGTCAGCACATATTGGACATGTGAATTGTGCTGCTCACAAAACAACATAGTATATGCGCTCTAATAGATACCACTTGTGGATGAGTTTCAGGGCGACGCACTTGTCTATGAAGTGGTCACATTCGTCACACTGTGTGCAGTGTATGATTAGGGGGAAGATGAATGGGAGTCTTTCAAGTGACTATTATTCCTCCTACAGGTATAGGATGACGTGAGGTTCATCTCCCGCAGACTGGATGGAGCGATCCACCTGATATGATTTCTTAATGGTGTGTAATGAATCCCTGTATCGTGGAATTTCTGGGCAATGATGGGTATAGCTGCCATAATGACCACATATAGAGAATGCGTGATTGGTACACAATGCCTTGCCTTGATTTTTGGTGGCTGGTTCCTTTTTATGGGAACTTGTTGTCGCGATATTTATAATAGAGCTAAGGAGTGGTTTTAGCTCATCCAAATTTGGGTAGATGTGGGTAGGGTGGCCTACTATGTTACATATAGCGCAGGGTTGTAATTCCTATTTCATGGTGGGATTCTCTACCTTCTTCCCTCTTTTACTGGTGTTCTTGGTCATAACCATCAGTTTTGCAACGGGAATTTCTTTCGAAGGGATGTTACCGACAGTCTCTTGAACGGTTAGGGACTATTCTATAATGAGGGGGATTAACCCTGTTGAGGTGATCTGAGTGACTCCCACTATGGTAGGTGACACTAGGTACCAAAATGGGATTGAAAATGATAATTTTGGTAGGACCATCATGGCCATGACCTGTCGTGATACAAAACTAGCTGGGGGGAAGAGGAAAAGAGTTTGGGAGGTGGCATAGGCTAGAGAGGCTCTCGTGACCGAGGACTCGGTGTCATTACTTCTCATCTCCATGTCTTGGCTGGCTTTAGTTCTTTATGAGGATGTCATGCACATCGAATCCTAGGTGAAATTAGATGATGACTCTAGTATAATAGGGGGATCTCCTAAGAATGACCCAAGGATGGACGACGGTTTGAATTGGTCGAGGCCATATTCTTGTTACCATGTAAGCATCTCGGCAGATGTGTCTACATAAGGTAGAATGACATCAGTATTTGTTAGGGGTCCCTTGTCATTATATTTCAATTGGTCGACAATAATGATGTGATCCTCATGGGCTAACATCATAGTTCGGAAGACGGAGGAGGCTATGACTGACATGGCATACATATAACTCTGGCCAAGGAGTATATTGTAATCTAGTTGAGCATCCAAGACTTCAATGTCTATGAGGACCGTCTTGTCAGCTAATCATACCAGGATGTTTTGGTAGAGACCGACGGGAGCTGAAGGGTGCCCGTCGTATGCTCTAAGCATGATGTCTGATGGCTTTATTTTAGGAGACCCTAACTTTTTCTAGATTTTCTTGGACATGATGCATGTGGATGCACCCTCGTCAATGATACATCGGTGAATGGTGATGTTTTGAATTGACACCCGTATTTGGAAGGCGACCATCGAAGGAAGCCTAGGGGACACTATGTATAAATAGAAAGCCATTAGGCATGAATCCGAAGGGTCGATGGTGCCTAATGCAGAAAGTAAGGCTTTCCTTTACTTTGGGCATGATTGTAATACCTACAAGGCTGACATGGTGGTGGGAGATTGGGCTACTTTGGAATGGTTTCCTGCCTGCCTAGTTGGTCCCTTAGCCATATTTGGTAAAGTTTCAATAGGTATCTTTAATATGGTCAAAGGTGATGTTGGTGCACTTGTACTAGCCCTTGACGAATAAGTGTCTGGCGGGGTATCGTAATTTCAGTTCAATGTTTGAAAAAACATTTCTTCTCCAGTCATCTAGATTTCGTGGCTCTTTTTTCCGGAATTTTCGAGAGATGTTTGTTGCTATTGGGTGCTAATTGTCCCTTGATGGGGGAAAGGCTTCTGCATGACTGTTGTCTACTGTGAGGATTCCCTTTTCCATGGTTACCTTGAAGCTTCTTCAGCTCAGGGAGGTCAGGACAGTGGTGAGTATAATGGTCGTACTCACCACAAATTGAACAAGAGTGGTTGGTCTAGAGATTCACCCTCTTGTTCTACCCTTGGGAGTTGTTAGGCTCCTAGTTTTGATTTCGGTTGGAGTTTCTTCCCACCTCAGATCATGGAGGGCATTGATGATTGTTGCTCCCCTGTCTAGGATTTCCCTTTAGCTTGTTTTTTCCTTTTTTCTTTACCGCATTAGGAGGATATTTTGGATTATCCTAATTGTATAGTTGGTGCGGTTGTGCTTGTGAAGTTTTGTATCTTAAGAAACAATCCCTTGGTTGTGGTAAGGAATCAGTGTTCAAGACATTTACATATATATGTCACAAAAATATTATATCAAATGGTCTTTGCTTAATCACCTTTAAAAATTTATTATTAAACCCTCAAGAATCTAATGCAATAAATGTTTCACAATGCTATTACCTGCTAATATTAAATGGAGTGATAAGAAGAACATGAAGGAAGGAAGTCCAAACTAATATGCTAATAAACATAATCTATCACTTTAAACTTCAGAGGAAATTTTATCAAAGTGGAATAGTTAAAATGAAGGAGCGCCCATTAAGGATATTTAACTATTATTCACATATGTAAAAAGAGACCTGCAGCTTCATTACTTCATTTTATTCATATAAGGAAAATATAGAATGGAATCTTGGAAACATATCAATAACAAAAGATGCAAGAATATTGATCTTCATTCATTAATCATCAGAAAATTGAGCACAAAATTTGCAGTAGTCTAAAGGTCCAAAACTCAGAAACTTTTCCTTTCAATCCTTTCTCTTTAAATATAATTTAAAGCAGTTTGTAACTGCTAAAACTACTCCTAACTACTAAAACTACTTGAAAATTCTAAAACTACCTATTACATATCATCGAAATGTCTTATTACAATTACATTCTTTTAAAAGAGATAAAATAAAACTTAAATCCTAATCTATTTGTTGAATATGAATTGGTCTCGTTGTTGCTGTATTCTCTTGATTTGTTGACTTCTCTTTATTTGAAGTTGAGGGATCTTTAGGTAGAACAATCATCCAAGCTCTGCATTTCTTCCACACTTGAATGTTTGTCTTAGGTGAGTTAATCAGCCTGTGATACTCTAGTATAAAGGTAGTGATTCTCTTGAATGTTGGTCTCTCTATAGATAAGGTCTTCACCAACCATAATATCTGAAAGTGCCTATGAAGAGAGTTAATAAATATTGCCCCTTTCAAAATCTGAGTCTTCTCATGAGTGTTATCTGTTGAGATTTCTAATAATAATTTGGAGAAAATCTCATAAATATGACAAAAATAGGATTTGTTTCTAAATTGACTCCATCTAATACTGATGTGGAGTTATGGCATCCTATTTTTTTGTGATTGAATTTATGATTCATTTTCTACTCCTAGCTATAAAATGTAAGCCCATAGAGGCAAACATTCATGAGGGATGTGAGGTGACTCGAAGAGAAGTGCAGATGAGTAATTCTACTGTTGTATTCTTTTGTTGATGAATGAGATTGCCGATGCCTCTGTTTGGTGGTCATAGCTTAGATTGGTTGGGTGAACCACGTTAAATCTTCTTGTCTTCATGTTTATGTTGTGTGTGTTTTTGTTTTTTCTGCTGTGCTAACTCAACAATTGGTATTGGAGCCTCGACATTGAGAGTTACAGGCTGCTGATTAAGAAAGTGTAATAACTAGCATGTGAGCATGGAACCAGAACTGTATTTTGTAATGAGTGTTTACTGTGAAATGGTGTTGTAGAGTTTTGCGTGGCAGTATATTGTATGACACAACTCCGCGTGGTCGTGATATTCATGGCTGTGGTTATAGTTATCTGCTGAGGGATCGATAGCACTCTGTTATGAAACGTGAGGGCATGGTCTTGAAGTGTTAGAACCTCTGTGTATTTCGAAGAAACACAGTCTTCATGGAAGGCGTGAAGTGAACCAGCGTAACTTGAGAGGAGTGCAGAGAGCCAGTGCGAAGGTGGAACAAAGGAGCCACAACCCGTCAGATGGCGAGTAATGTGCAGAGCCATTGACTAGGCCTAGATCTATGTCGCTTGTGGCTTGTGGTTCTATGGTTTGAGTGAAGGAGCCGATGTCTAACCATTGTTAAAATATCATTGAATCAAATTACAGCCACAGCAAAACCGTGGGCTGTTGAACAGTGGTTTGTTGAACGGTGAAGGCCTGTATTCATATGTCGTCCTTTTAAATCGATTTGTATTGAAATATGAAACGAAGATTTGTGTTTATGCCATTTCAAAATAGATTTATGAAATTCCAATAGAATCAATTTATTAAAATGCCATTTTTAAAAATCAATTTGTGTTAAAATACATTGTTGCAATGTTTTAAAAAATCCTTTTTTATTCATTTGATATATGTATTTAAATTGTTTGATTGTAATATCGATTTATTATATATCAAATTTATTGTAATATGCCATTATATTGAGCCAAGGGAATTTTTTATAGGGGAAGGGCAATTTTTATCAAAATTATTAATTTTGATTAAAAATAAAATATTTATTTATTAAGATTTGAATTTGGAGATTTTTTGACAAAACCAACTCAATGTGGCAAAAAAAAAAAGTGCTCGATTTGAGATCAAGAATTCAATGGGAAAAACAACTTCGAGATCTGGAAAGTTAAGATGCATGATCTACTCATGCAACAAGGCGTGGTGAAGACACTTTTGGGCAAATCCAAGCAACCTTTCGCCATGACAGATGACGAATGGAGTGACGTCAATGAAAGAGAACTGAGCGGCATTCAATTGTGTTTGGTAGATGATGTTTTGTTTAACATCGTGTCAGGGAAAACTGATGTTGGTTTATGGACAAAGTTAGAGAAAATGTACATGAAAAAATCCTTAACCAACAGGATTCTTCTGAAAAGGCATTTGTACAGCTTGTGCATGAAGGAAGGTACATCAATAACTGATCATTTGAATACCTTTAATACTCTCTTGGTGCAATTAGAAACCATAGAAGTAAAATTTGATTCAGAAGATAAAGCTGTAACTTTATTATGCTTGTTTCCCAAGTCATGGGATCATTTTGTTACCTCTATAAGTCTTATTTCATCAGAAACCCTTGAATTTGATGATGTTGTCAGAGTTTTGTTATCAAAAGAAACAGGGAAAAGGTCAAATTCAAAAACCTCTACATTAGAAGCAATGATGGTTAGAGGTCGTTCTAAAGAAAGACACTTTAGTTAGCAGAACAACTCAAGGTCAAAATCAAAAGGGAAGAATAGTAAGGTAAAGTGCTGGTTTTGCGGCAAATCAGGACATCTGAAGAAGGACTGTTGGAAGAGACAAAAAACATCCAAAGGAGACTCTTCAACAGAAAATAAAGAATCAAACACGACAGATACAGGTTCGGCATCCGGTTTAGGTATGAGTGATGAAGTGTTATCAATTAGTTTTTCTAATCATGATCAACATTGGTTTTTAGATTCTGGTGCATCAAATCACATGTGCATTCATAGAGAGTGGTTTAAATATTATAAATCAATCAATGATGGAGTGGTTTACATGGGAAATGATGTCTCATGTAATATTGTGGGAATTGGAAGCATCCAGATAAAAAAAATTTATGGGACAAACAAAATATTAACTGATATAAGACACGTGCCTGAACTCAGAAAAACCCTCATTTCTTTAGGAATGCTAGACACAAATGGATATAAAACCTTTATTCAAGGTGGTGTAATGAAAGTTTATAAAGGAATTTTACTAGTAATGAAAGCAAATAAGGTTGGAAATCTTTTTCAGTTAGAAGGAAAAATAGAGTCAGATCATGCTTCTACAGTATCTGAGAATGACAGTAATTCTATTCGTCTATGGCATCAAAGGTTGGGCCATATGAGCGAAAGAGGATTACAAATTTTATCTGAACTTAAGTTACTTCCTAGTTTAAAATAGTCTAAGTTAGATTTTTGCAAACATTGTCTATATGGGAAACAAAGCAAGCATAAGTTTAAAACTGGAAAACATACTAGTAAGGGAATCCTTGAATATATCCATTCTGATGTTTAGGGTCCATCTCCTACAACCTCATATGGAGGATTGTCATATTTTGTATCTTTTGTTGATGATTTCTATAGAAAAGTGTGGGTCTATATGTTAAATAAAAAGTTTGATGTATTCACAATTTTCAAACAATTTAGAGCATTAGTAGAAAAAATCACTAGAAGAACCATTAAATGTTTAAGAACTGACAATGGTGGTGAGTTTACTTCAAAGGAATTTGATAATTATTGCAAGGAAGTTGGGATCGAAAGACATAAAACTACTGTATATACTCCTCGGAAAAATGGAGTTGCTGAACACATGAACATGACTCTTTTAGAAAGAGCAAGAAGTATGCTTAGTAACGCCAATTTGCAGAAGGAATTGTGGACAAAAGTGGTATCTATGGCTTGTTAATTCATAAATCGATCACCATCAATTGCAATAGGATGCAAAATTCCTCAAGAGGTATGGAAAGGTCATCCTTGTGATTATTCTAAATTGAAAGTTTTTGGTTGTGATGCATATGCTCTAATTCCAAAACATCAGCGTTCTAAATTAGATCCTAAATCAAAAAGATATATCTTTTTTGGATATGGTGATGGTACTAAGGGATTCAAGTTGTGGGATCCTACTACTCACAAGATCATCATTAACAGAGATGTTAAATTCAATGAATCTTCACTCGATAATCCAGATGTAGATGATAAATTGAAACAGGATAATGTACCTAAGTTTCAACATATTCAGTTTGAAACCAGTTCAAACACTGATGATAGTCCAGATGAACAAGTTTCAAATGTAGATCATGAACAAGTTTCAGATGCAGATCATGAACATGTTTCAGATCCAGATCATGAACAAGTTCCTACAGATAATAATAAGAAAATTGTGGAAGAACCAGAAACATCTTTAAGGAGGTCCACGAGAATCAGACTTCCTCCTAAAAGGTATGATGATTATGTTACTTTAGTTGCTTTAACTGCTAATGATGATGAAACTTTGTGCTATCAGGAAGCTGTAGAAGGTTCTAACAGTTATAAGTGGAAAGAAGCTATGAAGGATGAGATGAAGGCATTAGACAAGAATGCCACATGGGATCTGGTATAACTTCCTAAAGATAGAAAAAATGTAGGATGTAAATGGGTTTACAAATTGAAAAGGGGTGTTGATGAGACATAAGACAGGTACAAAGCAAGGCTGGCCATGAAAGTTTTTTCTTAGAAAGCAGGGATTGACTTTCATGAGATATTTTCACCAGTTGTAAAAATTGTTTCAATTCGGATTGTGTTAGCATTAATTGCTTTACTTGATTTAGAATATAACAACAGATGTTAAAACTGCATTTTTACATCGAGATTTAGATGAGGAGATTTACATGGAACAACCAGAAGCGTTTGTTCAAAATCACAACAAGAAATTTGTCTACAGGCTCAAGAAATCATTGTATGGTCTGAAGAAGTCGCCTCGACAATGGTACAAGAAATTTGATTCTTTCATGTTGAGTCAAAATTATATAAGAAGTGAATATGATCATTGTGTTTAATTTAAGAAATTAAGTAATGGCATGTTAATTATCTTAGTGTTATATGTTGACGATATGCTTTTAGCAAGAAAAAGCATAATAAAGATCAATAGGTTAAAGGCTCAGATGGCTAGGATGTTTGATATGAAAGATCTAGGAGCAGCAAGACAGATTTTGGGCATGGAGATTTTCAGAGACAGGAGCAATGGTAAGCTGCAGTTATCACAATAGAAGTATATTGAGAAAATACTCTTGAGGTTTGGTATGAACAATGTGAAGCCTGTTTCAGTCCCTTTAGCTTCCCATTTTAAGCTTTATTCAAGTTTATGTCCTAACACAAATGAAGAAAAGGAATATATGTCTCGAATTCCATATGCCAATGTAGTAGGAACTTTGATGTATGCGATGGTTTGTACATGATCAGATATTTCACATGCAGTTGGAGTTGTCAGCAGGTATATGGAAAATCCAGGAAAAGAACACTGGTCAGCAGTGAAATGGGTTCTTCGGTATCTGAGAGGCACAAGTGATTACTGTATCACTTATAACAGAAGTAGTGAATTTGTTTGCGGATATGTTGATTCCGATTTTGCAGGTGATTTGGATAAGAGAAGGTCAACTTTAAGATATGTCTTTACTCTTGCAGGTGGAGCTATAAGCTGGATGTCAAAGCTACAAAACATTGTTGCTTTATCCACTACTGAAGCAGAATACATAGTTGCTTCACATGCTTGCAAAGAAGCGGTTTGGTTGAAAGGTTTGTTTGGTGAGCTTGGTAGGTTGCAGGATAGCATAAATTTATTTTTTGATAGTCAAAGTGCAATTCACTTGGCTAAAAATCTAGCCTATCATAGTAAATCAAAGCATATACCTATCAAGTACCATTTTGTAAGACAGGTTATCAATGAATGGGGAGTCTCTCTTGAAAAAGTGCATACAAAGGAAAACTGTGCAGACAAGTTCACGAAACCAGTTTTATTAGAGAAGCTACGATGGTGTCTGGCTTCTCTTGGCTTGCAGAAAGGATAAAAATAATAATGGAATAGGGTATCGGGCTAATTGTTTTCAAGGTGGAGATTGTTGAGATTTCTAATAATAATTTGGAGAAAATCTCATAAATATGACAACAATAGGATTTGTTGCTAAATTGACTCCATCTAATCCTAATGTGGAGTTACTGCATCCTATTTTGTTGTGATTGAATTTATGATTCAGTTTCTACTCCCAGCTATAAAATGTAAGCCCATAGAGGCAAATATTCATGAGGGTGTGAGGTGAGTGGAAGAGAAGTGCAGATGAGTAATTCTGTTGTTGTACTCTTCTGTTGATGAATGAGATTTCCGATGCCTCTATTTGGTGGACGTAGCCTAGATTGGTTGGGTGAACCACGTTAAATCTTCTTGTCTTCATGTTTATGCTATGTTTGTTTATTTATTTTTTCTGCTGTGCTAACTCAACATTATCCACCTTGCTTTTTTCTAATATCAGTAGTGGTTCATAAGAATCCCATGATAAAATATTGCCTCCAAGGCCCTAGTATGATGGAAATCCTACCCTGGCTCTTTTTTCATACAGATTGTCAAACTTGTTTACTGCTTCCTCGATTTCAGTCAACTTCTTCTCAGTGGTCTTCCTGCAATCATTTTTAACAATCAATTTGTTAATCTCCATAGCATATAGAATCCTATCTTTGATCTCATTTTCCTCTAACTCTTGGTCAGTCTTTGAATCAATGAAATCAATAAATTTCTTTGCCCAAATAGCTCTATTAATAGTATTCTACTTGTCTGCCATAACCTACTCCTCATAATCTCTAATAATGATTTTTTCTTCCGATACAATAGTTCTAGATCCCCAAGCTATTTTCATTTCTTCAATGATATCGTTCCAAATGATGTCCTTAGCCTATATGAGAGATATATTTCCCTTCAATTTCTCCTTTAGACTCTTAATCTCACCATCAACTGTTTAGCAATCAGTTCTATATTTATTAATTTTCCCATATTTGGCTTGCATTATTTTTGTTACCATCTCTAGATAATTTTGTGCCCTTTTGAGATCTCTCTCTTCCATCTTCAGTTCAATGTTCAATTGAGATATCTCTGCTGTTGGATACTCATTACCAGATGGAAAAATGATAGTGTGGGAATGAGAATCAATCTAATTCTGTAATGAAAACACAATTTCCTTCAACTTAGTAATTTCTTCTTCTTTGTGCAAGAGCTGTTGAAGAAGGCTCTCTTTCTGAATTTCCACTTCTACCACCTCTGCTGCCATAGAATGCTCCCCTGTAGGTAACTTCAAATTTTTATTCAACACAAAAATCTCTGATTTTTCACTTTATAGCAACTTTTGCACAACAGACTTGTCATTTGGATCTACTCCAATCTTTACAATTACCTTCTTGAGTACTTCCATCTGTGTTGTTAAAGCCCTGGAGTTAGCTTTCTCCAATTTCAATTGCTTGATCACCTTCCCTAGCATGTTTTCAGCCTTAAGATCCATTGAATTATTTTTTTTCAAATCATTTACTATCAGTTGACCTATTTGGATATGTAAATTTACTTTATCAAGCAAGGAAATCTTTCTCACATCAATAGTTAAATTCACAGTATTGAAATTATTTGATGAGCCTATAGTCATATCAGAGGGATGAGAAAGAAAAATATTAAACTAATATTTTTCAAGATCCATGGTAGTCAAAAATCTTGTTTGATTAGGAGTTATTTGATACTCAGCATGTGCCTCCATGCTAGCCTTCATCCTTTGATTTCTTTCAGAAATTTGAGCAAAAACTTGTTTAATCATAGGTACTTGCTCTGGAGAATCTACATGTCTTCTTGGTGAGGCTGGGACATTTTTCTCATCACCTAGTTGAAGTGAGAAACCAGGTTGGGCCCCTGATAAGTCTTCATTGAGTTTTGTTCTCTTCTCGGCTCTCTACTCTTCATCTTCTGAATCAACTATTGCCTCTTTACTCTATTGGCCAGATAAATAATTCTTGCAGACAAGACCGATCTCCCTAGTACTAAAAGTATCTAGCAACAAACAAAGAAATAGACTAATATTTCTCTAAGCATATACGATCTATGAAAAGCTCTATAGAGGTGTTAAGGACTTACCATTTGTCCAGTGCTTGTTTGAAGTCGTTGTTGTCCCTTGCACGCTTGAAGGAGTTTTCCTCGTAAACCTGCAGTCAAAAACAAGCAAAATATTACATATCACCTGTATATAAATCATCATAAACCATGCTTATCATAGTGATCAAGGAATCTATGAAATAAACCATTTATTGAAAGCTTATTGAGAAAAATGAGTATATTTGTATTAATTTCAAATGAAAAAAATCCTTACAACTTGAGCCTTGATGTTGCATAGGACTTTCCGGGGTCCGAAGTAGGAATCTCCTTTACTTTGATAAGCTCTGCACTCCTCCAACCAAGACGAATAGAGGTATGTAATCTCTCCTCACAAAATTATTAGTCAACTGAGTCTAAATCTCAACAGCACCTAACCTCAAATCTTCTTAAGCTTGACCTCCCTTTGAGGCTACCCAATGCCTCTTTTTATAGTGGAAAAGAGGAGGTTTTTTGTTCCAAGTATGAAGGGATAGAATCCTCCTTCAAAGGGATAAGCTCCTCACATCAAGGGGTTAGCTCCATAAGGTAAGGGATTCATGCACCTCACAAGAGCAGTTCTGCCACCGCAAGATCCATTCTAGAAGCTTCCAGAATTTACTTTTATTGCACTTTTTGGAATTTACTTGCACCTTTTTTATCTTACAGGGGTCCGCACCTTTAACACAGATAAAGTGCGTTCAGGTACGCAAGAGAGTTGAACATTAGGTGCGGGACCACAGGCAAGATAGAGAGAAAGTGCGACACCAAAGTTTAGAAGATTTTTAGGAACATTTCTCTGATTTTCAAGGCTTGACATGAAGAAATAACATGTTTAGACTTGCAGAGGGGGAAGTATGAGTAATAATGAGCTTATACAGTTAGCAGAAAGTCAAGGTGACAATTTTTAGTGTAACAGATTGCCCCTTAAAGTGCAAAGTCTAGAATAGATGAAGCTGAAGTCTGTCATATATGAAGAGTGCAATACTTTATCATTTCAAGGATCATCTTGTGGACACCCCAGTCGGAACCTGTAAAAAAATTCAATGAAAAATATATATATGTAATCATATCATCGTTGAGGTAGGAATTCCCATACTCAGATCAAAAACTAACTAAAATTGTTCTGATACAGAAATGATTTTAATATTACATCAATAATGTAGACACAACATGGGCACAGCCATCTGTAATGAATATTCTACAGTATAATAATAAAACTCCTCACATCCTGGATGGTAGAAACTAGATCCAGGGTCTTAATTTCCATTTCTCGAACTAGTACGATTCTATCCATGTGAATAAATGTGTCAAAGTCGAACATGGTAGAAACCACTTGATTACCAGTCAATAATGTAAACTGTTAACAAGTGTGAGAGTAACCACCAGTAATGTCAATGGCTCTCAAAGTACTCAGTACAATCCATGAAATGTGAATGAATGAGCTGAAGTTGAACATGTCATGGAATCATTCGATCGAAGGTCAATGATGCAACCTGTTGTCGAAGGTGAGAAATTTGCCATTGAGCCATGTAGATTTCAAGGTACTGACAATTTCTGGATCAACTTCCTAGATAAAGAGCTATCGTCGATAGAAAGTGATCCGTCGTAGGCAAGCCCACAACACGAAATCATAGATAAAGTTTTGAAAATATATTGGCAAGGACTAGCTCAGGGACGATCAAAATGGATGACAGATATTTTGCAGATGAATGGTTTGTTTGAATTATCCTCTTGAACACATAATGACACTGCAGCTGGCTTGGTAACAATTGACCCATAGCTAATACCTAGAAACTGGATGAAGACTTTCAATATGGTTTGATTAACTATTAGGCAAAAGATTTCCCAACCTAGGTGAACAAAAAGTGTCGTGTTCAAGAGTGGTTAACAAGATTTTCGAAAAATCAAAATACAATAGATAAGTCATTTTTATCTCTTTTCCCCCACCATTTCTGGCAAGTACCTCTTTATTTTTGACAAGCTTGAGGAGGATAACATTTGCTTTTTTATAAGCTCATCCTTTGGATGAGTCCAACTTAGTTTAAGATTCAAACACTAAGAAGGAGTGGTTCGTTCCTGTTGAAAATTAAACAGGTCCTTTACTGTTAAATTTTAACGAGTCCAGTATAGGAGAAACTCGGTGTTTTTCAATTTTATGGAGTCAGAATAAAAAACTTAAGAAAACTCCATGGGTGTACTTTTTCGTAAATTTAGTCTCTCGAGCCCAAAAAAGGATAAAATAATGTGGGAGAGAACTCTATTGACCGTAATTAGTCAACGTATACCTTTTTCGTAAATAGTCCATTTCAGCCCGTAAAAGGGGTAAACTTATACTGAAGGGACGATCATTCATTTACTTTAACAAGTTCGAATAATCAAGTGCTCGGAAATATTTTCATGTTTTGAGAGTCTGAAAAGGGCTTAAAAGAGGACTCCAAGGTTTCGCTTTTTTGTAATTTTGAAGAGTCTGAAAAAGTGATAAAAGTATACTCAGTAGTTTCGCTTTTTCGTAAGTTTTAACAAGTTTCAAAAAGAGATAAAAATATACTCATTTTACCGACTTTCAATTTAATTTACGAGCAGGAAAAGACGGAAAGAACTCGGCATTTTCATGTGTTTTACAAGAATGAAAGATAACAAAATAATCTCGGGATTTTCATGAGTTTAACTAGTCTTGAAAATAGCTGAAATTGACTCAAGATAGGTTTCATTTTTACAAAATCTTGAAACAGAGAAAAAATATGCTTCAGAGTGGTTTAATTTTTACACAAGCTTGAAATAGAAAGAAAACTGTGCTTGATGCCCCCTAAGCGTAATTGCTAGAGCGCATGCCCCCCCAGCTTCATTTCATTCAACTAAGTACACTGCTGGTAATTAATAGCTGGATGGAATGAAGGTTCATTTACGAGATCATATGAAAGACCTGACCTAAAACTGTAAGAAAATTATGAAAAAACTGAAATAACTAACCTAAATACATGACTTAACATTTACGAGATCTAGTCAAAGACTCGACTCAATTAGGGGAGGATTTGTTTCATTTTTTAATGAGCTTGACATAGGAAAATAACTATGCTCATAGCAACATGTTTCATTTTTTAACGAGGTTGACAAAGTAAAAGAAACTATCCTCGTATCTACATGTTTCATTTTTTAACGAGGTTGACACCGTAAAAGAAACTATCCTTGTATCTACTTTCTACAATCTACCTATATAACCTACTGATTCATTTTTTAATGAGGTTGACATAGGAAAAGAACTGTCCTCCTACCTAATTCATTTTTTAACGAGGTTGACTCAGTAACAGGAACTATCCTCTGACCAACTGATTCATTTTTTAATGAGGTTGACACAGGAAAAGAACTGTCCTCATACCTGATTCATTTTTAATGAGGTTGACTCAGTAACAGGAACTATCCTCTGACCAAATGATTCATTTTTTAATGAGGTTGAGACAAGAAAAGAGTTGTCCTCATACCTAATTCATTTTTAACGAGGTTGACTCAGTAACAGGAACTATCCTCAGAAAATACTTATTTCTAATCTACCTACATAACCTACTAATTCATTTTTTAATGAGGTTGACACAGGAAAAGAACTGTCCTCAACAGACTTGTTTCATTTTTTAACGAGGTTGACACAGTAAAAGGAACTATCCTCACTCACTAATTCATTTTTTAATGAGGTTGACTCAGTAACAGGAGCTATCCTCAGAAACTACTTATTTCTAATCTACCTACATAACCTACTGATTCATTTTCTAATCAGGTTGACACAGGAAAAGAACTTTTCTCAGCAGACTAGTTTCATTTTTTAACGAGGTTGACACAGTAAAAGGAACTATCCTCACTCACTGATTGATTTTTTAACGAGGTTGACACAGTAAAAGGAACTTTCCTCTTACCTGATTCATTTTTTACGAGGTTGACTCAGTAACAGGAACCATCCTCACTCACTGATTTCTAATCTATTAATCTACTCTCTATAATCTACCTAATGATTCATTTTTTAATGAGGTTGACACAGGAAAATAATTTTCCTCATCGCTGACTGATTCATTTTTTAACGAGGTTTATACAGTAAAAGGAACTATCCTCAAAGACATGTTTCATTTTTTTAAAGAGGTTGACACAGTAACAAGAACTATCCTCAAACTTATTGATTCATTTTTTAACGAGGTTGACATAGTAAAAGGAAATTTCCTTAGACTCACTGATTAATTTTTTAACACGGTTGACACAGTAAAAGGAATTCTCCTCAGATGCACTGATTCATTTTTTAACGAGGTTGACATAGTAAAAGGAACTATCCTCGGCAACCACTGATTCATTTTTTAACGAGGTTGACACAGTAAAAGGAACCATCATCAGATACACATGTTTCATTTTTTAAAGAGGTTGGCACAGGAAAATAACTATCCTCGTCTTCGACTGATTCATTTTTTTAATGAGGTTAACTCAGTAACAGGAACTATCCTCTGACCAACTGATTCATTTTTTAACGAGGTTGAAACAGTAAAAGGAACTCTCCTCGGACCACTAATTCATTTTTTAACGAGGTTGACACAGTAAAAGGAACTATCCTCGCACTCACTTGATCATGGCTTCCAACAGGAAGAAACACATGTCAATGGACACACCTTGATCATGGCTTCCAAGAGGTCTTCATCAGAAGGAAGAATAGTTCTCTGGAAGGAACACATGTCAAGGGACTCAAAAGGGATAAGAACATTGTGTTTGAATAATCCCATAGAGTTTTCCATGTCAATTACCGGATCTAAGTCAAAGGAAGACGAGCACACAGTGAGAGGCTCACTTACATCGGTAACTGAAAACGTGGGACTAGTTGCCACATAATTAACCCGTGGTGAGGTAGATACCACTTTAGAATCAGGAACATTTAGGGGTGTCATATTATTGGTAGTCGAAACAAGACTAGGGAATGAAAGCTTGCCTACAGTCACAATATTGCCATTGTGAGGGAAAGACATCACGTGAAAGAGTGTCGATACGACAGCTTTCATTGCATAGACATAGTCTCGCCCAAGGAGTAAATTGAAATCCAAGGGACCTCGAACTACCATAAGATCAATACAAACATTTTTACCTTCCAAAGTAATAGAAAACTTAGGATGGATCCCTAACGGTTCACTAATGGTTCTGTTAAAAGATTTCAGATTCTGCGTAATAGGCACAAGCTGAGGGAAACCCAAACCTTTCCAGGTAGTTGAGGATAAAATATTAACAAAAGCACCTTCATCTACCTGTGTGCGGTGTATGTCCCTACCACCCAACTTCACAATGATTTGGAAAGGGATGGAGGAAGGAAGACGAGGTTCTGTCAGTCTATTCCAATCAAAGGAAAAGACCTCAGTACTTGGAAGGGGTTCTGTAGGAACAGGTGAAATGCCCCCCGGCGTAGAAGAATCTGATGTAACAAGAAGAACCTGAGCGGTATGAAGTTCACTCTCTATAGGGAGAATGGGATCGACCGAATGTGAAATCGAATCAACCACTTGATCAACTAATGGATCATCAACCTGAGTGATATGAGTTTCACTCTCCAATGGAAGAGTGGGATCGACTGTACTTGAAATTAGATCAATCACTCCGTCAGTTGACGGTAGGTTGGGAGAAAGTTTATGGTAACCAGTTGGAAATTCTTGCTGTGGAACAGTAAGTTTTTCCAACAATTTTGAGGCTTCATCCATGTGAGGGAAAATGTGAGTTTGATGACTCCCTTTGCATAACTTACAAGGAAACCTAACTTTACCCTTTTCCCAGGAACCTGACTATCACTGGTTGATGGATCAATGGAAAGTTGATGAGATTTTTCTGACCATACTTCCAAGACCTTTGGAATACCAGGAAAATTGATAAGGAAGTGGTCACCCTTACAAAGCCTGCAAGGGTATTTGGGTTTACGATGCATGTTGGAGGTTTCCTCAACACAACTAACACTTACAGCCATGGTTGGTTGGTTGAATTCTTTCTTATCTTGCTTCTTCTTCTTCTTCTTCTTCCCTTTCTTCTTCTTCTTAGCCACCTGGTTACTAGCGTCAAGGCTTTTACCAAGCGAAGAGGAAGAAATGGAGGAAGAAATATTAGACGAAGAAGGTAAAGGGTCAACAGAAGGTTGGTGATGTTGAGATGGTGAACTCTGTTGAAGTGAAGCATCCGGTTGAGGTGGAACAATTGGAGTATTCGGGGCCAACGAAGTTGAAAATAACCATATCGGTAAACCTATTGTAAATCCAGGTAATGAAAAAGTAGCCATATAAGGAGGACCAACATTTCCAAAGCAAGGAAAAGTACTAGGAATCTCGTTAAGAGGGGTTCCTTGGTTGGTAAATTCCGGAACAGTTGCCATTATATTCAACTTCGGTGAATTTTATTAACAATTTAAAACTAAAATTAACAATTCACAATTCACACCTAACAATTAAAATTCACAATTCACACCTATGGTCTCTAAAAGTAAAAACAAACAAATTAACACACACTATCAAATCTAGGAGTCAAACCACACACAAACAGTAACTTCCCGTACTAAAAACACTAGTTGGTGATGAAATCCAACATCGTAGAATTTAATATAGAAAGGGTGGTTGGAACAGTTACCTCGAAAACCTGCTTAATGAAACAGACTGGCACAAGTTTCTTCACAAAACCATCTCGAGTGAAGAGAACCCCCCAGAGAGTCCAAGTGAGTCTAGTCGACGTCTACTCCAGGTACAGTGAGATATTTCCTTCACCATCACCTTAGGAAATAATCTTAATTTTATGGACACTAAGGTTACCAACAGTAACAAATACAACTGGGGGAACAGTCTACGATCCGATCCCACGCGCAAGGGCAGAGTAACAAAGCTCAATCCCCTTGAAGGTTCCTTGACATGGTTAATCCGAGGTTTACCGACAAGTGACCCCAGGCTCCTCGACAATGGTTAATCCGAGGTTTACCGTTTTTAATGCGTGCAAAATATTCTATCTTTCCCAATGAAACAGAATTGATTGTCTCAAAGGTTCGGACATGATCTCGTGATTGAATTCCTTAAGAGAAGCTTCCTAGAATGTACCATTTACAATTGGATTTATTTCCTACCACAATATTTAACTACTTGTTTGTTTTTACTATCTTGGAGAGTTAATTACTCCCTACTCCAAGATACTAGCCTAGGCTATGTTGGTGATAAGAGCCCTAGAAATGTAAAAATTACTAGATGAATTTTAATTAAGCGCTGTGTTATTTAAGTTGTTATTACTCAAAGGGTAAATGGATATGAAACCAATGGTGTTATGACCCGACCCAAAACCGAATGCAATAGAATATGATAATGTAATCTTTTCAATTCGATGAATCCTAACTAAAGTAAGGAGAGAGTTTCCATTCACTTCCAAAAATGAAAAAATTGATCACTAAGAGAAAATATAACAAATTCTCTAATGCACTAATTTCATCAAGAAAAACTAATGCAAATCAATTCCAAAACAGTTTTTTATTTTTGTGTTTTTAAAAAAAGCATAAAAACATCTGAATTCAAATAAAAGAAAACTGATCTAAATCTATGATTGATTTTTCAGAATGTAAACTATGCAATTGTAATCTATGCACAATTCACATGAAAAGTATGCAAATGTAATCTATGCACATTTTTCATTCATATTCTGAAAATCAGAATTCTAATTATGCAAATATGATCTATGCAAAAGAATTCTCAAACACAATCAAGTGCAAGCCAAGAAAATCGGGTGAGAGTTCCAAAGATCAAAAAGAAAAATACTCAAAGGTGATTAACACTAATACACATAATCTTTTCACAATTTAGAATGAGGGGGAACTTTTTTTGCAAAAACAAAAGCATAAAGATGAAAAATTGTGAAAAGACTGTGACAAACCTCTAAGTAATGACCAAAGGAAATCAAATTAAGAATTTCTCAAAAAAGAGACTCAAAACACCCAATACTACTAAGATTCATTCATAGAAAGCTTTTGACAGAAACAATCATCATCTGGGCAGAAAACAAAAACTCTAAAAATAAAGGTAAAATAAAGAAAGAAATCTAAAGTTTTTCCAAAATTTTAATAGGGTCCACAGGCTTGCAAAAGTAACAGGTGCGGTACTGCATTGTTTAGTCAAGAAAAGATGTGAAACTACCCACACTGTGCAAAGAAGGCAAAGTATGGTCCCTGGAAAAAATAGAGAAAAACATAAAAGATCTCAAAATTTTCAAAAACAGAGAAAACCTAAGCTACCCAAGCAGATGTCTATCAATCAAAAACTAGGAAAAATGTTTCCTCAAATCAAAATAAAAGAGAACAAAAAACGACAAGTTCTTCCCCCAGCGGAGTCGCCAATTTGTTGGCCGGATAAATCGTTCTTGCAGACAAGACCGACCTCCCTAGTACTAAAAGTATCTAGCAACAAACAGACAAACATACTAATATTTCTATAAGCATATACGATCTATGAAAATCTATATAGAGGTGTTAAGGACTTACCATTTGTCCAGTGCTTGTTTGAAGTCGTTGTTGTCCCTTGCGCGCTTGAAGGAGTTTTCCTCATAAACCTGCAGTCACAAACAAGCAAAATATTACATAGCACCTGTATATAAATCATCATAAACCATGCTTATCATAGTGATCTAGGAATCTATGAAATAAACCATTGATTGAAATCTTATTGAGAAAAATGAGTATATTTGTATTAATTTCAAAAGAAGAAAATCCTTACAACCTGAGCCTTGATGTTGCACAGGACTTTCCGGGGTCCGAAGTAGGAATCTCCTTTACTTTGATAAGCTCTGCACTCCTCCAACCAAGACGAATAGAGATATGTAATCTCTCCTCACAAAAGTCTTAGTCAACTGAGTCTAAATCTCAACAACACTTAACCTCAAATCTTTTTAAGCTTGACCTCCCTTTGAGGCTACCCAATGCCTCTTTCTATAGTGGAAAAGAGGAGGTTATCTGTTCCAAGTATGAAGGGATAGAATCCTCCTTCAAAGGGATAAACTCCTCACATCAAGGGGTTAGCTCCATAAGGTAAGGGATTCATGCACCTCACAAGAGCGGTTCTGCCACCGCAAGATCCATTCTAGAAGCTTCCAGAATTTACTTTTATTGAGGTTTTTGGAATTTACTTGCGCCTTTTTTATCTTACAGGGGTCCGCACCTTTAACACAGATAAAGTGCATTCAGGTATGCAAGAGAGCTGAACATTAGGTTCGGGACCATAGGCAAGATAGAGAGAAAGTGCGACACCAAAGTTTAGGATATTTTTTGGAACATTTCTCTGATTTTCAAGGCTTGACATGAGGAACTAACATGTTTAGACTTGCAGAGGGGGAAGTATGAGTAATAATGAGCTCATATAGTTAGCAGAAAGTCAAGGTGACAAATTTTAGTGTAACATACTCCTCTTACTAGATTTCTCAGATATGATAGGAGTTTGCATATTTGAGCCAAAAGAACCTGCAAAACCCTTATTTTCTAGCTTCTCTATGTCAGGTCTGCTTTCATGAACAATTTCTGAATAACCATTTTCAATTCTCCTATTTGAAATCACTTTATGGGGGTCATAAGCCCACTTATCTCCTAATATAAAGTGCATTCCATATAACATCATATTAACTTCATCAGCTGTGTTGAAAATGCAACAAGATGATGGAGCTTAGTGAAAAGAAGTCGCCTTCACTAAGTGGGCCCGCAGGCTATTTTTGGCGCAAAGTCTATTTTTAGACTATGTCTATTTTTAGACATATGGATCATGGTCTATGAGTTGCATGATGCTATTTATGGATGATTGGTCAAGTTGGTAAAAACAGATGGACCTCTATTTTTAGACATTGGGCGAAGTCTATTTTTAGACTGCCAGTCTAAAAATAGATCAGTCAAATATTATTAGCCCTTAATAATATTTGGACTATAAACATTATCTTATCCTCTTGGAGCACTTCAGTTTGATGCTTGGATGTGGCACATGCAACTGACAGAAGGAAATACACTTTTCCTAGGGGTTAGTTGAGCTATTGCATGGTTGACTTCAGTTAGAACTCATGTGGCAGAGTTTGGTGGAGTTGATGAGACAGCTGGTGGAGTTGTGTTCGGTTTAACTTAGTTGAACTAGTTGTATTTAGTCTAACTGATAAATACACTAGTGATGAGTGGTGTGAATTAATTATTAATTAATTCACTAATTATTAACTCATAAATCAACTAAAGAATACATCGGTTAACTGCAATGCATGGACAGTTCAGTGGAGACCAGTGTTAGAGGTGGGTGAAAGGGTGAGTCTACTATCAGTTGTGACTATGGCTGTGCATGAGATTTGCACACACATTGATTGAGATTGCTAATGAGGATTGCGAAGTTCAAGCTAGTGGGATTCGAACTTGGATCTCATCATTATTCATCTTGGATTGCGCAGTAGAGGCAGGCAGACTTGTGGAGGAGATTTGAACCCGTGACTTGTTCATCTTCCGTGCTAGTTTGTGTGTAGCATGTGAGATAGTGCTGAGAGCTGTGAGAGCTTTGTGCTATGTATTGTTACATGTTCTCTATCATTATAATATACAGATAGTTGGGGGTTTTCAGCTGTATGCTTTCCCCATTACATACCGTGTTATATGTGTGCTTGATTATGTTTTAATGTGCGCATGCGACTGCTTCTATTTCTGCATATTGATGATCAATTGTAGAAGAGGTTATGTATTATGCATGAAGCTTAAATAGTGTGTAATCAGGATAATCTCGGTGAATAATTCAGCTATTATTCAAATTTATACATGGTATCAGAGCGAGATTGATCATCGGATCTATTACAGTGATTACAATTTATTTTGGTAGACAGAGTCTGTAAGCGGGCCAGGTAGCTTCTGGATCCATCCTTTCCTTGAAAGGTGATATATCCAGTAAATTCCCCTACAGTCGATCTCTATGCTAGAAATAATTTGTTCTCACAGATCAGAAGCGGTTGAGTTTTGAGCTGGTGGAATTCGAATTTGCAGCAGAGTTTTCTTGGTGTCGAAGTTGAAATGTCTTTCAACGGATTGCGATTGGAGTATGCCCTTGAGGGCAGCTTGAATTATGTTGCATGGAAGGACAGGATGGAGGTGGTTTTAGATGACAATGGGCTGAAGGAGTTCATAGATGCTGAAGTCCCAAAGCCTACTGATGCTGCTCAAGTTGAGGCTTGGCAAAAGAAGACAGCAAAATGTCGAAGGATTCTGTTGGAGGGCGTGAAGGATCACATTGTATCCAGCCTGCATGGAAAAAATTCTCCATACTTGATGTGGAAAGTGTTGACAAATTTATTCCAAATCAAGAGCGACCAGAGGAAGCTGGCGCTCAAGGATAAACTTAGAAAAATAAATATGGAGAAAGGTGCAAGTATACCCAAGTACCTCACGAAGTTCACCCAATGCAGGGATGAGCTGGGAAGTGTGGGTGTGACTGTAGATGAGGAGGACTTGGTGGAATTGGCTATCCTTTGTCTTCCGAAGAGTTGGCATTCCTATCAGGACTCTGTCAATGGTCGGGAGAAATTTCCAGGATGGGAGCGACTTTGATCAGATCTCATGCAAGAGGAGATAAGGCGGAGTACCAGGGACGAACCTTCATCAAAGGCATATGATGAAGAAAATTGCGCTTTGGCTGCCAAAGCAAAGAAGGGGAAGAGCAAGAAAGCTTCTCATTCCGGTGCGAAAGTCAAGAAGCAGGACATGTCCAAGGTGAAGTTCTTTCATTGTCACCAGCACAGACATTATGCCACAAATTGTCCGCAGAAGAAGAAAAATAAGCATGTTGCTGGATCTGCAGCGAGAGAGGCCTTAGCCTCGCAGTTTGAGCTGGAATTTTTGTTGATCTCATGCTTGGTATCAAGTGTGATGGGTTCAGTTTAGTTCTTGGACAGTGGTGCATCTTTTCACATGACAGGAGATCGAGATTTGTTTTCAGATCTGAATGAGAAAGATCTGGGAGTGCACATCGAGATGGGCGATGATGGTAGATACAGTGCGACCGGTATCGGTACCATTTCCTTTGAGAGGGAGTCTGGTAAACCCTTCGTATTAAAGGATGTGATGCATGTTCCAGGATTGAAAAAGAATCTTATCTCTGTGGCGATGTTAGAAGACAAGGGATATGATGTTGTCTTCAGTGAGGGAAAGGCTTTCCTGCGCAGTAAGACAACTGGAGAAACTCGGAAGATAGGGGTTCGAGTCAAGAACCTTTATCAATTGCAAGTAGATGGCTGTGTAGCAATGGCATGCAAGGCAGAAGGAGTGGTGAGCTGGAATGATGGTGAGCTGTGGCACTGGAGATTGGGCCACCTTCACCATGGAGCTTTGAAGATACTATAGCAGATTTCTACTGGGCTTCCTAAGGGCACTCTTGCGCAGTCAAATCAGTGCAAGGGGTGTACCTTGGGAAAATTTGTGAAAGCCACCTTTCACGAGAAGGATAGTCGCGCCACGACGATCCTTGAGATAATTCACACAGACGTGTGTGGACCTTTCTCAGTAGCTTCGACAGCAAAGCACAGGTACTATGTGATCTCTGTTGATGATTTTTCTCAGAAGTGCTAGATCTTCTTCATGCAGAAGAAGAGCGAGACATACTCAAATTTTTGTGAGTTCAAGGAGCTGGTTGAGAAGGAATCGGGGAAGCATGTGAAGGCTCTTAGGAGTGTCAATGGTGGTGAATTCATCTCTACCGAATTCAAGGACTTTTGCAGCACAGAAGGAATTCGGAGAGAGCTCATAGTACCTCATAACCCACAGCAGAACGGGGTTGCTGAGTGGAAGAATAGAACGATCGTGGGTGTTGCACGGGCGATGTTGCATGCTCAGGGCCTACCCATTCAATTGTGGGTGGAGGCATGCAATACTGTAGTATATGTGCAAAACTGTTGTCCTCACAAGATACTTGGCATGAGTACACCTGAGGAGGCATTTTCTGGTAAGAGGCCTGATATTTCCCATTTGAGGATTTTTGGTTCACCTGTCTACATGCATGTGATGAAGGATGCCAGGAAGAAGCTGGAGCCGACCACAGAGGTTGGGATATTTGTGGGGTACACTGATACACCCCACAACTATCGTGTGTATTTTCCAGACAGTCGCAAGAATGTTGTGCGACGAGATATCAAATTTCAGGAGGAGAAAGCCATGAAGTGTTCGCTTGAGAGGGAGCCACACTTGCATGCAGATGAGGAGCTATTAGTTCCTAAGGATGAGCTTCAGGATGTGGATCAGCCACAAGAGGAAGTTCATGGAGTGGGAGAGACCACTCATGCAAACAACCATCGGGAGGCTAGAAGTGCACATGGCCGAGCGACTTGGCTCAAGATGCAGAAGGTTGTAGGACCACCTACAAGACAAAGGTGCACAGAGACAGTCACCTGATTGGTACACTGGATACATGGCTCTTGTGAGCAAGTGTATCGTGACAGAGCCATCCTCTTTTGAGGAAGCTGTGGAGGATCTCGCATGGGTAGATGCCATGGTGGAAGAGTATGATTCGATTGTCAGAAACAGTGCATGGGAGATTGTCCCAAGGCCAGAAGGGAAATCAGTGGTAGGTTCGAGATGGATCTACAAAGTGAAGCAAGCAGCTGATGGGAGTGTGGAGAAGTACAAGGCAAGATTTTTTTCCCGAGGCTTCTCGCGTATAGAGGGAATTGATTATGAGGAGACTTGCACTGCCGCAAGGTATTCTTCCATACGCGACGATTCTCTCTCTCTCAAATACAGATGGGTAGTCCAAAACCACCGTATGGATGTGAGCATCTGTGTTCCTCAATGGATTCATTGAGGGAGGAGGTGTACATAGAGCAGCCCGAAGGTTTCGAGATCTTCAAGAGTGAGTCGTATGTGTGCGTGTGCTCAAGAGAGCACCGTATGGGTTAAACAAGCACTCGTGCTTGGTACACACAGATAGACAGCTATTTCACCGGACTCTGATTCTCCAAGAGTGAGGCGATCCTAACCTATACTATGATTGTGGGTGGAGGGCAAGTTGTTGATCATTGTACTTTATGTAGATGATTTTGATTTTGACTGGTGATGAGCCGTTGATACTTTCATGCAAGGAGGATCTTGTTAGAGAGTTTCCAAGAGATGAAGGACTTGGGCCTCCTTCATTATTTCCTGGGATTGGAAATTTGGCAGCGTAGTGATGGACTGTTTGTTTCTCAGGGTAAGTATGCCCGGGAGATACTGGAGAAGTTCAAAATGCATGGATGCAAGCCTGTTGATACTCCTCTTCCTGGAGGTTGGAGGAAGGAGGATGCTACTTCAGCGAAGGTAGTGGATGCCACTGTTTATCGACAGTTGGTAGGGTCGCTTATGTATCTGGTCAATACATGACCCGATATATGCTATGCTGTTAACCAGCTTTCACAAGCTATGGTTAAGCCAACCAAGCTCTTCTGGAAGGTAGGCAAGCATGTATTGTGTTATCTTAGAGGCACATCAAGATATGGTTTGTGGTACAGACAGGAGGATGAGGTGAAGCTGTGTGGCTTCACGGATGCAGATTGGGCAGGGAGCCCAACAGACAGAAAGAGCACATATGGAGGGATCTTCAGTATCGGGTCGACAACAGTTTCTTGGTACAGCAGGAAGCAGAGATCCATGGAACTCAGTTCAGCAGAGGCTGAGTATATGGAAGCAAGCTTAGCTGCCTGCGAGGCCATATGGATGAGGAAGATCCTGGTCGGATTGTTCGGGTCACACTTGGAGCCTACTGTCATTTATTGTGATAAACAGAGTTGCATTAAACTATCCGCTGATCCAGTATTTCATGATAGATCCAAACACATCGACATCAGGTACCATCATATCAGAGATTGTATGAAGCGGAGAATCATGTTACTTTCATACATTCCCACGGAGGATCAGGATGCTGATATCTTGACGAAGGCGCTCATCAGGAGAAAATTTGAATACCACAGAGGTAGGATAGGGGTTGCAGATAATCCATATCTTGTTGAGAGGGAGTGTTGAAAATGCAACAAGATGATGGAGCTTAGTGAAAAGATGTCGCTTTCACTAAGTGGGCCCGCAGGCTATTTTTGGCGCAAAGTCTATTTTTAGACTATGTCTATTTTTAGACATATGGATCATGGTCTATGAGTTGCAGGATGCTATTTATGGATAATTGGTCAAGTTGGTAAGAATAGATGGAACTCTATTTTTAGACATTGGGTGGAATCTATTTTTAGACTGCCAGGCTAAAAATAGAATAGTCAAATATTATTAACCCTTAATAATATTTAGACTATAAACATTATCTTATACTCTTGGAGCACTTCAGTTTGATGCTTGGATGTGGCATATGCAGCTGACAGAAGGAAATATGCTTTTCCTACGGGTTAGTTGAGCTATTGCATGGTTGACTTCAGTTAGAACTCATGTGGCATAGTTTGGTGGAGTTGATGAGATAGTTGGTGGAGTTGTGTTCGGTTTAACTTAGTTGAACTAGTTGTATTTAGTCTAACTGACAAATACACTAGTGATGAGTGGTGTAAATTAACTATTAATTAATTCAATAATTATTAACTCATAAATCAACTAAATAATACATCAGTTAACTGCAATGCATGGACAGTTCAGTGGAGACCAGTGTTAGAGGCGGGTGAAAGGGTGAGTCTACTATCAGTTGTGACTATAGCTGTGCATGAGATTTTCACACACATTGATTGATATTGCCAATGAGGATTGAGAAGTACAAGCCAGTGGGATTCAAACTTGGATCTCATCATTATTCATCTTGGATTGTGCAGTAGAGGCAGGCAGACTTGTGGAGGAGATTTGAACCTGTGACTTGTTCAGATCTGAGCTAGTTTTGTGTGTAACTATTGGAGATAGTACTGAGTACTTGTGAGGAGTATTGTACTATGATTTTTACATGTTCTCTATCATTATAATATACAGATAGTTGGGGGTTTTCAGCTATCAGCTTTCCCCATTACATACTGTGTTATATGTGTGCTTGATTATGTTTTAATGCGCGCATGCGACTGCTTCTATTTCCGCAAATTGATGATCAATTGTAGAAGAGGTTATGTATTATGCATGAAGCTTAAATAGTGTGTAATCAGGATAATATTGTTGAATAATTCAGCTATTATTCAAATTTCTACAAGCTTCTTGTCTCATGTTGACTATAAACGGACCCACAGACATAGGTAGCCTAAACATATGACCCCTTTTCAGGTACACAATTTATTTGGTCAACATTTAAACTCTGGCTAATGAACTCTAAAGAAAATAATCTCATAGGCACAAATATAGGAATCCTATGGGGTTCTACCCCAACCCCATAAAGTTTAATATTTGAATAATATTCATAAACATACCAATCTCCAAACTTACAATTTGTTCCCAACTGCAGGAACTCTTGAGCCTTTGGCAGGAAACATGGGGGAGAAACCCCATTCAGAATTTTATATGCAGTAGACATAAAATGATTTGAAAAAATAAAAAGACCCTCCTCATTCTGTTCCTCTCTTACTACATCAGTCCAAAACACTACTGGCTGCCTATTTTTATTTACATCCATGATATTTAACCCCAAATGCAAGAATTCTTCCACATTTTGATATAAAAAGAGGTAAATGATAAGAGAGGGGAACCTGAATGACCAAGTGAGTGATAAAATCATGAGTTAAGTATTCACAACTTCCTGCCAGTATGAAGGAATATCCAACACTACTCCTGGCTTCATCATCAATGCAAACATTCCCAGAACTGATTTGTCAATTATGTTGTCATCTTATTTTCCCAATATCTTTGAAATACACCTCAGCACTGGCCGAAATTCTGCGTCGAAAACTTCCATGGAGAATTCTTTGTTGTCAGGTACAAACTGTTTCGTATCTGGCTTCAGGAAAAAGACAAACTGATTGAATTGTTGACCTGAAAGACTATCATAATGTGCTATCAATGACTCGTCAGTGAATTGAACATATGATTTTGACTCTGGGTAACACAGGGCTTGACGAATTAACATGGCTGAGACTTATAAGACATTTTATCCTAGACAATTCATTACAAAGCATTTGTGAGGGTACATAATAGACACTAGCCAGTGCATAAACTTAGGAAAAAGGTGCGTTCTTGGAATACATGCAGACAATACACCAGTTTTGGCCATGGTAGAGAAAATTGGACATGCTTTGTCATTCAAACAAATATGTTGATAGAATTGGAGGTGATCTAAAGAGCAAACAGTGTCTCAGATATCCCTCTCAGTGTCAATGAGAGGAATATGGCTAGATGAGCCAGAAAGAGATGAACGCTTAGCCATAATTCTTCTTAAGGTGGCGAACAACGACAAGGTGGCGGAAAACAATGGATGACATAGGTGCAATCAAATTAACAAGAATAGAGAAACAACAATAGATTTGCAAAAGAGGAACCAGTTTTAAATAGGTGGCACGGGGCTTATGAATTAAATGTTGATTTGATGTGCCAAAAGACCGTTAAACGGTACCATGATGTTGCTGATAGTTGTTTCCAACCAACGGCTTACGTCATTGCGGGTGGCCTCCAAGGTACGGAGCTCTCATTAGGGTCATGCCCTTGTAGTTAATCTTGACTGCAGATCTTGATCGCCCCCCAGTCAACAGGGTCAACTGCAGGGGCACCCTCCTTGTTAACCTGTGTGTTGAATGTGCCCACGGGTTGTTGCTTTTATCTCTTGCCAAACAAATCTTTGGATCCCGCTCTCAAAATTACTTGTTTATTAACCGAGTGTTGTGACCCACCTTCATGAATCATTTAAAGTATCAAACTTTAAACTAATACAAAATATTACATATTTGAGTTAAAGTATTAGAAACTTATTCTTTAACATAGATTTTTCATATTTTTCTATTTTTTTGTATTTTTGCAAATTAAAATAAAGGATATTGAAAATGAGCCACAACATCTGGCTCCACCTGGGGATAGTGTTTTTTTCCACAAAACACTAAGAATTGCAAATTAGTGCCTTCACTTCAAGCATGGAGTCAAATTTTGTTTGATGAAATATGAACAATGAGAAAACTAAATATGTACAATGGTAAACCATAAAATATCAATGCTGGAAACAATGTTTTAGATACTTCCCATTCACAGGAAGCTCTACTGTTTCTCCATAAAGATTCTCCAACATGAATGTGTTATTTGATCTAACCTCAGCAATATTATATGGGCCATACCAGAGTGGATCAAACTTACCATGCTTTCCCTTCTCTTCTCTTCTGGTATCACATCTTAATACCAAATATCCAATTTGAAAAATAATCTCTTTTTCTTTTCTATCAAAAATGGAGTTCATCTTTTCTTGATAGGTGATCAAATTATCTCTTACTTTGTTCCTGCTCTCACTTGATTCTATAAATTTTTTTAGCCTTATAACCAACACATTAGGTTATTCTTGTGTTTCTTGAAGAAAATAAATCACTGGTCTAGCCAACTGAGTAGGAAATAAAGCTTGAGTACCATAAACCAGTTCATAAGGAGACTTACCTGTATATCTTCTGGTAGTCATTCTTGTTTCCCAAAGATAAAATGTCAATTTTGAGTCCTAGTTTTTTTTTATTTTCATTAATTGTCTTCTTCAAAATCTTGACCAATGTCTTATTGGAAGATTCATCTAGCCCATTCCCTTGAGGATGATATGCTGTAGAATGAGATAGAATGACATTTTATGTTTGAAACAAATTAATGAATCTAACTGAATTAAATACCTGGGCATTGTCAGTTGTAATCTTGACAGGACACCCAAAGCTGTTGAAGATGTTTTCTTCCAGAAACTTCATTACTACCTGATTATTTGCCTTTCTGGGAGGTATTTCCTCCACCCACTTTGTAAAATAGTCAGTGGTAGTCAAAATCCATTTGAACTTTCCACTTGATGGTGGCTTGATTTCCCCAATAAAATCTAATCCCCATTGCCTAAAGGGTTCTTCAAAAAACACCGGGAGAAGAGGTAGAGGAGCTAAACTTTTCTTTTCTACAAATAATTGACATTTCTGACAGCTTCTAACCAATTTGTATACATCAGCAAACAAGGAGGGCCAATAAAAACCTGATTTGAGGATTTTATGATAAGTAAACTTCCAACTATAATGGTCTCCACATATATTCTCATGATATTCTTTTATAACTTCCATTGATTCACCTTCTGTCAAACACAACAAAACAATGCCAACATGATCCTTCCAATATAACTTAGAATGAATTATGACATATGGCTGAGATTTGAGCTTAAGGGATCTGTATTTTGTTCTGTTTAGTGAGGTTGGACAAGAGATAAAACATAAGTAATGAATAATATACATATACTAATCAGAACACAAAAACTTGTATTTAATTGTTGTCTTTGTACTGCTCTGGCTGCTTTCATCAATAGCTTCATCTACAGGTGCCAGCAAATTTATTCCCAAAGCGTGAAAATTTGACTTTGTCAACAGTTTTTACAAACCTTGACCTTTTACTAATTTGGTAGGTTTGATATCTAAGTCATATTCTTGGATTTTAGCTATCCATTTTCCTCTTTTACCTTCCACATCACGTTGAATCAACACATCTTTCACAACAAAATTAGGCACATAAGAAACTATCTGAGACTGCAACACATAAGTCTTGAATTCTTTTAATGCTTTCACTAAAGCATACACCTGTTTTTCCAAAATGTTATATTTAACTTCAGCATCTCTGAGAACTTTACTAAAAAATGCCACAAGTTCTCTGCTCTCTTCATTCTTCTGCAACAACACATCAACAATGGTAGTAGGTGATGCAAATGAAAATATTTTAAAGGCTTTTTGATAATCTGGACTGATCAGAACAAGAGCTTCTTGAAGGGCTTCTTTAATCCTAGAAAATGATTCTCTAGCATCCTTGTCCCAATTTACTTCTGCATTCTTCTTCAGCATATCTGTTATGTTTATGACAATTTCAACATAATTTGGGACATATCTTCTCAATAAAATATATTTTCCTAGAAACCTCTAAATATCCTTTTTACTCCTGGGCAAGGGAATTGTCTAGATAACTTCAACTCTTGGTGGATTAATTTTTACTCCCTGATTTAAAACAATATGTCCTAACAAATTTCCTTCCTCCAAGGCAAATAAGGATTTTTTGGGATTCAATGACAACCCAAACTTTCTGCATTTCAAGAAATCCTTCTACAATGCTCCAAATGTTCATCATCTAAACCTCAAAAAAATGTCCACATCATCCAAATATATTACTACAAACTTATCACCCACAAATTCTATGTCCACTGCCCTTTGAAAAGTGGCCAAGGAAAATTTTAAGGATGGAAAAATATCTTGAAGTTTAAAAACATTAGCGAATATCACTAGTCCCTAATATGTAAACCATAAGAATTTTTTTGATATATTTGTAAAATTATTCAAATATATAATGATTTTATATATATTCTCTATATAATGTTGGCAATTTTTAAGGTAGAATAATTTTGTATTGTAAAATTGGGCGAATAATTTTTAGAAAAGGTGGAAATTGGCAAATCTTTTTTTGGAAAAATCATGGAAAATTACCCCACCTACGAATATTAGCCCCTAAAATTTTCCATGAAAGTGGCACTTGCATTCATCAAGCCAAATGGAATTCTTGAATACATGAACGTTCCCCATGGTGTGGTAAAAGTTGTTTTCTTATGATCTCATTTTTCAACAGCTACTTGATTGTAGCCGGAGAAACCATCAACCATAGACAATCTATATACTCCTGTCACTTTCTGTAACACATATTCCATATTAGGAAAAGGATAATTGTCTTTAAGTAATGATCTGTTTAAATTCCCGAAGTCAACACATAACCTTATCTCTCCATTTTTTTTCCTCACGGGAACTAGGTTAGAAACCTAGTCTGAATATCTGAGTGGGACTATAATTTTTTCCTGCAACAATTTCTTCACTTCCTTTTCAACTGGAGCAAGTAGCAATGGATTTATCTATCTTAGTTTCTTCCTGTGAGGCTTGACCCAATCCTTCAATGGTATTTTGTGCTGAATAATATCCAAATCATATGTTTTGAAATCATCATAGGACCATGCAAATACATCCATATATTTTTTGAAAAGATCAATGTACATTTCTTTATAATTATTAGTGACACCCTTGAAAAACTTGACAACCTTGGGCTCCTGTTCATTTCCCAGATTTCAATCTTCCATCTCATCCTCTTGAGGTACCTTCTTTTGATCCAGTTCTACATCATTTGAATCAAACAATATTTCAAGAGGAACTAATCCTCTAGGCAATATATTGTCTTTCAACTAAATTATTTTTTGATCACCTATTGATTGCTTAAGATTTTTCAAGTCTTGATTCTGATCAGTCTATTCACTTTCTTGATCTATTTCACTATCTTCAAAGTTTTCAATCATTTTCAGGAAATGAATTTTCTGTTCATCATATTCAGAAAACTGCCAGTGCTTAACATTGTCATGAATGGAGGGTCTACGCCTCAACTCAATCTCATACCTCAATTTCGGTTTTATAGGTGGCTTGAAAGCACTAGCTGTAATTGCCAATGAATCTGCCATTCTGTTTTCTTATTTTGGAATGAATTGATGATTCAAAGCTTCAAAATAATTCTCAATCAGGTCCGATACTTCATTCCTATATGACCTCAACCTTAGATGTTTGGCTTGAAAAAGATTTTTATGTCTTATAATCAACTCAGAGTCACAAAAAATGGAAATACAATGGACTCCCATTTTTTTAGTAGTTTGAAGACCCAAAATTAATGCCTCATACTCAGCTACATTATTTGTTGATTCAAATTCAAGCTTAAAAGAAAAAGGCAAAAGATTACCTTCTGGAGATATCAATAAAAATCCAACTCTTGTACCATCTTTTGAATAGGCACCATCAAAATAACACTTCCAATTTTTTTTTGAACCCAAATCATTATGTACAATTGCTGAAGAGAGATGCTTCTCTGAGTCTTTAGCAAACTTCGCATCTTCATGCAACATAAAACAAGAAAGATCTTCCTGCATCTTTCCTTGTAGTAGTTTTAATAAATCTTGTTTCTCTGTATAACCTTTTTTCTTCCCCATTGAACACAATAATAATAGCATATGTGAAATCCAATTTTAAAACACCTCCAAGATTCGCTCCCCAAGATCTAGACAAAATCAGACCAAATCTAGCTGGAATATCTGCAACTATGTAATATTCCCAAATTTTCACATCACATTTGGAATATTAGAGTCCTCTATTTTCTTAATGAAATTAAGTAAATAAAAGGGTGGAGGGACCCAAAATCCTAAATAATAATAAATATCCACTTTGTGTTTGTGAATGTGGATTAATTTAGTCTAAATCTGCAAAAAAGAGGTAGTTGAGCAACTACTAATGTGAATGAGATTGGAGATCATGTCTCATTTAATGCGAGAGATCATGGAGGGTTGATTCAGTCAACTAAGATATTGAAGATGTCAAACCAAGGGGTCATTGAGCATTAATGATGAAGTGGTGGAGGAATGAAGCACACATGATGGAGGGGTGTACATTGCACCTAGACTGTTTGGTTGATTTGGTCAAACAGCGCAGTCCCACTTGGAGGATATTATCCACCTAAGACAGTGCAGTTGAGATGAGGGCCAAGGCTAGGGATGGCTCAATATTCATAAAGAAGATGAAGGCAAACGTGAAAGGAATCTTGGATTATTTTTATGTATGATCTTTTAGATCTGGAATTGTCAAGTGACATTCCACTACAATCTTGGGCTGTTTAGCGGAGATTTCAGGTGTTGTTTATCACAGGGTGTTCCCAGGCGGGAATCCCTCCTCTTTCTTTGAGTGATATCTAAGGAAAAGGTTTTTACTTCATTATAAATTAGGCTTTAAGTGCCATTTCCATTTCCTACTTTCTGCAGAACATTCATATTCATAAAATTGTGGTTTTTTGAAGATCGGTTTGGAAGGTAGTAGTTGTCTTCGGTACTTCAGCTGGAGAACAAGGTGAGGGATTATTCCCATCACTTGGGCTTATATTGCAGCACTCCCAAAGCCACATTTCAGATCTAGCATCAGGAAAAAAGTTATTGACCTCATAGCAGCAGTATTCTCTCCAAGAATAATGTTGTCCATATTGCAAATCTGAAAGGAGGAAGGAGGTTGCTAGTATTTCAGCTAGCAATCTAGTGGAGGATCATTTATTCACATTGCCATCAGTCTTACCATTAGCTTGGATCTTATTGTAGCATTTTTTAGCAGGCAGAAGGCCTCTCTTTCCCTCACAGCACAGTTGTGTTGCAACAACTGCAATCATCTTTTGGATGATTGGGAAGATAGATCTAGAGCTTCCAGCTCATAGAAATGAGGAAGGGATCAGCCCTTCAAGCATAGATCTAATTTGAGCACACATTTCATAAATATTTCCTTCAGATCTAGCTTTTGATCTATATTTCCCAATAGATCAAGGATCAAACTCTGGGGAGGTGATTTTTCCAAAGTTGCAAATCTGGAAAATCCTTTCTGGGTTATCTTGGGAATTGATCACATTGGCCGGATCTTGAATCTTAGCATCATCAGAGCTCCAGTTTTGAGTAGATCTGCATTTCTCCTTTTTGCCTGCAACTCCATGTTTATGTCTTACTGAAGAGACAGCGCAGTAGTTGATGCAAAGCCTCAACAGTTATGTTGTACCTACTTCACACATGTTTTCAGGGTGATCCTAGCTCATCTCTTTGGCTAGATCTACCTATATCTTGTACTTGTGTAACTAATTCTTCTCCAATATAATAAAATGGCTCAGCTCTTTCTGCATATTCTGATTTGTACTTAGATTTGTTGTTCATCTTGCTGTAAGTTCTTATATTGTGTGAATTATTGCTGCATGCTCCCATTTTGGGATATTACAATGGTAACAGAACATGATATTTGGCTCAGCTTGTAGACACTTCATATTTTTTACATTGAAATAAGAACAGATACATGAGATATATCATGGAGAATGAAAACTCTGTCACCCCTTCCTTTAGATCCATGCAAGATCTCTCCAAGGAGGTATATCAAATGAAGGAGGAAGAACAGAGAAAAGATCCAAGAAGAAGATGTGATGAGGAAAGTACTTCCTATTAGCAGCAAAGAGGACCGGAGAATCCTAGATCTCCTCATAGATCCGCTATGCCCACTTTCTTTGAAGAAGGTGAGAGGTATAGATGTGAAGAAAGGAATGAACCTGAGACTCATGAGACTCTCAGTATATATCTTGAAGAGCACAAAGCACATTCTAGAGCTTTCAAGGAGAAACTAACTCTCCAACAATTCTTCCAGATTAGAGAAGAAAGAGGATCCTATAGCAGCAATAGAAGGAAGAGGCATAATAGATTCTATTTGCCTACATTTGATAGATCTTCCTCAAGTAATGTCAAGGTTTGGAGGAGGGAGTTAGATTAATTTTTCAAGCTACATCATGTGGCTGAAGAGGAGGTTGTTCAAATTGCAGCACTTCGTCTCTTAGATGAAGTAGAAGATTGGGGGTTTGGGCACCTAGAGCATGCAAGGGTGACCAAGTATTCAAATTTCTCTCACAAGTTGAGGAAGGAGTTTGATGCGGAGAATACAGAGTTTTTATACAAAGGGGAATATCCCAAGGAAACCAAGGAGAATGTCGATATTGTCACTCTGGACAAGAGGTGACCATTTTCACCACCTGCTGTAGAAGTACTTGTATCTGGAGAAGATACACTTGAATCTTTGCAAGACAGTCTTGAGCTCTTAACATATGGAGTCCCATGCATGGATTAGGAGGTCCATGAGGAAGAGGAGGAGGATACCAGCACTGGTACACTTGAAGAAAAGAGGCCATCACTCTTACCAGCAGTTGGAGATACTATTGTCCCCGTCAGAGCAACTCTTGTGTTGTGTCAAGAGGTTCCCACATATCATTTTATCCAAGGTATGCACAAAATTTCAGCACATAGTGTTTCAAGATCAATGCATGACCAAGGATTAGAACAAAATAATGATTTGAAGGAGAAACATATCACAATGCAGAGGACCCTTGATCTAATCAAGGAGGAGACTGAAAACTATCCATGTTCATCATTGTTGAGCTACATTCAACCCCTTGAGTTGAGATGTAGAGTTTCAGGAAATGGGATTAGCATTATCCTATGTACAATGACTGATTATGAGATCATATTGTGCATTACTTTGAGACATCATATGTATTACCCTGCATATCTACAGCGCTGCCACTTAGTAGCTGTGACAAAGAAATGACTTCATCATTCTTGGAGCATTCTGGAGGTAGCTTCATTCATGAAGCAATGGAAGTAAATATGATAAATGGTAGACATATTGAAATGAGAAACCTTTTCTCCTTTCTAGATGACCCTTTCTCAATGAGCCTCTCACTGCTCAAAGAGAAACTTCTACTTGCATTAAATCAAAAAATTCTTTGGTTTTGGAGGGCCTTTGTTGGAGAGAGAATCTCATTAAGTGATCTCATTAGAGATGCATTTTAGCATTTGATGGAATGCAAAGATCTTCAATGGTTTGGGAAGGATGGAATTCTGCAAAGGGAGAATGCCATGATTATGCAGGGCCTCATTCATCATCCCCATGGGAGTGGATGGGTAAGGATGATAAGCAAGGGGTTGCAGCACCAGTTTCATATTTGTATGGGCTAGCATGGTTGGTTACATTGGTTTCCATTGGGAGATTTTTGTCACTCTCCAAAGGAACCTATTTTTCTGATCCATTCCTTGAAAAACATGTATGAAATGAAGGAGGAGGCATGGATGTGCTGGCTACTCTTGGGTGAATATGGATACCACCCAATAGCTCATAATTTTCTAAATCATGCCTTGTCTTTCAATGATAAATTGCATCAAGGGAAGGCATGTTCATTTTGGTTTCACTTGAGAGAGCTTGGTGACCACATGACATCTCCTATGTCTATGAGTTTGGTATTGTTTAAAATTTTGCATAATGATCTCATGATGTGCATTGATGATGTTTCTTTGTATTGGGCTGATGTGACATCTCATATGTCCATTAGTATGCTTATGCTTCATAATGCACATGAGGAGGAAAGGAAGAAGCAAGATCTCTTATTGCTTTGGTTGCTTATGGGGGAGTTTGGCTTGATCATCTTACATGAAGGAGATGGATGATGGCAGAAATGGGCCTTACTTCGATGGCTGTTGCTAGGATAATATGGTTTGACATCTTTGTCTACCCATATTTCTTCTTCCTTTCTTCTTTTTCATAATTTTGAGTTGATGGAGTTTGGGTCCAACAAGGCCAACAGGGCTAAGTATGGGAGCATATCAATGCTCAATCTACTTCATGAAACACGGGATGAAGGAGTGGATTGTATGATGGGGCCTTTCCTTTGTGTAAAGAGCTTCTTTATCTTATGGCTCTCATGTATTTTTGATAATGTTGGACATCATATGGTTGTCACTTGGAGCTTCATGATGGGAGGAGGACATCTAACCAAATAGTTGTAGGTCATTCCTTATGCTTTTAAGAGACAACTTTGGAACCAAACATACATAACCTATTGCAGAAAATGGAGGAAGCCTTCCTTATGTGGATGCCATATGGAGGGGAATAGATGGATTTGCATGTACTTTTGGAGTTGCTTGAGGATAAGCAACATTTTGTTGGGGGGGGGGGGGGTGGAATGTAATATTCCCAAATTTTCACATCACATTTGGAATATTAGAGTCCTTGATTTTCTTAATGAAATTAAGGAAATAAAAGGGTGGAGGGACCCACAATCCTCAATAAGAATAACTATCCACTTTGTGTTTGTGAATTTGGATTAATTTACTCTAGATCTGCAAAAAGGAGGTAGTTGAGCAACTATTAATGTGAATGCGATTGGAGATCATGTCTCATTTAATGAGAGAGATCATGGAGGGTTTATTCAGTCAACTAAGATCCTGAAGATGTCAAACCAAGGGGTCATTGAGCATTAATGATGAAGTGGTGGAGGAATGAAGCACACATGATGGAGGGGTGTACATTTCACCTAGACTGTTTGGTTGATATGGTCAAACAACACAATCCCACTTGGAGGATCTTATCCACCTAAGACAATGTAGTTGAGATTAGGGCCAAGGCGAGGGATGGCTCAATATTTATAAAGGAGATGAAGGCAAAGGTGAAAGGGATCTTGGATTATTTTGATGTATGATCTTTTAGATCTGGAATTTTCAAGTGACATTCCACTGCAATCTTGGGCTATTTAGCGGAGATTGCAGGTGTTGTTTAGCACAGGGTGTTCCTAGGTGGGAATCCCTCCTCTTGATTTGAGTGATCTCTAAGGAAAAGGTTTGTACTTCATTATACATCAGGCTTTAAGTGCCATTTCCATTTCCTAATTTCTACAGAACATTCATATTCAGAAAACTGTGGTTTTTTGAAGATCAGTTTGGAAGGTAGTAGTTGTCCTTAGTACTTTAGCTGGAGAACAAGGTGAGGGATTATTCCCATCACTTGGGCTTATATTGAAGCACTCCCAGAGCCACATTGTAGATCTGGCATCAGGCCAAAATTTATTGACCTCCTAGCAGCAGTATTCTCTCCAAGAATAACGCTGTCCATATTGCAAATCTAAAAGGAGGAAGGAAGTTGCTAGTATTTTAGCTAGCAATCTATTGGAGGATCATTCCTTCACATTTCCAGCAGTCTTACCATCATCCTAGATCTTATTGCAGAATTTTTTAGTAGGAAGAAGGCCTCTCTTTCCCTCACAGAGCAGTTTTCAGAGGCAGTTGTGTTGCCGCAGCTGCATTCATCTTTTGGAGGATTGAGAAGCTATATCTAGAGCTTCCATCTCATAGATCTGAGGAAGGGAACGTCCCTTAGAGCATAGATATGATCTAAGCACACAATTCAACCATCTTTCCTTCAGATCTAGCTTCAGATCTGTATTTCCCAGAAGATCAAGGATCAAACCCTGGGGAGGTGATTTTTCCAAAGTTGCAGATCTGGAAAATCCTTTCTTGGTTATCTTGGGAATCGATCACATTGGCCAGATCTTGAATCTTGGCATCATCAGAGCTCTATTTTTGAGTAGATCTGCATTTCTCTTTTTAGCCTGCAACTCCATTTTTATGTCTTACTGAAGAGACAATGCAGTATTTGTTGCAGAGCCTCAACAGTTATGCTATACCTTCTTCACACATGTTTTTAGGGTGATCATTGCTCATCTCTTTGGCTAGATCTACCTTTATCTTGTACTTGTGTAAGTGATTCTTATCCAATCTAATAAAATGGCTCATTTCTTTCTGCATATTCCGATTTGTACTTATATTTATTGTTCATCTTGTTGTAAGTTCTTATATTGTGTGAAGTATTGCTGCATGATCCCATTTTGGGATATTACAAACTACTACATCCATTATGATACTTTTGGATGGAATTTGGGCCAGGGATACCACCATGTCTTTGATAAGCCCAACACACTTCACCCTTTTTGAATCAATTGAATATAAGTCTCTATAGGGTTTAGTAATTTGAAAAATCAATTCTTTCATTACAGATAATGGCATGAGATTATGTGAAGCACCAAAGTCCAACATACAATTATGAAGAATAAAATCATGAAGAAGTAGTGATATATAAAATGGGGAAACCGAAGAATCTACCTCCTCCACATGTGGAACAAAAGTGACCACTAGTTGTTCCTCTTGTAAATTCACAATATCACCAATATCATTAGACTGAGAAAGATTAATGAATTCTGCAATCTCCTTCTTGTAACCTGGTGTCTTAGCTAGCTCAAGAAGGGGTAATTGGATTTTGACCTTTTCTAGCTCTTTGGATAAATTGAAAGCTTGATTTTGTTTGAAAATATTCTTAGGTTCTTCTTGATTTCTTCTAGGATTAGCAATTTGTTCAGGTACAGTAAAAACCTTCTCCAAATTATTAGTATCAATAGAATTATTTTGGGAAGTGTCAGCCTGTTGTTTTTTAGTTCCACTCACTGGATTCATTGGTTGTTTCCCCTTATCTAATTGTTTCATTGAGTTCTTTGATTGTCGAGTTGCCATTGGATAAGGGACTGACTCTTTCTCTTTCTCTTCATCATCCTACATCCTTGATCGCTTTCTTGATCTTAAATCATACTTCTTATGCAGCTCTGCTTGCGTAAAATCTGTGAATTTCTTACAATACTCATCCATCTCTTCTTGGTCAAAGGACACATCAAATTCGGTGCATTCTTCTTCGCATTCTTCTTCTTCATCATAATCTTCCATATAAACAACAAATATATGATCTTCAACTTCTTTTTGATCACCTTTAGCAGACTGTGAAGGTGTTGCTTCTATATATAGTGGTGCCTGAAATTGGTCTTAATCTCTTCTCTCCCTATGAAAAATTTTGTTGGGAAACCAGCTCCAAAAATAGAATAAAAGAGATATCAATGCCTTAGAAATAAGCCACTTCGAGGGAGCAACCTCCAATACATTACATAAATGAAAAATTCTTGGATGATTCAAATTACAAAACCTCCTTTATATATATAGGAGTCCATGGGGCCACAATGTAATCCTAGTGGGGCCATAATGTAATCCTAGCTGACCTAACAATAATAATTTAAGGGCACAATAATAACAATATGGGGGTTACAGGGGTACAATAATAACAATAAGGGGGTTACAATAATAAAAATAAGGGACTATAAAAGTAATATAGGGACCTAACATGCCCCTCTCCTTCAAAAAAGTGTTGTCCTCAACACTTGAGTAGCTCTGGGTGCTTTTGTATAAAATTCTCATCCTCCCATGAAGAATCTTCAGTGGGTAAGTTCTTCCACTTGATGAGATACTCTGAAATTGATCGATTCCGTAGCTGTCGAGTTCTTGTTTTTGTGACCACTTCAAGTTCCAATATGATTTTTCCTTCCTCATCAAGTTCTAGAAATATTGTTTGAACTGGAAGATTTTCACCTATAACCTTCTTTAAGAATGAAACATGTAAAACTGGATGCACTCGTGAAGAAGCAGGAAGCTCCAATTTGTATGCGATAGTACCAATATTTTGCAACACCTTATAAGGACCATAGTACTTTGGCGATAATTTATTATCCTTCTGTTGAAGCCCCGAAAATCGGGTCTACAACAAGGGGGATACCCACCTGGTCCGGACCTTGGTTAGCAGCTCCTTTTTCGTTTGGTGTAGTGGGTCCGACTGGGGATAAAGGGACCAGTTTCCCAATATGTGTGTGTGTGTTGATAATAGATATTTCCTTTCTAAAAAGGTTCCTAAGTGAAATGCTTTTATTCTATTTCTAATCTAATCATATGCAAATTGTATTCTAATTTAAACAGAAATATCTAATTCTAAAATAAACCCGGGATGCAATCTTCTTTATGCGATCTAAAATAATCTCGAATAACAACCAATAATAAACATTATTCAATTGTTATAAGAAAAGAATTCAATAAAGATAAACCATTTCATATAAAAAGTTAGATGAAACAGTTATGAAAAACATATCGCATAATAAGCTATTCATACACTAAGCATAAATAAATAGTTATCACAGTACAGAAGTGCCAAATGATAACTTAAGCATTCAAGCATCAATATATAAACAACTAAAAATAAATATTACTTTAACACAGAAGCAGAAATAGTTAAGAGATAAAAGTACCATTTATAACTGGTTCTACTCATGAGCTAGAAGCAATAATGACTTATTTCTTCTTAATCCAACATCTACTAAGAGTACAGAAATGCAACATCAGTAGCAGATATTAGACACAGATATCAATAAATCTCGTTCCATTCATTCATCAAAACCTCCTTTGAGGGTGCAGAAGTGCATGTTCTGAGGACAAGTTTTTGACAAATTTCAGGACCCTTCTCTAAATGCATGAGAAGGGTTTAAATACTACTAACTAAATCTAATTATAGTATATTACAAAAATTTAGGATTCGGTTTAAATGACCGTCCTTTTTCTATGAAAAAATAAAGTAAAACTAAAACTAAATCTGAAATAAAAAAATATTAACTAACTACTTATGAATCTGGTCTTTGAATTTGCAAGCATCCAGCATTGATTTGAGAAGAGGGGGCTGGCCGACTTCAGATTTTAATTGTCCCAAAAAGACGAAATCAGCAAGTGATGGCGCGATCTTCTCAGCAGAATTAATGATGCAATTAAGAGTGATGCATTGGCTGTGTGGTTTAACCAGGCACGTCCAGTAAGAATCCCAATTTAATTTTGTCAATCCTTGAATTGATTTTGCCTTCTCTTCAGCTTTTTGTTTCCACTCTGTTTGCAATTGCTGTGCTTGTGGTAGGTATTCTGGAATAGTTTCAGAAATCAAATTAACTTTGTGCAAATTTTCATTTACACAATCAGTCATGTTACTTGCTGTTGTAGCTGCTTCCTCTGCTGCTTTTTCTGCCTCTTTGATCTGTGCATCCCAATTATTGAAGAGTATTTCTTTATGACCATCATGGATAATTGGTGCTCCTACTCTTTTTCCTTCCTCTGTCTTTTGCCATGCCAAATAATTAGTAACTCTTTCATTAGTTAAATCATAATCATGTTGTAATTCTACGACATGATTAGTGATTTTATCACTTTCTTGACAAAAAGAGTTCCATTGCGAGATTTTCTGGCATAATATATCTTGTTGTTGTAGTAGTTGATTATTCAAAGAAATAGATTTTGAGATGAACTCTGTAAGCTTGGGGTCGTCTTTATGCATCTCTTGCATAATCTATATTTGTTTCTCTTTTTCGGCCAAGCTTTTTTGATATCCGATTTTCATTTGCTGAAACTCTTTCTGTAACTTTTCAAATTGTATCTGTGCTTCACTGTTGGCATGTGCTTGTTGCAATTGTTGTTGCAGAACTTGTATCTTATCCTCTTTTTCATTTAATAACAGTCGTACCTCAGATGCTTTGTCAATAGTTGCGGAGGCATAAGATCCTGTAATCTGAGATAATTTAGTAAGATTTTCAGTGGGATCTGTAGTAGGATCTTTCCATAAAACATCCAATTGTTCTGCATCAGTAGAGAGCGCACTTTCTAATTTTCTCTTCTTTCTTTGCTTCCTTACTACTGCTTTATGTTGAGGGCTATAAAATATATACAGAGGATGAATTTCCTTTATTTTAAGTACAAGCTCAGCAGAGGGAGTAATGGGTATATGTTCTGTTTCTGTGACATTGCCACTTATTTCTGTAACCAAACCTTTTACTGTATGTACAAGAGTTTTTATGTTTTGTCCTTCAACATTAACCAAATCATTAAATGATTCCCATTCTTTATCTAACTGAGTGCTGATTGATGGTTGCTGTACATTAAGAGGTGGAAGATTCAACTGTGGAGTGGTTGAGGTCTGTTGTTGTGAGAGCTCTTTTGATTGAGCTGTATCCTTCACTGAGCCTTCACTTTTATCCTGATCAAATTTTTTAGAATGTTCAGAAATTTCTTTGTCAGACTTTGAATTAGACATTTCTGAATCTGAGCTGCCACTGAGACTGACACTAGGAGTTGGTTCCCTTGCGGGTTCCAAATGAAAATTATCCAAAGGAATATTGTTCAATTTTTTTTCTCTGTATACTTTAAACTCTTGAAATTCTTCTTGGGAGAACCGTGTTTGAGCTAAATGCAAAATTTTTTCTTGAAACATATCATCAAAAAGATCTTCTTCTCCAGAAAATACCCTCACTTTGACTACAGTGGTGAAATCCTTGACAATACCATATGCAACAAATAGCCTTCTTGGAAACTTAAACAATTTTAAACATGTAACATTACTTACTTCCTTAAACGCGTGACCAACATAAAATAATGAAAATGCTCCGCAGGACACAGGAAATTGTGGCCAAATGGCTTTCTTCTTATCCTTTAATTCTTTTGTCAAACCTCCATCTCCATAGGTTTGATATGCAATTTCCCGAGCTATGAGTTTATCCGGAACATATAAGGGCAAAACAGAGAAGCAAAGCTTCTAAAAACCCTCACATCAGTAAACAATTCTTCTCCAAACCATCTTGCGACAGGGAGAATGTCTACTTCTACTTCAGGGGACAACCTTGGGGCATCCTTATTATACAACAATCTATATAGTGGCAACATTATGCCGTGGAAAATCTTGTAAAAATGAGGAATGAATTTTGACTCCCAAAATTCTTTGTGATAAACATGGATGGGTAGGGGATCCTGAATTGTCCATTACCAACCCATTAAAGGGAAATTAGAAACAAAGAATATTGAATCCATAACATAGGCAGATAGATAAAAAGGAGGATAAATCCTCTGAGAGACAGTGCGTTTAGACTAGTAATCGAAAATAGCCGTGGCTAAATTATTAGACAATATTTTAGCCCAGTCCACAATGGTAGCGTCAGCAGCATTCAATAGGGGAAGCCATTTAGGCAAAAACTTATTAATGTCAGGCTTTCCAAAAAGCCTACACAGCATAGTGGCAACAAAACAATATGGAGAAGTGAGTGAGCCAGTACTGTACATACTGCGTTTATCTTTCTTCAATGGCTCATCTCTTCTGGACCATTCTTTAGTGCATTCCGCTAAGTTTGCATTTTCCTTGCAAATTTCTCCATAAATTGTTTGTTGTAAGTTGCCCGAGGCTCTGAAAAATGATACATAAGCCTCAAATCTTCTGGAGTGAATGACCCGATAAGCTCTTGACCTTGAGTTTTAAACTGTCTATCTGTAATATCAGTGCTATCCAGCACCCATTTTACCATGTCCGTATACGGAATAATTCTAGGTCTTGCTGCTATCCGGTGTAAAAATGAACAAGCCAACTCTATAAGAGATGCTTCAGAGGAATTACTTGAGCCCGTAGTAGCCGCAACATCCATTACTCTTAGGTTTTCTTCTTCAAGTAAATTAAACATACCCTCCCAAGTGGTGATGCCAGCGTCTTTGTTGCAAGCAGTGTGTGCGTACAAGGATGCCATCTCTTTATTTTCAGAACTCGGAGCTTTCTCTTTCTTTCCAGAACTCGGAGATTTCTCTTTCTTTCCCATAATTCTTTGAAAATTGCTTTGTATAGTCTCATGTTCCTCGCGCCTGCAATTTTACGAATTAAGTGAGAATAATGATATGAGAAAGGTGACGGGATAGTTTTAAATGCTGAAGGCATATGAAATATATTATTTAATCGTGAAATAACCCTTCGATAAAAAAAAAATCCTTTTTCATTAATAATTTACAATCCATTCATTAACTTGACATTAAGGTGCATAATGGGTCTCGATTTATGGAAAGATTTACTTCGTATAACGAGCTTTCAAGAATCTACGATAATGTGATCTGCGATTTGCTTTGCAATATCGCAAAATCGCAATATCGCAAATCAAAATTTTCGCAAATCACAATTAGTAACATAGCGGGATCGCAATATCGCGGCATCGCAATATCGCGAAATCGCAATATCGCAAAATATAACATATGAAAAATATCCGTTAATATATTTTCTGCGATATGCGATTTGCGACAAATATTTTAATGCATAGTTATTGGATCGCGTTTATCACAATTTAGAAGATTCTACTTTGCAAAAGATATCTTGTACTTTTTGTTGCAATGGATGTGATATTTTCTTCAAAGAAAGGTTTTATTCTAATCTATCATAAACTTAAGTTTATCTAAAGATTTTCTAAGGAATTTTCTTAAGTTAATGATAGTAAGTTTTATTTGAAAAAGAAAACAAGCAATAATTTAATTTTTTGGATTTTTTAAACTAAGGGTCCCCACTTATTTAGTATTAAATACTAAATAAGAAGGGGGGTTGTTGCTGGCGACAACAATTGGCGATTCACTTGGAAGAACCAGTTATCTCTTCTTTTCTTTTAAATTCTCTAAACTTTTCAAAACAGAAAATTTTCCAGAAAATCAAACTTTATTATAAAAAGACAGAGTACATTATGCTTTAATCTATAAATAATATTTCATTTCTTCTATATTCAACTTTTACTATTCACTTCCTCAAGCTAGTCCTTGTATCTACATTAGTCATTACTTGGTTTAAAAAGATAAAAACAAAAGGCTTCTCTATAAATCAGTTTTTTAAATATGCTCATTTGTCGTAGGTAGAGCCACTACGGCCAGCAAGCGTCTATAGCCTCGACAGGGTTACCTATTACCCAACAATGATCATGTGTCCTACTTAGAGAAATATACAATTTTCAAAGAGAAATCCATATTCACACTTATTGCTTTTTATTTTCTTTTTACCCTTAAAGAACAATGTCTTGGTTTGGTAGCCAATTTATGACAGTGCCATTCACTTGATTTATAACTTTGCTGAACAAGCTGGCTCGTGATGAGACCCCTTGCCTTTTGATTACAATAATCTTAAGTCATTGCCCTGTTGTGGTATGCAGTATTGGCAAAGTCAGCAAGCTATAATATCTATGATCATGATAAGTCGGCTCGTGATGAGACCTCTTACTCTTTAAGTTAAAAGTGTATCATTGGATTATTCCCTGAACTTTGTAATTTTCTAGGTGGGGAGGAAGTCATTGTTTCCTTAAGATAGCTCTGGACGACAATAATAGAGTTTTTGGGAAAGCAATTTTCTACAGAGAACTTTCGTTTTGTTATTGATACCTTTCATTGAACTGATATAAAACAATCTTTCACCAAAAGTTGTTTTTCATCAAAATTTTCAAAGTTGAAACTAGTATCATTTCTAGACTAAAGCTTTTAACTGTATCTTTGAATAATAATGATCAATATTCTAAAAATAATTCTATTTATATAAGTGAAGAAATAAAATTTAAAAAGAGAACTTGTATTTTTTTCATGAATTCCAAATGTAACCATTAACAACTGGTTTTATTATGTCAAATAAAGAAAACTAATCTACAAAATAGAAGAATGATCTCCTATGGAAAATATTTTTTAAGGATCTGTCCATTAACAGGTAAATATTCTATTTTCCCTGTTAAATCCTGTAACATGAAAGTAGATGGACCTATGATCTCTGCAATTTGAAAAGGACCAAGCCACATTCGTTGAAATTTTGTATGTTTTCCTTTTTCCTCATTGGCCCTGTCCCATTTTAGAACTAAATCTCCTATCTGAAAGTCCTATTGACCACACTTTGTCAACAACTCCATAGCAGTACACCCCCATTTTTTCAAATGGGACTTATCATGTTCGAGGCTCGTGTCATCCAGATTTCATCGCCGATCGACATTTTTTATAATGATGTAAACCCATTCTGCATTTTATGATGTAAATGATCTAAGTAAGACCGTCCATGTATGTAACAACCTAGATAAGCCTAATATGTTCTTGATGACTTCCATCCTAGGAGGTTTTTTGTCTCACTGATTCACGAAAGTGATCGGCAGAGTTTTTCCCTCCAGCCTCACCCCAAAGCTAGGGTGGAATTTGTCATCAGCATGCTAAGTGAGTCCTAGTGTTCTTTCGAGTCCTTGTAAAAGTAGTTTCAACTACTTGGTCTACTAGATCATATTTGAGTCGCAGAATTGGGTATTTATTTGAGGGTCTATACAAATGGGTTTTCCCCCTTCATGTATGTAAATGTATTATCTCATGTAAAAGAGGGTTGGAAAAATAATTATAATCCCTTCTTAGTCAATTAATTAAATTTTCTAGTCAATTAATTAATAAAATCCTAAACCAGAAATTTAATTAATTTAGGGTCCTAAATTAGGATTAAATCTTTAAAGGCAAAATTTGTGGGTCCTTGGAAAATGATTTTGACAGCCCCAGGCCAAGGGAATATTGAGAATTTTAAGAAATATTGGACCTTTGGGCCTTGGTGGTTAAGTCAAAGTCAAAATTTTGGGGTAATTAACTCAAAAATAATATTTTTGAGTTAATTAAAATTGAATTAAATGATAAATTCGTTTTTTCCCCAAAATTTTAATTTCAACGCTCCGAATTAAAAGATGATTAAATCTTTTGGACGGTTGAGATTATTTTGACAAGGATCATCCAAACTAGCCGTTGGAGATTTTGTCCTATAAATTTAGAGGTCTTTGTCAGTATTGAATGATCCGATCTCAGGATCGTGCACTTGTTCTTAGAAGCTCTTGTAAATTTTTGAGGAATAAAGCATAAAGACTTTGGGGTTACAAATTTTGATGTTCCTTCTCGGATCTATGTGGTGATTCATTTCTAAACTCTGCTACTTTGTTTCTTGCATTTTATGGTTGATGGCCTTCATGGATTAATCTGCATACAGGTATCTTGTGCAGTTTTCTGGGTTTATAAAATAACATTCTGATTTTTCTGCAAAGGTCTCATGTTGTTTTCTTAAATCTCTATCGATCTAAGATTCAGATCTAAGTGTGCAGGGAAATTTTTTTTAAGATTGGGCGTCTGGGGAAGTCTTCGGTTGGACCAGCCAACTCTCAATAAACATAAATCTGATAAGCTCTTTATTTGTTAAATTCCAGGTCTATCTTACGATATTTGTGATTTTGCAGGGTTTCAAAGGCTTGTGCCTCTCATAAAAAAATTTTAATTTCTAAACTGTGCTAAAATAGATTCAAATTTGACCATGAGGGTTTTAAATTTGTAAACTAGTTGTAAATTTGTAAATTTTCTTTTAGGACTATAAGGGTTTAATCGTTTCTTGGTGTGTATCTTCAGATCTGGCTGGTCTCTTGCAGATTCAGGATTCAAATCGAATTTTTTTTTAGATCTGAGGCAGATCTAGCCTCAAATTACTACCATGGGCAAATCTGGATATTGTTTTGATTTAAAGAGCATAAGATCAGAGTATCATTTGAATAAAGAAATATATCAAATAAAATTTCAAGGAAAATTTTTATTGTTCTGGGTTTACACGTTGCCGGCTCTTGCCTTTTCCATTATCAATTTCATTTCTACAAAGCCGTCTCACATTCCCCTGTCGTCCAATTCGTATTCTGTTCTATCGAATCTGTCTTCCAAACCTTTTCTCTGCATTTCAATCCAATCCAGCTCTGCATTTGCTCATTTTTTTTCTGCAATCGAACCTTTTGCTGCTCTCATTCCTCTACGTTATATCTCTTCCATCGAGCCCTTTGCCCTTTGCCATCGATTTCCATTTAATTTGCTTCCAATTCCTCACGCCTTCATCTTTGCTGCCATTCTGCACTCACATCATCCTGTCGTCTGATCTCATCTTCTCACCGTTTGAAACAGCTGCTCACGTGGTCGGATTTTTCTACGTCCAGTTCACCTGCAAACGCAAAGAAAATTAACGCACATATGAAACTGAACCCTCACATATCTGCGTTTTGATTTTTTTTTTTTTGGGTATTGCTTTCGATTTTTATTTGTTAGATTTTAGATTTAAAATTCGATTTTAAGCCTTAGATCTAATTTTTGGAAAGTAGTTTAGTTTAGACGTAAGTTTTAAATTTTCATTCGTTAGCTTTTAGTTCGATTTTAATATTTAGTTTTGGTTTGATCGTTTTCATTTTTTTTTAACAGTTTAGCTTTTAGATTTTTGTTGTTTAATTGTTTTAGATTTAATTTAGTTTGATTTAGTTAGACTATAAATTTAATTTCAATTTTTTAGATTTTATTTCTTTAGATTTTGTAATGGTTTAAATCTAGCCTTTAGATTTTAGATTTAAGTTTTAATTTAGATTTAGATTTTAATTTGTTTTAAATTAAAAAAAAAATAACAAAAAATATAAAAAAATTTCAAAATCCTAAAAATTTAGAAAATACAAAAAATATAAAATTTGGAAAATTCTCAAAAGGGTTTTATTTTATAGTCAAAAGTGGGCTTCTAATTTTTATCTAAAGTTTTGACTATAGAAGCATAATCTGGATCAAGATTAATTGAAGCATCATAAATATGGAAATATTGCAAATGTCTGGCATTTTCATCTTGTGATAATATTGTTGTGGGTTTAAGATATTTTAATGCATGGTTGTGGTGTTTTTCAATTAAATATCATTGTGATCAATCATGTTTTAATAAGCAGCAATTAATCGTCACTTAATTGTTTATAATTACATAACGAGATCTTATTTGACTCCATAAGGCACTGGTCTTAAATGTGAAATCTAATTTAGATCTGTGGAATATCGTTCATTTTATCAAGTATTCGATGTCTTAGCTGCGTCTCCTGGATTTTTCATCCTCATTTCTAATAGGGTCTACCTCCCTTATCTTGCAAGGAGACAGCTTAAATAGAGAGATTGGAGATAAAGGTGACAGCCCCTGATCTGAGTCGTTGTCGTGGTTCCTAGACAATCTATGCGACAACATTTTTTGGCGCCGTTGCCGGGGATAGAGTTTTTATGTCCTTGGTCTTAACAACATTTTATAATATTCTGATCTTTCATTGCCATTCATTAGCTGTCGCAAGGGATCACAATTCCTGGCGACTTTTCATCCCTTCATATTTTCATCGTCTTATCTTTCGTCATATCACTAATCATTTCATCATCGTATCTTTAACACCTGGACATCTCGGTTGGCTTCTTGTTTGGGTGGCGACTCCACTTATTCATATTTTTACTCCCAGACAAGAATCCCTCCCTGATATCCATCTGCTATCTCTTGATTATTTCTTCTGTTTTAGAATTAGTTTCATGTTCAAGTGGCGACTCCAATTCTTTCATTTCTTACAAGAGTTCCTACTAAGAAGTTCTCTTCCTGAGGACCTTTTGATTATTCTTGAACATGGATCTATTTCTAAAATCCTAAAAACGATATCATGGATGTTTTTGCCCCATGTAATTTTTCTAATATTCAGGGTTATCCCCATGATCTCCCTCAAATGGATAAATTACATTCTTTTCAAGGAAATGATGCAGTTAGTGTTAAATCTCATTTGTTTGCTTTCACTAACTGGTGGAATAGAATTGCAATTGCAAATAACAATTTCGATGATGTAAAGATGAAAACTTTTGTTCTTACTTTTGGTGAGGATGTTGTTGAATGGTTTACGGAAAAGCCTGATAATTCATTTGATACTTTTGAATCAATTGTAGCTGCCTTTAAGGAAAAGTATGGTGATAAAAGGGAAGATAGGCATTTGGTAAGAGAGATCAGTACCATAAAAAAGAAAGAAAATGAAACGATTGAAGAATTTAACAGGAGATTTAATGGTATCCTTAGAGAAATATCACAAACTCATAAACCTCCTGATGGATCTCTTCTAAATTTTTACATTGATGCTTTTGATTCTGATACTTCATATGAGTTAAGGCGGGCTAAAACTGCAAATTATAAAGCTTGTCAATCTTTGGCTGAGGAAATTGAAAAGGATAAGAAAGCATCTGGAATGTCCAAAACTCCAGATTTTGATAGGTCTTTGACAGATTCTAAGTTAAAAGAACCTCTAGAAGATGATGATGACCCTATGAAAAAGTTAATGCAAAAACTTGAAAGCATGGAGCTTAATCATGCTAAGAAACTTGAAAGCATGGAGCTTAATCAAGCGAAATTGATCTCTGAACATGCTAAGGAAATAAGTGTCTTACAGGCTAGGTTGGTTCAAATGGAAAGGGCTCAAACGCAGAATTCCCAACCTAGAAATAATAATGCTTTGCAGGAAAGAGGCCTATCTAATGAGCAGAGACCGACAAATCAACTTGAGTTTGCAAATCTTGTGGATGAAGCTCTACCTTATTGTAGAGCCTGTAATGCTCTTCATGAAGAGGTTACTTGCCATGTTGTCAAAAGAATCATAGCTAGTAGAATGGCAAGGTCAAGCCATCAAATTAATGTTGTTGGTAAGGGCTATCACATGCATATAGAAGATCATGAAAGTCAGGTTAAGGAACCAGCTCAGATGATTAAGTATGCGCAACCCAATCATATGAAAATGATTCAAAACATGGAAGCTAACCAAATCAATCTTCAAAATAAAATAACTTCCATGGAAGCAAGTCATGCACAGGAAATAAATGTCATGGAAAACAGGTTAAAGATAATGAAAGTTAATCATTCTAATCAGATGTCCATCATGGAAGCAAGACACACCCAGGAAATGAATACCATGAAGGAAAATCACTTGTTGGAGATGAGTTCCATATAGAAAAGGTTGGAAAAAATGGAAAAATTACATATACAAAAGTTTTAGCCGAAGTTTAATTATGAAGATTCATCAACAGATCATAAGACTTCTTGTCTGCTAAGGCCATTCCCATCTCATCACACAGAGGATTTAACTATGGTTTCAAAGGATGTTGAGAAAGACCAAGCTTATGTGTCACCATTGATAGAGTATATCCAGAATAATATTGGTCATGCTCCAGGGTCTTCAGATATTTTGTACAAACATCTTCAAGATGAGGACAAGAAATCTATAGTGGTCTCATTGTTGGCATCACAACCCACTCAGAAGAAGAGAAAGAAGCAAAAAAGAAGTAAGTGGTTTGATTCGTCTGATGGTCGAGGGCAGCTTGACATTCAGATAAGACAGAGTCCTACAATTAGCAAGATTGGACATGGCACATCTGAAAAGTAGCCCACAGACTTGCCTGAAAGCAGGAAAATGCTCAGCATACACTATATTGAGCACATCTGATACCACAGGGCATCCTCTGTATTGTATCTCTAACATTACACCTTGTTATTTCAGCATTTCATTTTGTAGTTAGAGTAGATTTACTTTTCATGTTAAGTAGAATAATGAATAAAAGAAGAGTTTTTATCTTTCATGAGCTTAATGTTATATGATGATATTTGGATGGATGATACTTATGTAATCTTGTGTGTTGCTTGGATGCAGATTCTAGATTCTCACATTCTTTCAATGAAGCAACATGTCCCCAAGTAGAGCCAGATGTTGACCACACTTTGTTAACGACTCCATAGCAGTACACCCCCATTTTTTCAAATGGGACTTATCATGTTCGAGGCTCGTGTCATCCAGATTTCATCACCGATCGACAGTTTTTATAATGATGTAAACCCATTCTGCATTTTATGATGTAAATGATCTAAGTAAGACCGTCCATGTATGTAACAACCTCGGTAAGCCTAGTATGTTGTTGATGACTTCCATCCTAGGAGGTTTTTTGTCTCACTGATTCACAAAAGTGATCGGCAGAGTTTTTCCCTCTAGCCTCACCCCAAAGCTAAGGTGGAATTTGTCATCAGCATGCTAAGTGAGTCCTAGTGTTTTTTATCGAGTCCTTGTAAAAGTAGTTTCAACTACTTGGTCTACTAGATCATTTTTTGAGTCGCAGAATTGGGTATTTATTTGAGGGTCTATACGAATGGGTATCCCCCCTTCATGTACGTAAATGTATTATCTCATGTAAAAGAGGGTTGGAAAAATAATTATAATCCCCTCTTAGTCAATTAATTAAATTTTCTGGTCTAAACCAGAAATTTAATTAATTTAGGGTCCTAAATTAGGATTAAATCTTTAAAGGAAAAATTTGTGGGTCCTTGGAAAATGATTTTGACAGCCCCAGGCCAAGGGAATATTGAGAATATTAAGAAATATTGGACCTTTGGGCCTTAGTGGTTAAGTCAAGGTCAAAATTTTGGAGTAATTAACTCAAAAATAATATTTTTGAGTTAATTAAAATTGAATTAAATGATAAATTCGTTTTTTCCCCAAAATTTTAATTTCAACGCTCCGGATTAAAAGATAACTAAATATTTTGGATGTTTGAGATTATTTTGACGAGGATCATCCAAACTAGCCGTTAGAGATATTGTCCTATAAATTTAGAGGTCTTTCTCATTCTTGAGTCATCCGATCTGAGGATCGTGCACTTGTTCTTAGAAGCTCTTGTAATTTTTTGAGAAATAAAGCATAAAGATTTTGGGGTTACAAATCTGGATGTTCCTTCTCAGATCTATGTGGTGAATTGTCTCTAAAATCTGCTACTTTTTTTCTTGTATTTTATGGTTGATGGCCTTCATGGATTAATCTGCATACAGGTATCTTGTGTAGTTTTTTGGGTTTATAAAATAACATTTTGATTTTTTGCAAAGGTCTCATGTTGTTTTCTTAAATCTCTATCGATAAAAAATTCAAATCTAAGTGTGCAGGGAATTTTTTTTTTAAGATTGGGCGTCTGGGGAAGTCTTCGATTGGACCAAACGACTCTCAATAAACATAAATCTGATAACCTCTTTATTTTTTAAATTCCAGGTCTATCTTACGATATTTGTGATTTTGCAGGGTTTCAAAGGCTTGTGCCTCTCATAAAAAAAATTTAATTTCTAAACTGTGCTAAAATAGATTCAGATCTGACCATGAGGATTTTAAATTTGTAAACTAGTTGTAAATTTGTAAATTTTCTTTTAGGACTGTAAGGGTTTAATCGTTTCTTGGTGTGTATCTTCAGATCTGGCTAGTCTCTTGCAGATTCAGGATTCAAATCGAATTTTTTTTTTTTGATCTGAGGCAGATCTAGCCTCCAAAGGCCAGATCTGGCCTCAAATTACTACCATGGGCAAATATGGATATTGTTTTGATTTAAAGAGCATAAGATCTGAGTATCATTTGAATAAAGAAATATATCAGATCAAATTTCAAGGAAAATTTCTAGTGTTCTGGGTTTACACGTTGCCGGCTCTTGCCTTTTCCATTATCGATTTCATTTCTGCAAAGCCGTCTCACATTCCCCTGCAGTCCAATTCGTATTCTGTTCTATCCACTCTGTCTTCCAAACCTTTTCTCTGCATTTTAGTCCAATCCAGCTCTGCATTTTATTGTTTTTTTTTCTTTCTGCAATCAAACCTTTTGCTGCTCTCATTCCTCTGCGTTATATCTCTTCCATCGAGCCCTTTGCCCTTTGCCATCGATTTCCATTTAATTTGCTTCCAATTCCTGACGCCTTCGTCTTTGCTGCCGTTCTGCACTCACATCATCCTGTTGTCTGATCTCATCTTCTCACCCTTCGAAACAACTTCTCACGTGGTCCGCTTTTTCTACGTCCAGTTCACCTGCAAACGCAAAGCAAATTAACGCACATATGAAACTGAAACCTCACATATCTGCGTTTTGATTTTTTTTTTGGGTATTGGTTTCGATTTTTATTTGTTAGATTTTAGATTTAAAATTCGATTTTAAGCCTTAGATCTAATTTTTGGAAAGTAGTTTAGTTTAGACGTAAGTTATAAATTTTCAATCGTTAGCTTTTAGTTCGATTTTAATATTTAGTTTTGGTTTGATCGTTTTCATTTTTTTGTAATGGTTTAGGTTTTAGATTCTTGTTGTTTAATTGTTTTAGATTTAATTTAGTTTGATTTAGTTAGACTATAAATTTAATTTCAATTTTTTAGATTTTATTTCTTTAGATTTTGTAATGGTTTAAATCTAGCCTTTAGATTTTAGATTTAAGTTTTAATTTAGATTTAGATTTTAATTTTTTTTAAATTCAAAAGAAAAATAGCAAAAAATATTAAAAAATTTCAAAATCCTAAAAATTTAGAGAATACAAAAAATATAAAATTTGGAAGATTCTCGAAAGGGTTTTATTTTATAGTCAAAAGTGGGCTTCTAATTTTTATCTAAATTTTTGACTATAGAAGCATAATCTGGATCAAGATTAATTGAAGCATCATAAATCTGGAAATATTGAAAATGTCTGGCATTTTCATATTGTGATAATATTGCTGTGGGTTTAAGATATTTTAATGCATGGTTGTGGTGTTTTTCAATTAAATATCATTGTGATCAATCATGTTTTAATAAGCAGAAGTTAATCGTCACTTACTTGTTTATAATTGCATAACGGGATCTTGTTTGACTCTATAAGGCACTGGTCTTAAACGTGAAATCTAATTTAGATCTGTGGAATATCGTTCGTTTTATCAAGTATTCGATGTCTTAGCTGTGTCTCCTGGATTTTTCATCCTCATTTCTAATAGGGTATACCTCCCTTAGCTTGCATGGAGATAGCTTAAATAGAGAGATTGGGGATAAAGGTGACAGCCCCTGATCTAAGCCGTTGTCGCGGTTCCTAGACAATCTATGCGACAACAAGTCCTTTCTGGTTATCATGTTTGAATCAAAAGAAGATTTAACTAATGCTTGATGATGAGCATGAGTTACTTTGGCTTTTTATCGTTGTTCTTCTAACTTAATTATTTCCATTCGCCTTAATTGTAAAGAAGAAGTTGGTTCTTCATCAATATACTGAACTAAGGCTAGAGAAGGAATCACTAGATGAGTTGGAAGAACCACTTCTCTCCCATAAACTAAATTAAAGGGAGAAGTGCCAATAGAAGCCTTCTGCATTATTCGATCTGCCCATAAAGCATATATTAAAGATTTATGCCAATTTTTATGATTTTGATCAATGGTTCGCTTAATGATTCTGATTAAATTTTTATTTATAGATTCAGCTAACCCATTTCCCTCTCGATAATAATTGGTAGAATATTTAAGTTTAAAACCTCTCTTGAGTGAAAATACAGTCATAACATTATCAGAAAAATATGATGCATTATCAATCATTAAAGCAGAAGGTAAACCAAACCTGGTGATTATGAACTGATCTATGAACTCGGTGATGTGTTCGGCATTAGCAGTCTTGAGAGGGACTGCTTCTACCCATTTCATAAAATAATCAGTTGTTGTAATGATATACCTATGTTGTTTAGAAGAGTGAGGAACGATCTCACCTATTATGTATAATCCCCATTGATCAAAAGGCTTCTCAATGTTCACTGGTTGTAATGGAAATGATGGTTTCTTTTGTCTTCCAGCTGTAGTTTGACAAATTTGACATTTCCTTGCGTAGCTATGTGAATCTTTGAATAATGTGGGCTAGTAATAGCCTGCACGGAGGATTTTATGTGCCGTTGCATCTCCAACATAATGTCCACCTGCTGGCCCATCATGAATTTCCTGCAAGACTTTATCAGCTTCAGATTTCTCCAAACATCTAAGAAGAACAGAATCATAATTCATCTTAAAAAGAACATCATTTACAAGTCGATATTGTTTAGCCTTCAACCTTAGAGCTCTTTTCTTGGTGTGATTGAGATTTGGAGGAGCATATCCATTCTTCAGATAAAATATGATATCAGCATATAATGATTCAACATCGTTTAGGCTTACCTCATATGTTTGTATTTCTTCAGATGGTTTTTTAGAGATAAGCGAAGCTCCAGCTAGTATTTTGCAAAAACCTTGACCTCTTACAATACTTTCCGGTTTGATTTCAACATCATATTCTTGTAAGGCAGTGATCCAATTGGCTCTTTTCTCACCCACATATTTTTGGACTAAAAGATTTCCTACTGCTGGAAACGGTACTATGATTTTTGTATGGGTTTTAAGTAAAAAGGGTCTGAAATATTTAACTACTTTGAAAACATCATAAGCTTGTTTCTCCACATCTGAATAATTCAATTCAGCTCCTTGTAAATTTGAACTGCAAAAAGAAATTGGGGCTTCTGCTTTGTCTTGATTTGCTTGAGTGAGTATTGCAGCATAAGATTTATCAGAGGAAAATGTGTACAAAATAAAAGGATCGGAAAAAGTTGGAGTTGCTAAAGATGGAGCATTAATAATTTCTTGTTTGATCAGATTGAATGCCTCATATTCATATTTTTCCCATTTGAAGTTTGAATTCTTTTTAATCATTTCTTGTAAAGGAGATACAATTCTCGAAAAATATGGCACAAATCTCTTTACAAAATTAATCTGGCCAAGAAAAGATTGCATATCTTTCTTGTTGTGTGGTAATGGTATTTCAGAAATTTCTTTGATTCTATCAGGATCAATATGAATTCCATATTTTGATACTATGAATCCAAGAAGTTTTCCTTCACTTAAAGCAAAAAAATATTTTTTCGGATTAAGTGAAATTCCATACCTTTAAAAACATTGGAAGATTTGTTTCAAATCTCTAAGATGATTGCTTCATTTTTTGGAATATACAGTTATATCATCCAAGTAAATTGCCACTGATTTGTTAACTAATCCCTTGAAAGAAATTTCCACGGCTCTCTGAAATGTGGCACCAGCATTGATCAGACCAAAAGGCATCTTTTGATATGCATAAGTGCCCCATTTGGTTCTGAATGTAGTTTTCAATTGATCATCAGGATGGACTAACACTTGATTATATCCAGAGAAACCATCTAAGAAAGACATTAATTCTGATCCTGCAACTGCCTGTAATATTTGATCCATGGGAGGCAAAGGAAAATTATCTTTTAGGCAGGCTTTATTAAGATTTCGAAATTCAATAAAAATTCTAATGTTCCCATTCTTCTTTCTAACAGGAACCATATTGGAAACCCATTTAGAATTTCGAACGGGAAAAATAATCTTGGCTTTCAATAACTTATTGAGTTCAGATTTGATCTAATTTTCTAGATTGGGGTGGATCTTTCTCAACTTTTGTTGGACAGGTTTCTCATCATTGATAATTGGGATAGTATGTTGGATGATAGAAGTGTCATAAGTTTTGAGTTCATCATAGTTCCAAGCAAAGATACTTTTATATTGTTTCAAAAGACGAACATACGCTAATTTTTCTTCAGGAGCTAGGCCAAAGCCTAGGTTGATATTCTATGGTTTGGCATCAGTTCCTAGATTTAATAATTCATAATTCAAAGTTGAAATTTGCATTTTTGAATTGGTAGATCTCTTAAATCGATCTTTCAAATCATAAAGGTCTTCTAACTTGACTACTGACTTCGGTATAGCATTTTTGGTGCTATTTTGGAGCAATTGTCTGTCATGTTGGTCTTCATCAATTATCTGATTGGTGTAAGATCCTTCAAATGTGAGAAAATTTACAATATCAAGATCATCATTGAAAATCCTCCAATTGGTAACGTTATTAGGAATCGAGGGTCTAAAGATTACTTCTATTGAAAATAAATCAGGACTAAAGTCTTCTGCAGGAATGAGCTTCGAAGCTACATTATCTAGGAGATCTAAACTAGCATTCTGAATTCTAGGAATTGACGAAATATTAAACTCTATAAAGTGCTCAGTCAGATCTTGGACTAAAGATTGATAATGCTTTAAATGACCTGATAAACAATGTATAGTATTGTGTACCTGTTTAATTACAATTTCTAAATCTCTGAAAACTTGTAGATATTTGATGTCTAATCCGATTGCTTTGTATAATCCTTGGACTAAAGCCTCGTATTCTACGGTGTTATTAGTGCAATCAAACTCAAGTCTACAAGTTAACATAATTTTGTTTCCCTCTAGACTAACCAAAACGCATCCTGCTCCTGCTCCTTCATTAGACTTAGAACCATCAAAAAATAATTTCCAAAATAAATTTTTATTTACAGGAGTATCTACAAAATTAATACATTTAGAACTATCTGTTTGGGAAAATTTTTCTATTTGAGATAAAACAGAATGTTCTAAATAAGGTGAAGTATGAGCATTAAAATTTCCCAAGAAAGAATCAACTGAATAATTGCCAATGATATTACTGTTGTATGCAACTGGCTCATTCTCTCCTTCGAGTTCTGTTACTTGTATTTCTGATGTTTTTCTTGTTCAACCTTTATCTGATTTGGTTTAACATTGTAAGGAAGCCACATATGCGACCAATCAGTTGCAAAATATCCATGAAGTTTTTCTGACCAATCTCTGCTAAGAATTAAGCCATAAAATTCTGGAATATCTGCAACTAAAATATCAATGACTTGACATACCTTTGGATTTGATGAAAATCTTATGGTAACCTGATTTAATTTGCCAATTACTTCAACTTGCGATCGATCTAGTTGGACTATGCGCACAGCAGATTTTTGTGGTTGAATGTTCAACTTTGCACATATTGATTTTGGTAGAATATTAGATGAAGCTCCAAAATCCACTAAACAATTATGCAAATTTTTATTGAAAACTTCATAAGTAAGAAGAAATGGAGGAGTATGAGATCTTGACCTTCCTCCAATTAAAGCGATATTTTCTAGATCAACTTTACTGATCGTATTAGCTGGAGGTCTTCCTATCTTGTTGGAAGCTTGAGAAATCACAGGATCAGGCAAAGGTTTTTCTGGTACAGCATGGAATTCTTTCAAAAGTACCTTTTGTTGGTGTTTTAAATTGCTCAATTCATAAAAAGTGATGTTAGCCCTAGTATTATTCATGTCTTCTATGATATTATACTCCATTTCATCTGGAGCAATTAGTGTTCTTGATGAAATTGATGACTCTGTCTGGACTGGGCTGGTTTGAATTGCTTTAGATGTCGTTTTCTTGGGTGCAACTTTATCCTTAGTCAATGAGCTCGCGCTCTTTGACTTAGGAGTAGGTTGAGGAGGATCAAGTTGATTTCTACTTCGCGTGCTAACTGGGGATGCTTCTTGATATTCCTCATCTGGAAGGATGAAATCCCACATACCTTGTACTTCTACGACTTCATCTTCATCAGTAGTTTCTTCAGTAGTAGTTTCTTCTTCTTCTTCTTCTGATTCAGCATTAGTTATAGCATTTGGTGGCTTTGGATCAGTTGAACGATTTCTTCTAAACAACTTGAAAGACGTTTTAGAAGATGTTTCTGCCACTTGTTTCTTAATGTCAACCATTTCGTTAGACATGGTTTTCAAAACTTTCTGCAATCCTTCTAAATCAAATGGATCTCTTGATTGTTTTTTCTTGGGGTCTTCCTTAAAAGTAACCTTCTTGTGGATTTTCGTTCTTCTATTGCATTTTTCTTATCTAGAACAATGATACGTTTCTCTACCGCTATTGCCTCCTTCATGTTTTCTGCTAAAGTTGTTTTGTTAGCCCTATCAACAAATATTGCTATGTTTGATGGTAAAGAAGAAATGTACCATTCACTTCGCACTTCTTCGCTAGGCTTGGAAGCAGTAGGAATTTTGTTTAACAATTTATTGAAACGCGAATTAAAATCCTTGACAAGTTCTTTTGAATCAGCTCTAAGATTAGACAGATCATTGATTAATGTCGCTGTAGACCTGTCATCACCAAATTTAGTCAAAAATTGATCTTGAAAGATATCCCAGCTAGTGATGGATCCATATGGTAATGAGAAATACCATGATCCAGCTGCTCCTTGTAGATTATAAGGGAAAAGTCGGACAACAACATCTTCATTAATAAATCCATTGAGATTTATGGATAGCATAAAATTGTTTATGTGTTCTTCTGCTAGCATGCCTGCTTCAGGGTTAAACTTAGGCATCCATTTTTCAAGATGGGCTGGTAATTGACTTAAGGGTGCAGGCATTAAGACTGCCCCTGGATTATTCCATGGCATTTGGGCCATCGCTGAACTACTAACAGAGGAAAGTGTAGAAGATGATGTCTGTGATTGGGAAAATGAAGATATTACAATTATAGATGATTGAGAAGGTGATGTGGAAGTTCTAGTGGAGTGAGGGACAATGGTATGAAGTGGAGGGGTGGATGGCTGACTTTGCGGTGAAGAGGTTGAGATGGATGATGATGATGAAAGAGTATCGCTATCAGACCCTTTTGGTGATTTCCTTGTTCTTTTCCTTGTAGGTAAAGGTAATTCAGTTGGCTGAATGCCAAGCTTCTCACTCTGTAATCTGGTAAGAGGATGAGCAGGGTTATATTGCGAAGTCACACTGCCTTGAGATTTATCAGATCTTTGAGGTGATATTGAAAATCGTTGAAGTTTATGAATCAAAGATTCAACTTCAAGAGGTTCAACAACAGTTTCTTCTGAAAATTCAGGGTTTGTAGTAGTGTTTGTTCTTCTTTCAACTTCTGGATCTGGATTTAAAATTTCTGAGTGCGATGGAGAAGTCGGGGGAGATGGTGAGGGTGATTTACTCTCAGAGTGGTATTTAGATTTTGATTTACTTGACATTCATAGTTCGTAGCCCTCCTTCTAGTGCCAAATATGTTGAAGCCCTGAAAATCGGGTCTACAACAAGGGGGATACCCACCCGGTCCAGACCTTGGTTAGCAGCTCGTTTTCCATTTGGTGTAGTGGGTTCGACTGGGGATAATGGGACCAATTTCCCAATATGTGTGTGTGTGTTGAGAATAGATATTTCCTTTCTAAAAAGGTTCCTAAGTGAAATGATTTTATTCTATTTCTAATCTAATCATATGCAAATTGTATTCTAATTTAAACAGAAATATCTAATTCTAAACTAAACTCGGGATGTAATCTTCTTTATGCGATCTAAAATAATCTCGAATAACAACTGATAATAAATATTATTCAATTTTTATAAGAAAATAATTCAATAAAGATAAACCATTTCATATAAAAAGTTAGATGAAACAGTTATGAAAAACATATCGCATAATAAGCTATTCATACACTAAGCATAAATAAATAGTTATCATAGTACAGAAGTGCCAAATGATAACTTAAGCATTCAAGCATCAATATATAAACAAATAAAAATAAATATTACTTTAACACAGAAGCAAAAATAGTTAAGAGATAAAAGTACCATTTATAACTAGTTCTACTCATGAGCTAGAAGCAATAATTATTTATCTCTTCCTAATCCAACATCTACTAAGAGTACAGAAATGAAACATCAGTAGCAGATATTAGACACAGATATCAATAAATATCATTTCATTCATTCATCAAAACCTCCTCTGAGGGTGCAGAAGTGCATGTTCTGAGGATAATTTTTTGACAAATTTCAGGACCCTTCTCTAAATGCATGAGAAGGGTTTAAATACTACTAACTAAATCTAATTATAGTTTATTACAAAAATTTAGGATTCGGTTTAAATGACTGTCCTTTTTCTATGCAAAAATAAAGTAAAAGTAAAACTAAATCTAAAATTAAAAACTATTAACTAACTACTTATGAATCTGGACTTTGAGTTTACAAGCATCCAACATTAAGTTGAGAAGAGGGGGTTGGCCGACTTCAGATTATTGTCCCAAAAAGACGGAATCAGCAAGTGGTGGCGCGATCTTCTCAATAGAATTAATGATGCAATTAAGAGCACTGCATTGGCTGTGTGGTTTAACCGGGCACGTCCAGTAAGAATCCCAATTTAATTTTGTCAATCCTTGAATTGATTTTGCCTTCTCTTCGGCTTTCTGTTTCCACTCTGTTTGCAATTGCTGTGCTTGTGGTAGGTATCCTGGAATAGTTTCATAAATCAAATTAACTTTGTGCAAATTTTCATTTACACAATCAGTCATGTTACTTTCTGTTGTAGCTACTTCCTCTGCTGCTTTTTCTGCCTCTCTGATTTATGCATCCCAATTATTGAAGAGTATTTCTTTTTGACCATCATGGATAATTGGTGATCCTATTATTTTTCCTTCCTCTGTCTTTTTCCATGCCAAATAATTAGTAACTCTTTCATTAGTTAAATCATAATCATGTCATAATTCTACGACATGACTAGTGATTTTATCACTTTCTTGACAAAAAGAGTTCCATTGCGAAATTTTCTGGCATAATATATCTTGTTGTTGCAATAGTTGATTATTCAAATAAATAGATTATGAGCTGAACTCTGTAAGCTTGGGGTCGTCTTTATGCATCTCTTGCATATTCTGTATTTGTTTCTCTTTTTCGGCAAAGCTTTTTTGATATCCGATCTGCATTTGCTGAAACTCTTGTTGTAACTTTTCAAATTGTATCTGTGCTTCACTGTTGGCATGTGCTTGTTGCAATTGTTGTTGCAGAACTTGTATCTTATCCTCTTTTTCATTTAATAACAGCCATACCTCAAATTCTTTGTTAATAGTTTTGGAGGCATAATCTCCTGTAATCTGAGATAATTTAGTAATATTTTCAGTGGGATCTATAGTAGGATCTTTCCATAAAACATCCAATTGTTCTGCATCAGTAGAGAGTGCACTTTCTAATTTTCTCTTCTTTCTTTGCTTCCTTACTACTGCTTTATGTTGAGGGCTATAAAATATATCCAGAGGAGGAATTTTCTCTATTTTAAGTACAAGCTCGGCAGATGGAGTAATGGGTATATGTTCTGTTTCTGTGACATTGCCACTTATTTCTGTAACCAAACCTTTTACTGTCTGTATAGGAGTTTGTATGTTTTGTCCTTCAACATTAATCAAATAATTAAATGATTCCCATTCTTTATCTAACTGAGTACTGATGGATGGTTTTTGTACATTAAGAGGTGGAAGATTCAACTGTGGAGTGGTTGAGGTATGTTGTTGTGAGATCTCTTTTGATTGAGCTGTATCCTTCACTGAGCCTTCACTTTTATCCTGATCAGATTTTTTAGAATGTTCGGAAATTTCTTTGTCAGAATTTGACTTAGACCTTTCTGAATTTGAGCTGCCACTGAGACTGACACTAGGAGTTGGTTCCCTTGCGGGTTCCAAACGCAAATTATCCAAAGGAATAGTGGTCAATATTTTTTCTCTGTATACTTTAAACTCTTGAAATTCTTCTGGGGAGAACCGTGTTTGAGCTAAATGAATTTTTTTTTTTAAATGAACTTTTTTCTTGAAACATATCATCAAAAAGATCTTCTTCTCTAGAAAATACTCTCACTTTGACTACAGTGGTGAAATCCTTGACAATACCATATGGATCAAATAGCCTTCTCGAAAACTTAAACAATTTTAAACATGTAACATTTCTTACTTCCTTAAACGCGTGACCAACATCAAATAATGAAAATGCTCCGCAGGACACAGGAAATTGTGTCCAAATGGCTTTCTTTTTATCCTTTAGTTATTTTGTCAAACCTCCGTCTCCACAGGTTTGATATGCAATTTCCCGAGCTATGATTTTATCCGGAACATATAAGGGCAAAACATGAGAAGAAGCAAAGCTTCCAAAAACCCTCACATAAGTAAACAATTCTTCTCCAAACCATCTTGCGATAGGGAGAATGTCTACTTCTGCTTCAGGGGACAACCTTGGGGCATCCTTATTATACAACAATCTATACAGTGGCAACATTATGCCGTGGAAAATCTTGTAAAAATGAGGAATGAATTTTGACTCCCACAATTCTTTGTGATAAACATGGATGGGCAGGGGATCCTGAATTCCATTGCCAACCCATTAAATGGAACTTAGAAACAAAGCAGATTGAATCCATAACATAGGCAGATAGATAAAAAGGAGGATAAATCCTCTGAGAAACAGTTTGTTTAGAACGATAATTGAAAATAGCCGTGGCTAAATTATTAGACAATATTTTAGCCCAGTCCACAATGGTAGCGTCGGCAACATTCAATAGGGGAAGCCATTCAGGAAAAACTTATTAATGTCAGGCTTTCCAAAAAGCCTACATAGCATAGCGGCAGCAAAACAATATGGAGAAGTGAGTGAGCCAGTACTGTACATACTGTGTTTATCTTTCTTCAATGGCTCATCTCTTCTGGACCATTCTTTAGTGCATTCCGCTAAGTTTGCATTTTCCTTGGCAAATTTCTCCATAAATTGTTTGTTGTAAGTTGCCTGAGGCTCCGGCAAATGATACATAAGCCTCAAATCTTCTGGAGTGAATGACCCGATAAGCTCTTGACCTTGAGTTTTGAACTGTCTGTCCGTAATATCAGTGCTATCCAGCACCCATTTTACCATGTCTGTATACGGAATAATTCTAGGTCTTGCTGCTATCCGGTGTAAAAATGAACAAGCCAGCTCTGTAAGAGATGCTTCAGAGGAATTACTTGAGCCCGTAGTAGCCGCAACATCCATTACTCTTGGGTTTTCTTCTTCAAGTAAATTAAACATACCCTCCCAAGTGGTGATACCAGCGTCTATGTTGCAAGCAGTGTCTACGTACAAGGATGCCATCTCTTTATTTTCAGAACTCGGAGCTTTCTCTTTCTTTCCAGAACTCGGAGCTTTCTCTTTCTTTCCCATAATGCTCTGAAAATTTCTTTGTATAGTCTCCTATTCCTCGCGCCTGCAGTTTTACGAATTAAGTGAGAATAATGATATGAGAAAGGTGACGGGATAGTTTTAAATTCTAAAGGCGTATGAAATATATTATTTAATCGTGAAATAACCCTTCGATCAAAACAAAATCATTTTTCATTAATAATTGACAATCCATTCATTAACTTGACATTAAGGCGCATAACGGGTCTCGATTTACAAAAAGATTTACTTCGTATAACGAGCTTTCAAGAATCTGTGATAATGCGATCTGCGATTTGCTTTGCAATATCGCAAAATCGCAATATCGCAAATCGCAACTTTCACAAATCGAAATCATAGCAACTTTCACAAATCAAAATTAGTAACATCGCGGGATCGCAATATCGTGGCATCGCAATATCGCGAAATCGCAATATCGAAAAATATAACATATGAAAAATATCCATTAATATGTTTTCTGCGATATGTGATTTGCGACAAATATTTTAATGCATAGTTATTGGATCACACTTATCGCAATTTAGAATATTTTTCTTTGCAAAAGATATCTTGTACTTTTTGTTGCGATGGATGCGATATTTTCTTCAAAGAAAGGTTTTATTCTAATCTATCATAAACTTAAGTTTATCTAAATATTTTCTAAGGAATTTTCTTAAGTTAATGATAGTAAGTTTTATTTGAAAAAGAAAACAAGCACTAATTAAATTTTTTGGATTTTTTAAACTAAGGGTCCCCACTTCTTTAGTATTAAATATTAAATAAGAAGGGGGGTTGTTTCTAGCCACAACACCTTCTTAGCTTGCTTGAGGGACATTTTTTTGTATGGTTGTAGCTGTAAAAATACCCAGACTCCTACATCAAAACTTCTCTCGCTGCAATGTTGATCTGCCTGTTGTTTCATTCGATTTTGTGCAAAATTCAGGTTATCCTTTAAGAGTTGGAAGACTTCTTGTTGATGCTCGACGTGATCTTCCACTTCTTGAACCTTTGAATTTTCTCTTAAATATGATATGATGGATGGTGGATGATATCCATAAAGTGCCATAAATGGGGTCATTTTTGCTACAGTATGGAAGGAAGTGTTATACCACCATTCTACGAGAGGTAACCACTTGACCCATTGTGTTTGTTTATCAGATACAAAAAAACGAAGATATCCGTCGAAACATTTATTTAATATATCAGTTTTACCATCGAATTGAGGATGATAAGATGAGCTATGAGCTAATTGAGTACCCAAAAAAGAAAATAACTCTGTCCAAAAATTTCTAGTAAAAATGGGATCTCTGTCGCTCATAATGACCCTTGGATTTCCATGTAGCTTTTGAATTGTGTCCATAAATGTAGTAGCAATTGTACTTGCTTTAAATGGATGAGATAATGCACAAAAGTTTGGATACTTGGTAAGTCTATCAACTACCACCATGATGACACTATTTCCTTCAGACTTAGGTAAACTTGTGATAAATTCCATTGAAATCTCCTATCAAAGTTGACTTGGAATGGATAAAGGTTGTAAAAGACCCGGGGTCTTAATAGTCTCAACTTTATTCTCCTGGCAAACCAAACATTCTGCCACAAAATTTTGAATATTAGATTTAAGTCCATCCCAAAAAATTTCTTTCTTCACCCTATGGTAATTTTTTAAAAATCCTGAGTGTCCTCCTAAAGGAGAAGTGTGCAATTCCAAAAGAATATTGTGTTTTAGTTGGGAATTCTTACAAAGATATAAGCGATCTTTGTACCACAAGGAATCATTTTTCCAACTAAATGTATCAGATGTACTAGGATCTTGCTACAACTTTTGAATGAGTGTCCACACGTCTTCTTCCTTCTTCCATTCATATCTTGCTTTGGTTATCCAATCTAGTTGGATAATAGAAATGGAACAAAGCAATGCTTCCACCTCTTCATTCTTTCTTGAGAGTGCATCTGCAACAACATTTAGCTTCCCCTTTTTGTAGATTATTTCAAAGTCATAACGCAACATCTTTGTGACCCATTTTTGCTGCTCTTCTGAATATAGTCTTTGTTCCAAAAATTGTTTAAGACTATCATGATCATTTTTTACCTTGAAGTGTCTTCCCATTACGTAAGTTCGCCATTTCTTTAGTGCATGTAGTATTGCTAACATTTCCTTCTCATAAATAGGTTTCTGTAAATACATTCCTTTAATTGGACGAATTTCAAAGGAAATGGGTCTTCCTTCTTGCATTAAAAAAACACCAATTCCATTTCTTGAGGCATCACAGTCCACAATAAAGGCTTTTGTGAAGTCTGGCATAGCTAAAACCAGTGCTAGGCACATTGCCTCTTTAAGATGTTTAAAGGCCTTACTTGCTTTAGGATTCCATGAAAATGCATCTTTCTTCAATAATGTTGTTAGAGGTGCTGCTATTCTCCCATAATTCTTAACAAACTTGTGATAATACCCTATTAACCCGAGAAATCCTTGCAACTGCTTTATGGTTGTGGGGAATTTCCATTCCTTAATGGCTTCAATTTTGTTAGGGTCTACCTTAACACCTTCATGAGATACAATATGACCCAGATATTCCACCTCCTGTACTCCAAAGAAACATTTGGATGTTTTTGCATATAATTGTTTCTCCTGCAATAGTTTGAGAACCTAGTCAACATGTTGAACATGATCCTTCCAAGACATACTGTAGATTAGTATATCATCAGAAAATACTAGCACAAATTTTCTAAGGAAGGGTTTGAAAATGGAATTCATCAACCCTTGAAATGTAGAAGGTGCATTGGTAAGGCCAAAAGGCATGACCAAAAATTCATAATGACCCTCATGAGTTCGAAATTTTGTTTTTGGAATATCTTCAGTCTTCATTGTAATTTGATGATATCCTGAACGAAGATCCAACTTAGTAAAATAAATTTCTCCATGTAATTCATCAATCACAGGAATGGGAAATTTATATTTAATGGTGAGCTTATTGAGCTCCCTATAATCCGGACACATGCGCCATGATCTATCCTTCTTGTGTATCAATACTACAGGAGTAGAGAAGGAACTTTGACTAGGTTGAATTATACCCGCCTCTAACATTTCTATAATCATACGTTCGATTTCGCTCTGTTGGACATAAGGATATCTATAACGCCTGATGTTTGGAGGAACACTTCTTGGAATCAAATGAATAGCATGATCATCATCACAAATAGGTGGGAGTCCTTTGGGAGTTTCAAACACCTTGGAATGATTGTCTAAGACTTTTTGGAGATCTACAGAAATAGATTATTTTGATGTTGGAACTTCTAGTGAGAATAATTGTACAATTGTGCCTCGTTGTTATTTATTTAGAAGCTTTTTCATGACATTAGAGCTTATTATGTTTCCTTGCTTCCCTGCAATACAAAAGGTCCAAAACTCAAAACCTTTTCCTTTCAATCCTTTCTCTTTAAATACAATTTAAAGTTGTTTGTAACTGCTGAAACTACTCCTAACTATTCAAAATACTTGAAAATTCTTAAACTACCTATTACATATCATCGTATTATTACAATTACATTCTCTTAAAAGAGATAAAATAAAACTTAAATCCTAATCTATTTGATGAATATGAATTGGTCCCACTGCTACTGTATTCTCTTGATTTGCTGACTTGTCTTTCTTTGAAGTTAAGGGATATTTAGGTAGAACAATAATCCAGGCTATGCATTTCTTCCACACTTCAATGTTTGTCTTAGGTGAATTAATCAGCCTGTGATACTCCAGTCTAAAGGCAGTCATTCTTTTGAATGTTGGTCTCTCTGTAAATAAGGTCTTCACCAACCATAATAGCTGAAAGGGCCTCTGAAGAAAGTTAATAACTGTTGCCCCTTTCAAAATATGAGTATTCTCATGACTGTTATCCACCTTGATTTTTGCTAATATTAGTAGTGGTTCATAATAATCCCATGATAAAATACTTCTTACAAGGGCCTAGCATGATGGCAATCCTACCCTGGCTCTTTTGTCATATAGAGTGTCAAACTTGTTTATTGCTTCCTTGATATCAGTCAACTTCTTCTCAGTGGTCTTCCTGCAATCATTTTTAACAATAAATTTCTAATCTCCACAACATATAGAATCCTATCTTTAATCCCATTTTCCTCTAACTCTTGGTCAGTCTTTGAATCAATGAAATCAATAAATTTCTTTGCCCAAATAGCTCTGTTAATAGTCTTTTGCTTGTCTGCTATAACTTGCTCCTCACAGTCTCTGATAATGATTTTTTCTTCTGATACAATAGTTAGAGATCCCCAAGATGTTTTCATTTCTTCAATGATATCATTACAGATGATGTCCTTAGCATGTATCAAAGATATATTACCCTTCAATTGATCCTTTAGACTCTTAATCTCAACATCAGTTGTTTGGAAATCAGTTTTGTATTTATTAATTTCCCCATCTTTGGCTTGCATTATTTTTGTTACTGTCTCTCGATCATTTTGTGCTCTTTTGATATGTCTCTCTGCCATCTTTAGTTTAGTGTTCAATTGAGATATTTGTGCTGCTGTATCATCATTGCCAAATGACAAAATGATAGTGCAGGAATGAGAATCAATCTGATTCTGTAATGACAACACAGTTTCCCTAAACTTAGTAATTTATTCTTCTTTCTGCAAGAGCTGCTGAAGAAGACTCTCTTTCTCACATTCCATTTCTGCCACCTTTGCTGCCATAGAATTCTCCCCTGTAGGTAACTTCAACTTTTCTTCAACACAAAAATATCTGATTATGTACTTTGTAGCAACTTCTACACAACAGACCTGTCATTTGGATCTACTCCAATATTTACAATTATCTTCTTGAGTTCTTCATTATGAGTTGTTAAAGCCCTGAAGTTGGCTTTCTCGAATTTCAACTGCTTGATCACCTTCCCTAGAATGTTTTCAACCTTAAGAGCCATTACATTAGTTTTGGTAAAATCATTTACTATCAGTTGGCCTATTTGCAAATGTAAGTTTACTTTATCAAGCAAAGGAATCTTTCTCACATCAACTGTTAAATTTATAGTATTAAAATTATTTGATGACCCTATAGTCATATTAGAAGGATGAGAAAGAGCAATCTTAAACTGATATTTTTCAAGATGCATGGTAGTCAACAATCTTGTTTGATCTGGAGTTATTTGATACTTGGCCTGTGAGTCCATGCTAGCCTTCATCCTTCGATTTATTTTAGCAATCTGATAAAACACTTGTTTAATCAAAGGTACTTGCTCCTGAGAATCTACATGTCTTCTTGGTGAGGCTGGGACATTTTTCTGATCACCTAGTTGAAGTGAGAAACCAGGTGGGGCACCTGCTAAGTCTTCATTGAGGTTTGTTCTTTTTTCGGCTCTTTGCTCTTCATCTTCTGAATCAACTACTCCCTCTTTACTCCTCTTGCTAGATTTCTTAGATATGATAGGAGTTTTTATATTTGAGCCAACAAAACCTGAAAAACCCTTATTTTCTAGCTTCTCTATGTCAGGTCTGCTTTCATGAACAAATGTTGAATAAACACTTTCAATTATCCTATTTGAAATCAATTTATTGGGGTCATAAGCCCACTTTTCTCCTAACAACAAGTGCATTCCATCTAACATCATATTAACTTCATTATCCACTTGTCTCATGTTGACTATAAATGGACCCATAGACATAGGTAGCTTAAACATATGACCCTTTTTCATAGGTACAAAATGTATTTGGTCAATATTTAAACTCTGCCTAATGAACTCTAAAGAAAATAATATCATAGGCACAAATATAGGAAGCCTATATGGTTCTAACCTAGCCCATAAAGTCTAATCTTTGAATAATCATAAACATACCAATCTCCAAACTTACAATTTGTTCCCAACTGCAGAAACTCTTGAGCCTTTGGCAGGAAACATGGGGGAGAAACCCCTTTCATAATTTTATATGCAGTAGACATAACATGATTTGAAAAATCAAACAAAACCTCCTTATTATATTCCTCTATTATTACATCAGTCCAAAACACTACTGGCCACCTCTTTTTATTTACATCCATGATATTTAACCCCAAATGTAAGAATTCTTCCACATTTTAATATTAAAAGAGGTAAATGATAAGAGAGGGGAACCTAAATAACCCAGTGAGTGATAAAATCGTGAGTTAAGTATTGACAACTTCTTTCCTTTATGAAGGAATATCCAGCACTACTCATGGCTTTATCATCAATGCAAACATTCCCATAACTAATTTTTAAATTATGCTGTCATCTTATTTTCCCAATATATTTGAAATACGCCTCAGCACCGGTGGAACTTTTGCATCAAAAACTTCCATGGAGAATTCTTTGTTGTCATGCACAAACTGCTTCATATTTGGCTTCAGGAAAAAGACAAACTGATTGAATTCTTGACCTGCAAGACTATCATAATGTGTTATCAATGACTCGTAAGCGAATTGAACATATGATTCTGACTATGGGTAACACAGGTCTTGACGAATTGACAAGGCTGAGACTTGTAAGACATTTTCTCCTAGACAATTCATTACAAAGCATTTGCCAAGGTACATAACAGACACTAGCAAGTGCACAAACTCAGGAAAAAGGTGCGTCCTTGGAATACATGCATAGAGTACACTAGTTTTGGCCATGGTGGAGAAAATTGGACGTGCTTTGTCATTCAGACATACCTGTTGAGAGAATTGGAGGTTATCTAAAGAGCACACAGTGTATCGGATATCCCTCTTAGTGTCCATGAGAGGAATATGGCTGGATTAGCCAAAAAGAGATGAATTCTTAGCCATAATTTTGTTTAAGGTGGAGAGAAACGACAAGGTGGAGGACAACAATGGACGACATAGGTGCAATCAAATTAACAAGAACAGAGAAACAAAAATAGGTTTGCAAAAAGAGGAAACAATTTTGAATAGGTGGCGTGTGGCTTATAAATTAAATGCTGATTTGACGTGCCAAAAGATTGTTAAACGGTACCATGACATGGCTGATAGTTGTCACCAACTAGCGGCTTACGTCACTGTGGGAGGCCTCAAAGGTACGGAGTGCTCATCGGGGTCATGCCCCCACAGTTAATCCTGATATCTGTTGCCAACCAGCAACTTACATCACTGTGGGAGGCCTCGAAGGTATGAAGTGCTCATCGGGGTCATGCCCCCACAGTTAATCTTGACTGCAGATCTTGATCAGTGCCCCAGTCAATGGGGTCAACTGCGGAGGCACTCTCCTCGTTAACTAGTGTGTTGAATGTGCCTGCGGGTTGGCGATTTTATCTCCTGCCAAACAAATCTTCGAATCCCGCTCAAAAACTTGCTCGTTTATTAACTAAGTGCTGGGACCCACCTTCATGAATCCTTTAAAGTGTCGAACTTTAAACTAATACAAAATATTACATCTTTGAGTTAAAGTATGAGAAACTTATACTTTAACATATATTTTTCATATTTTTCTATTTTTTGTATTTTTAAAAAATTAAAATAAAGGATATTGTAAATGAGCCACAACAAGAAGGTTGCACAAAGTTCACCTGTGCATTATTCTACATGGTTGGGTTTTGTTCTAGGGACTGGATGTATTGCGGTCCTTTTCCCTGGTTCATGAATGGCTATTGGGGGGGAGTCCTTCCATCAGAATGTCTAGTTGTGTACTGGGTCCCCTGAGCTGGAGGATATGGACCTCCCTGATGATGGTTGTATGACAACACCCTATTGGTCATGTTTTGTGAAAGCGCATGATGACTCTGGTAGCCAGGTTGCGGATGTTCTGGTTAGAATCATATGCATAACTAGGGTACTAAACACTGATGCTTATGTTATTTTGGGTCAATGACCCAATGAAACCATCTGTGGAGTTCGACCCGCCTGGAAATTATTTGTAAATTTGTAGGCGCGGGGCATTAGGCAGGATATTGTAAATATATCCTGACTCCGTATAGATCAGCTCAAGCTGTTGGGCCTTGTTGATGGCGTCCTCTTCGGATATGGCATTTTGTGTTGCCACATCCTTTGAAATCTCTGTGGTGAGAGTTTTCAGGAACAGGTCTAACAAAAATCAATCGTCGAGTTTGGCTTTGCACAAACTATGACGTTGCCTCCATTCGTGAATATGGTCTGAGATGTGGACAACGGGTGTTTGCCTAAAGTGGGTCAGTAGTTCCATCCCGGAATCGTGGTGGATGGGTAACTGAAAATAGGTAAGGAAAGCAGTAGTGAGGGTGCTAAAAGTTCCATGTGTATCATGTGGTTTCTCCACATACCATTTCACGACTATTCTGGTTAGTGTTCATTGAAATATTCTTAGTTGAATAGTATTGTCAATGATGCTATTCGACGAACACCACAGGTCGAAATTCATGACATAATTTCCAATTTCTTCCTCTTTCTTCCCTTTAAATTTTGGAATGTACGAAGGGAGATTCGTGGGCATGGGTGGCCATATTGGATTATGTGCAATAGGGTCGTTTGTTAGCTTGGTTAAATCTGACATGTTTAACGAAGCTGAGAATGGTGACTGCGAATTGAGATCCATTACACATTGTAAAGACACAATGTTCTGGTTAGGTATAGGGTTTGTCTGTGACATACCCGGATGTGAGTTCACTGGCTTCTCGAATGGGTAGTGCTCCTCTGCCCCTTAGGTGTTGTGGAAGGAGTGAGATGTCGCGACCCTGTGGGGGTGCCCACTGGTGTAGCGTTGGGTGAAAGACGATTGTTCCCGACTAATGATTCTCCAATAAAGGATGAATCGATAAGTTTGGTAGTGTTCCGTCTTTGATGCCTCAATGGTGAAAGAATTGGAACCCCTCCTAGTAATGGGGGGAGGTCCAAAAGACATCTAGAAAAACGAGGTCCCGTTGGGTCCGTTATGGTGTCAACTAGGTATGGTTTTGGAAATATTTGAGAGGATAGGGATTATAATCAAAGCATAAATCTGATCACATACATAAAAAAAAGTGAAAAATGAAAGTTGAATTTTCCCTTTAGATTAATCCTATGTGACTAGTGAATAAAAAAATACGGTTTTTGTTGTTTTCGCATATGATACTCAAATCCTAGAAGACCTAATCGTCCTCACAATCTCAATTGTAAATGGGCCTTGAGAATATATCTTTCGAATGTTGGCACAACATACCAAAAGAACTAGTGACGCCCCCAGTCAACCGAAGAAAATTGACCAAGGTAAAGGTAGAGGATATAGTGCTGCCTGCACAGTCACCTATAGGGAAGGATTCCCTAGTTTTGGGCACCAAGTACCCTTGTCCCATGTGAGCGTTTGAGTCTTGAAATTCTTGGTAATTCAGCTACTAGTACCAAGTATTAGACGGGTCAGGTAGCCTTGAATAATACCACATGCACTGGCCCTAATCTTAATCCCCTCTGAATGGGGTCTCTGTGGTGCTCAGGTTTTCTTTTCCATGGGCAGATAGATGGTTTTAAAGGTTCCCTAAAAATTCAAATTCTATGTTTCAAGATGTAAAATTACCAAGGAGGCTTATTGGATGCCTAACCCCTTGGTCCTAACTTTAACTATAAAATATCTTGTGGCCCCTGTGGTGATCCAAATGAAAAATGGCATCCACCCATGGTATTCATCCACCAATGTTATCCATCCACCCATGGAATTTACCCATGGTATTGTAAATGACATCGACCCATGGTATTCATCCACCCATTATATTTATTCGCCCATGGTATTGTAAGTTAAATTTGTCCATGATATTCATTCACACATGGTGTGTATCCACCCATGGTATTCATCCACACATGGAATTTACCCATGGTATTGTAAGTGGTATCTACCCATGGTATTGACCCATGGTATCTGTTGGTGTCCCGTGTTTTGATAGTTTGGAAAATCAAAATACAAGGAAACATCAAAACCAATCTTTAGAGTTACAATATCTAGTCCTCCTGCTCTCAAAGAGGGATCTCTCAATTTTTTCTTTTTTTGCAAAGGTTTATCTTGTGTGCTTTGAGTATTGGTCTTAGACTAGTTACTAAGTGCAAGGGTTTGTTTGTTTGTTTGGTTGAGTTGACACAACAGAACCTGAAAGGTCTAGGAAAGATAGATAGAAAGGGGGAATGTCAGCTTCATTGGGCAATGGAGTCAAAAAGAGGTCATGACAAACTTATCAATGGATGTGGGATATCAAAGGGAAAATCTAACTTGGCCGCAGGATCCTTTGGGTTTGGAATGAGATGGACATCAATGATTTAGAAAGAGAAGTTTAATTCTCAACAAAGGGAATTTGAAAGGACAACTTGAAAAATAAAGAGCTATTTGATAGATAGGGCTAACCATGAATTCTAAAAATCTCGCTTTAAGAAAATAATGATTTCGAAACAAATTTTAAAATGAAATCTAAGATTTGGGCAACACCCTATTTCCTCAAAGATTTTATTTCAAATGACTTAGAAAACATAAAAGATTCACTGATAATTATGTTCATAGAAGAGGGAACACCTAAATACATCGATGATCACAACTATAAAGACCTTCAAGCCAACTGTTCAAGCAAGGACAAGGGGCAAGACCAGAACATACCTCCTTGGCTCACTGTAAACAAAGAAACTTCAAAGGGAGAATTCAATAACAGTCTTTAAGTGGCAGAAGACAAGCAGGGAGAACCATAAATCATGCTGAAACCAACTTTTCAAACTACTAAAGAAATAAACAAGCACGAGGATTACAGAGAGAGATTAAAGACTCTAAAATACCTCAGCAGAAGAAAAAATAAAACAATGAAGGATAAACAGGTCAAAGGTGCTTCCAAGAGTCATTTCTTAGCCTAAAACTTTCATCCTACTGTAGTAAGAATTTATGGAAAAAAATGAAAACAGGGAAAAACATTAAATAGTTTAGAATACTTCACCAACAGCCGAGCTCATGGATCCAATGATAGAGCCTTCTCAAGAACAAGCATGCAACAACATCATCAGGGCTTCCAAGACTTCAATTTCTTCTTCAAATTCAACAGACTATGTATTATTTCAGAGAGTTTCAGTATTACAACTGGTAATCAAATAACCAACCAACATTTACAATGGATTCCTCAACAAGTTTTTATAGAGGAATGAGGAGGTTGAAAAAGAGAAAAGATCTTCTGAGTTCAATTAATACAGTTAATGCTTCTTGGCCTTTGAGGGGCTCAAGGGAGAAGTTTATAGATATTTTCCTGTATTAATTGGTTTGCATTAAGTAATTTAAGCTTGGTGGAAGCTTCTGTTGACTTTCAGGCTTTGTGTCATCTTTTGCAATAACTCTGCTAATAGTTTATATTTGCTTCTTTGATTCGAAATAACTATTCAGCTGTAAGGGGCAGATATGCTATGTTCTGGTCATTACTTTGGCCTTTGTTTGAATGTTGTGAAGTCACAGGTGGCAATCTGGTAGCTGAGAGGAATCAATTTTCCCCTGATGTGGCGGTGGAGGCATCCTCTGTCTAATAAATATCCTTGATTTGTCTTTAACTGTGTTTAGTTCAATGGATAAGGCTTTTGACAATCGATTTTAGCCGTAATCCATTGAACTTTATAATCAATGTTTAATCTTCATTTCTGTTGTGTATGGGTCTTTGATACTGATACTCTTTGACTTGATTTTAATTCTTTGTGTCTTGTTCATGTGCAGGTATGTACGAGGTCCACATGGCATCAATGCCCATGATCAATTGATGAAACGTGAAATTGAACCTGTATATGGCTTTCCTTTTTTATGGATGAAAGTCTAGAGGATCGTCATCCTCGACTTTCATTTTCTTTTTAAAACATTTGAAAGCCTTTTAAATCCTGCACAATACAAACATAATTAAGAAATCATACTTTTGGTAAAAACTTCTTAGGAGGTTTCAGGTGTGAGCATGGCCATTGGATGGCAGCATACAATGATGGAGATTGCGTGTGAATATCAAAAAGGGGCAGTTGATGGATAAGCGGTGGAAGTTTATATCAAAGCCGTTGATTTTGTAAAGATCAACAATGGGGAGCGACTGGGGAGACATAATGAAGCAAGGCCAATTTTTGATAAAAACATAAGAAATAAAAAAGAAATGAGGAAATTTCCTTTGGCGATGAGAAAAACATAAAAAGGAAATTTTGGGTTTCGGGATGATTGTGGACTGTCGGACCAGATCTGCCCACGAAATCAACGGTGGATATTGCTCTGAGAAACCATTTAGTAAAGGCGGAGGGTGATAGCATATGACCAGATTAAATCTGAGTCGTTGATCTGCAGAGATCAATGGCAGGAGACACCACGCGATAAAACACAATAAAACAGGGGAAAGTGGTTTTAGAGAGCATAATAGGCATTATCGCACGACGAAATGGGAGAAAGATGGTTTCACTTTTTTGAACATGATATGCCCTGTAAGGTGACACGTGTCTTTTGAAAATAGCCTATATCACGTAAATTTTGAAAATTAACCTCCATGCTGAAAGTTGTGCGAAAATCCGTGCGGGCCGTCAGATCTAGGCCCTCAGATCTAATGGCGGAGAGCAAGCGCGAAACTGACTAGATGTGCGAGGGATAAAAGGCATGGCAGTTTTAGTATGGACCATTCGATCAAGGGATTGACAGTGGAGATTAGTTCTGGAGGGAGGCAAGACCCACAAGGGTCGGGCTCGGCGGGGTTAATATGAGCCATAGAATGCAGAAGATCGATGGCCAGGATTAAATCTGGGGTTAAAATGAAAAGATACAAAGGCGGAGAAGGAGTTAATAAGGACCGTTGATCTGCAGAGATCAACGGTCAGGATTGGTCTAAAAAACATTAGGAGTGGGGCTGCATGTTTTTAAACCAAAATCGGGGAATGTGATCTAGACCGTTCGATCTGGACACGTGGATGGCCCAAATGCAATCGGGGCTCGACGATCGGCGGGGGAAGAAAATCGGGAGGTGCCGATGCGATTAACTATGGACCGTCGATCTACAGATCAGATCGACGACGAAGAATTCATCAAGGATTGACCAATTAGGGGTGGCATTATGTTAACGCGCTCGAAAAAAAAGTTGCGATGCGATCATGCGCTGATCGTTGATCAGTTTTTAGGTCAACGGTCGAGATTTATTTAAAAAGCGAACTAGCAAAAACCCTTTATAACACATGGAAACCAAAAATTTAATAAAAATAAATTTTTTTATGGTTTGGGTGCGGGTTTATATATAGGAAATACTTTGGTGCCTGTCTGCGGGGCCTTTGGTCTATAGGAAATGCGATAGGCCCAGGGTGTTGGGAAAAATATTGAGAGGTGGGGGGGGGGGGGGGGGGGGGTGAATCAGTATTTAGTGCAGAAAATAAAACTTTTACTTTTTCATTCTCTACAAACCCATACACTACTTTGCTGAAGCCAACTAGCGTATACACGCGGATATCCTTCATAAAAATCACGTATATATAGAGATATTATTATGACATTAATTCTTTACTTAAATCTATGCAACATTCATTCTTCTGATGATTAGATAACAGTAAGAATGTGCAGTAATAACAGAATAAACCATCACACATAAGCATCACACAAGAACACCAGGATTTAAGGTGGAAACCCAAGTCGGGAGAAAACGACCACTGCCGTCGTCTCAGTCTTCAATATTTATTATATAAAGAAAACATGTTACAACCATGTACTGGTGCAGACTCATACCAGCATGCAGGCACCCACCTGTAGAAGGCTACAACCTTCTCTCATTTACCAGCCTCTCCTGGAAGGGAGCTACGACCCCCTGCTCTCGTTTACCAGCCTCACCTGGAAGGGAGCTATGACCCCCTGCTCTCGTTTACCAGCCTCACCTGGAAGGGAGTTACAACCCCACTGTTGAAGCCGACCTTCAGCAAACCATGGACCACGTTTCATCAATTTTCACACTGGATCCAAAAGCTTTCTTTAGAGCACAACTTGCAGGCCACTTTTCATCATATTTTCAGACTGGACCCACTCCACACATTTAAGCTCAATCATACATCAAACTGAAACTTATACCCTTATCAATTCATTCAATGAATCATCAACCAATCAATCAACAACTTGATCTTTTCTCAACATATTCATCAGCATAATCAATATTCAGAAAACCCAGATCTGTATGAATAAATTATAGACAGATAGCAGTAATATAGCAGAACAGATCAGACATTTCATACCATATACTTCAGCAAACCCTAGTTTTCATACGCACTTTCCTTTCACTGATCCTACATATATACACGCTTTCATGAATATAAACCCACGTATACATCTACACATATTACATAAATAATTTAAAAACCCATACACGCTTTCTCGTAATCCAACTGGCGTATATACGCGCTTATTCTGTTACAAACTTGCGTATAGATCTTCAGACATTTTAGGTCAGTACAATTCTTCAGAACAGATGCATAGCTCAGATTTTACCCTTAACTTTAGAAACATGTTTGCCTCATCTCAGATCTAAACATTTCATAAACAGATCTAGAAGATACAAATACATTTCAGATCTAGAGATCCCTCTTCATCATTTTCTTCACTGGTGCATTATGAATTCAGATCTATCATTCAACTATTACCCATTCCATACAGATATGCTTCAAAGAGAAGTATTCATTAAAACCCAGACATCTTTCACACGCTTTGCACAATGAATTTCTTCTCCTTATATAGATTTAGCCTTTGTCAATACCATGAGCCAAAACCACACAACTTCTAATGGTATTCCTGGACGAGATCAATTAGATATTCAAGCACTCAATACAATGGGTCAATACCATGGTAAGAACCCTTGGTTTTATATCTTTAGAGCGCAATTAGGCATACGCGACTTGGCACATAATTTTCCGCGTACATACGCTACTTCGCCTTGAAAAACCCGCGTATGCCTTGTGTCACACACTTTTCATCATTGTTCTGGCCCTTACTGATATTTCTTTCTCTGGTACTTCTGAGCTACTTGTAGAACATCATATTTACATCATTAATAAACTCATCAAGCATCAAGAACAACTTCATTAAGTAGGTTTCCATCATCTTCATCAAGTGGTTTGCCATCAAGGACAGCACTCTGCATCATATTGCCAACAATCCCCTCCTTTGGACTTGATGGAAACCACGATGGTGTTTGATCACAACAGATAGATACATTAAGCATAATGATATTCTCCCCCTATTCAAACACCATGTCACTCTCCCCCTTTGACATCAAGGGCAAAGGGTGGATCAAAACCAACACAAGGTTTTTTCCTTCATGTAGAAAGAAGAGTGTTGTAGAACTGATGTATACTGAAGTTACCATGCTCCCCCTGAGTTCATGTTGAATGTTCAAACATATTTTCCAATGACGTACATAACTCTATGACCTTCCTATCACCAAGGACTCATACTTACATCAAAGATCCAATCAAGTGGATTTACATATGAGACTCAAGTACCCAACCAAGTGGGTTTACACATTTGAAAAAGTCCTTTCATGACTGAATATTACAATTTTACATCATAGGTCTCATCATGACCTTTTCATCAAATTACAAATATGAATTTTTATGACCACTACCAAAAAGACCTCAAGAAAGATCATATTTCAGAATCATCATAATGCCAACAATGCATTATGCTCAGCAAGGCTAATGCTCCCCCTGAAATTGTGCATCCACGCATCCTTTCCATATGACCAAGGCTTATCCTTAGCTTATTCAACCTGAATAATTTCAACAGCAAGTCATCAGCAACAATCTCTGCATGATTTGTTCGTATCTCTGAATCATAAGACTTCCATCTCATTCATGTGTGAAAGCAAGGAATACTCTTCAGCAAAAAGCAAACAGGGCTCATCCATAAACTCATCATAATAAATCATGTATCATGTCATCATCATTTAGAACTAAGACATAAGAAGATATAATGTCAATAATGCAATCATTAATAGTCAGACTGATGCTCCCCCTGAACCGGTGCTCCTGATCTTTAGCTTGTCATACTATTTTTCTTGTCATAAATGCATACACGACTGTCTTCACTGTAACTCGCATGTATACATGAATTTAATTCATTAAATCCGCGTATGGAAAGTGAAATAATGAAAATTTCACACTCCTTCTTCTCCCCCTGAATTTGTACCACCTGTACCTGTCTTCTTCACAACAGATGCACTGTCAGAAACAAACATAACCAGAATTACCAAATCAACCATGAGAATCATCATACATTGCTCCCCCTATGATGATACATTACTAATCTCTATAATCTATCTCACATCATTCCTGCAGTCATTATGAGAAGTAAGCTTTAGAAGCGGATGACTGCAGTAGGGTCAATATTCCCTACGTTTCTGACCGGTCCTCCTTCCTTTTCCAGCTTTGCTTGAACTTTCTTATCGTGTGCTGGAAATTGTCCAATTTCTCAGATCTGTTTATCCTGCATTCTTTTTCCACATTTCCATACTTTTTACAAGCATAACATCTTATGTGACCAGAAATGTAAGCATAAGAATCATACTGTGTTCTTCTATTCTTTCTTCTATTGCAATCAACTGCTTTATGGCCAAACTTGCTGCATGAAAAACAATATCCCTTAAAGAAACCAGAGTACCTTTCTCTATAGAATCTTTTTGTTTGTGACTGAAACAATCTGCTTCTGCAATTTGCTGCAACATGCCCATAATTATGACATTTAAAGCATTCAACATTATTGATCAAAGGTGGGAATGATTCCTTTTGAGAGTTCCTGATTCTCGGTTGACCATTTGTTTCTTCCAACACTTCAGGTTTTACATTGATATCCTTTGAATCTTTAGCACTTCCTTGTGAACTAGATTCTCCTTTAACATTTTCATGAAAACCAAGACCAAGTTTAATAGCAGGTGATCTTTGATTACTAAGAATATTGTCTAGAATCTTAGTACTATCTTGAAACCTCAAGAGTTTATCATTTTCTTCTAATTTACCTTTGAGAATGTTTACCTCAACCTCCAATTTTTGGCATTGCTTCATCATGCTTTCTTCAACCCTTTTTCCTTCTTCTACTTGATCATTCAATTTTAAAATTTCTTCCTTCAACCAATTTTCTTGTTCTTCACGTGTTTGTAACAGCTCTTCATTCTTCTTATTTGATTTTTCCAGATCTTCTTTGAGAGAGATGATTTCTCTTTCAAGTCCTTCCTTTTCAAATGATAGGGGTTCTTCATTCTTCTTATTTGATTTTTCCAGATCTTCTTTGAGAGAGATGATTTCTGCTTCAAGTCTTTCTCTTTGATTGGTTGAATAAACATACAAATTTTGATACTTGTCTATCTGTCCATTCAATATTTCTTTCTTTTCATTCATTCTAGAGATCATATCTTTGTAGATAGATTCTCTCTTATGAAATTGATTCCAATCATTGCTTTCATCCTTGATCTTGAGATTTTCTTCTAGACTTATACTGTTACTTTCACTATCTTCACCATTGCATGCACAAGAATATGAATCACAAGAACAACAATCAATACCTGTTTCCTCTTCTTCATTTTCTGCTGCGCATGTTTTCTGAGGTATCTTCTTTCTTTGAGTAGCCTTCTTCTTTTTATTTTTGGCCATGAACACTTGTAGAACTTGGTCAGAATCTTCTTCATCCTCATTTGAAATTTCATCATTATTTTCATTTGCATAATAACTCTTTCTCTTTTCAAATTGTTTCCCTTTATCATGATTTTCTTCATAAGGACATTTAGCAGCATAATGACCAACTCTTCCACAAGCAAAACACTTGAAGGGAAGCTTACCTTTGAATCTTCCGGTTCCTAGTTGGAGTCTTCTCACAAAATTTGCTTCTTCTTCTTCTGATATATAATATGATTCCTGACATCTTCCTTTTTTAGGCTTGCATGCCTTAAAAGCAATTTTCTTGATTTGAGAGGGACCTCCTTGTCTCATTTCATAAGAAGTCAGGATACCATGTAATTGAACAATAGTAAGAGTTTGCAGATCTTGCCTTTCTTCAATAGCTGATACTTTAGATTCAAATCTTGAAGTCAAAGATCTTAAGAATTTTTCCACCAGAGTAGTATCAGCTATGGATTCACCCAAACTTCTCATATGATTTACAATATCATCTAGACGTAAAAAGAAACTGGCAATACTCTCATCACTATGCATCCTTAAATTTTCATATTCAATTTTGAGAGTTTTGCACTTTTTACCTTTGTATCTCCTTCATAGCTCAGAATGATTTTGTCCCATATTTTTTTTGCTGAATTTAGCTGCATCACCTTAGTAAATTCTAGTTCAGACAGGCTTCCTAATAAGACATTGACGGCTTTGGCATTGATTTCATATTTCTTCCTTTCTACTGCATCAGTAGGAATACTTGCCGGATACTGATAACCTCCTTCCACGATTGCCCATACTTCTGCACCAAGACTTTGCATATATGATTTTGTTCGTATCTTCCAGAATAACAGATTATTTCCATTGAATAGAGGTGGCCTTATAAACATTACCCCTTCATGACTTCCCATTTCAACGGATCTCCTTCAAGCGATCAAGCTTCTGCAGAAGGACCCGCTCTGAAACCAATTGTTGGGAAAAATACTGAGAGGGGGGGTGGGGGGGTGAATCAGTATTTAGTGCAAACAATATAAATTTTATTTTTTCATTCTCTAAAAACCCATATGATACTTTGTTGAAGCCATCTAGCATATACACGCGGATATCCTTCATAAAACTCGCGTATATACAGAGATGTTATTATGCCATTAATTATTTACTTAAATCTATGCAACATTCATTCTTCTGATGATTAGATAACAGTAAGCATGTGCAGTAATAACAGAATAAACCATCACACATAAGCATCACACAAGAACACCAGGATTTAAGGTGGAAACCCAAGTCGGGAGAAAACCACCGCTGTCATTGTCTCAGTCTTCAATATTTATTATATAAAGAAAACATGTTACAACCATGTACTGGTGCAGACTCATACCAGCATGCAGGCACCCACCTGCAGAAGGCTACAACCTTCTCTCATTTACCAGCCTCTCCTGGAAGGGAGCTACGACCCCCTGCTCTCATTTACCAGCCTCACCTGGAAGGGAGCTATGACCCCCTGCTCTCGTTTACCAGCCTCACCTAGAAGGGAGCTATGACCCCCTGCACTCGTTTACCAGCCTCACCTGGAAGGGAGCTACAATCCCCTAATTGAAGGATTCGACCCTCAGCACAACCATGGACCACGTTTCATCAATTTTCACAGTAGATCAAATAACTTCAATATAACACAACATGCAGGCCACTTTTCATCATATTTTCAGACTGGACCCACTCCACACATTTAAGCTCAATCATACATCAAACTGAAACTTATACCCTTATCAATTCATTCAATGAATCATCAACCAATCAATCAAAAACTTGATCTTTTCTCAACATAGTCAGCAGCATAATCAATATTCAGAAAACCCAGATCTGTATGAATACATCATAGACAGATAGCAGTAATATAGTAGAACAGATCAGACATTTCATACCACATACTTCAGCAAACCCTAGTTTTCATACACGCTTTCCTTTCACTGATCCGACATATATATGCGCTTTCATGTATATAAACCTATGTATACATCTGCACATATTACAGAACTAATTTGACAACCCATACGCGCTTTCTATTAATCCAACCCGCGTATATACGCGCTTATTCTGTTACAAACTTGCGTATAGATCTTCAGACATTTTAGGTCAGCACAATTCTTCAGAACAGACGCATAGCTCAGATTTTACCCTTCACTTCAGAAACATGTTCGCCTCATCTCAGATATAAACATTCCATAAACAGATCTAGAAGATACAAATACATTTCAAATCTAGAGATCCCTCTTCATCATTTTCTTCACTGGTGCATTATGAATTCAGATCTATCATTCAACTGTTACCCATTCCATACAGATATACTTCAAAGAGAAGTATTCATTAAAACCCAAACATCTTACTCCCCTTTGCATCATGATTTTCTTCTCCTTATATAGATTTAGCCTTTGTCAATACCATGAGCCAAAACCATACCACTTTCGATGGTATTCCTGGACGGGATCAAATAGACAATCCAGCGCTCAATAAAATGGGTCAATACCATGGTAGTAACCCCTGGTTTTACACATTTAGAGTGCATTTGAGCATAGGCTACTTGGCACGTACTTTTCCGCGTGCATACGCTACTTCTCCTAAACAAACCCACGTATGCTTTGTGTCACACACTTTTCATCATTGTTCTAGCCCTTACTAATATTTCTTTCTCTGGTACTTCTGAGCTACTTGTAGAATATAAAATTTACATCATTAATAAACTCATCAAGCATCAAGAACAACTTCATTAAGTAGGTTTCCATCATCTTCATCAAGTGGGTTGCCATCAAGGACAACACTCTGCATCATATTGCCAACAATCTCCCCCTTTGGACTTGATGGCAACCACGATGGTGTTTGATCACAACAGATAGATACATTAAGCATAATGATATTCTTCCCCTATTCAAACACCATGTCACTCTCCCCCTTTGACATCAAGGGCAAAGGGCGGATCAAAACCAACACAAGGTTTTTCCCCTCATGTAGAAAGAAGAGCGTTGTAGAACTGATGTACACTGAAGTTACCATGCTCCCCCTGAGTTCATGCTGAATGTTCAAACATATTTTCCAATGAAGTACATGACTCTATGACCTTCCTATCACCAAGGACTCATACTTACATCAAATATCCAATCAAGTGGATTTACATATGAGACTCAAGTACCCAACCAATTGGGTTTACAAAATTGACTTAACTACCCAACCAAGTGGGTTTACACATTTTGACTCAACTACCCAACCAAGTGGGTTTACACATTTGAACAAGTCCTTTCATGACTGAATATTACAATTTTACATCATAGGTCTCATCATGACCTTTTCATCAAATTACAAGTATGACTCTTTATGACCACTAACAAAAAGACCTCAAGAAAGATCATATTTCAGAATCATCATAATGCCAACAATGCATTATGCTCAGCAAGGCTAATGCTCCCCCTGAAACTGTGCATCCACGCATCCTTTCCATATTACCACGGCTCCTCCTTAGCTTGTGCAGCCTGAATACTTTCAACAGCAAGTCATCAGCAACAATCTCTGCATGATTTGTTCGTATCTCTGAATCATAAGACTTCCATCTCATTCATGTGTGAAAGCAAGGAATACTCTTCAACAAAAAGAAATAGGGCTCATCCATAAACTCATCATAATAAATCATGTATCATGTCATCATCATTTAGAACTAAGACATAAGCAGATATAATGTCAATAATGCAATCATTAATAGTCAGACTGATGCTCCCCCTGAACCTGTGCTCCTGATCTTTAGCTTGTCATACTATTTTTCTTGTCATAAATGCATACGCGACTGTCTTCACTGTAACTCGCGTGTATACATGACTTTACTTCATTAAATTCGTGTATGGAAAGTGAAATACTGAAAATTTCACACTCCTCCTTCTCCCCCTGAATTTGTACCACCTGTACCTGTCTTCTTCACAACAGATGCACTGTCAGAGATAAACATAACCAGAATTACCAAATCAACCATGAGAATCATCATACATTGCTCCCCCCTGTGATGATACATTACTAACCTCTATAATGTATCTCACATCATTCCTGCAGTCATTATGAGAAGTAAGTTTTAGAATCGGATGACTGCAGTAGGGTCAATATTCCCTACGTTTCTGACCGGTCCTCCTTCTTTTTCCAGCTTTGCTTGAACTTTCTTATCGTGTGCTGGAAATTGTCCAATTTCTCAGATCTGTTCATCCTGCATTCTTTTTCCACATGTCCATACTTGTTACAAGAATAACATCTTATGTGACCAGAAATGTAAGCATAAGGATCATACTGTGTTCTTCTATTCTTTCTTCTATTGCAATCAGTTGCTTTATGACCAAACTTGCTGCATGAAAAATAATATCCCTTAAAGAAACCAGAGTACCTTTCTCTATAGAATCTGTTTGTTTGTGACTGAAACAATCTGCTTCCACAATTTGCTGCAACATGCCCATAATTATGACATTTAAACCATTCAACATTATTGATCAAAGGCGGGAATGATTCCTTTTGAGAGTTCCTGATTGTCGGTTGACCATTTGTTTCTTCCAACACTTCAGGTTTTGCATTGATATCCTTTGAATCTTTAGCACTTCCTTGTGAACTAGATTCTTCTTTAATACTTTCATGAAAACCAAGACCAAGTTTAATAGCAGGTGATCTTTGATTACTAAGAATATTGTCCAGAATCTTAGTACTATCTTGAAACCTCAAGAGTTTATCCTTTTCTTCTAATTTACCTTTGAGAATATTTACCTCAACCTCAAATTTTTGGCATTGCTTCTTCATGCTTTCTTCGACCCTTTTTCCTTCTTCTACTTGATCATTCAATTTTAAAATTTCTTCCTTCAACCAATTTTCTTGTTCTTCACATGTTTGTAACAGCTCTTCATTCTTCTTATTTGATTTTTCCAGATCTTCTTTGAGAGATATGATTTCTGCTTCAAGTCCTTCCTTTTCAAATGATAGGGGTTCTTCATTCTTCTTATTTGATTTTTCCAGATCTTCTTTGAGAGAGATGATTTCTGCTTCAAGTATTTCACTTTGATTGGTTGCATAAGCATACAACTTTTGATACTTGTCTATCTGTCCATTCAGTATTTCTTTCTGTTCATTCATTCTAGAGATCATATCTTTGTAGATAGATTCTCTCTTATGAAATTGATTCCAATCATTGCTTTCATCCTTGATCTTGAGATTTGCTTCTAGACTTATACTGCTACTTTCACTATCTTCACCATTGCATGCACAAGAAGATGAATCACAAGAACAACAATCAATACTTGTTTCCTCTTCTTCATTTTCTTTTGCGCATGTTTTCTGAGGTATCTTCTTTCTTTGAGTAGCCTTCTTTTTTTTCTTTTTTGCCATGAGCACTTGCAGAACTTGGTCAGAATCTTCTTCATCCTCATTTGACATTTCATCATTATTTTCATTTGCATAACAACTCTTTCTCTTTTCAAATTGTTTCCCTTTATCATGATTTTCTTCATAAGGACATTTAGCAGCATAATGACCAACTCCTCCACAAGCAAAACACGTGAAGGGAAGCTTACCTTTGAAACTTCTGGTTCCTAGTTGGAGTCTTCTCACAAAATTTGCTTCTTCTTCTTCTGATATATAATTTGAGTCCTTGAAATCTTCCTTTTCTTTTCCTTTTGCACATGCCTTAAAAGAAGCTTCTTTGATTTGAGAGGGACCTCCTTGTCTCATTTCATAAGTAGTCAGGATACCATGTAATTGAACAATAGTAAGAGTTTGCAGATCTTTCCTTTCTTCAATAACTGATACTTTAGATTCAAATCTTGAAGTCAAAGATCTTAAGACTTTTTCCACCATAGTAGTATCGGTTATGGATTCACCCAACTTCTCATACGATTTACAATATCATCTAGACGTAAAAAGAAACTGACAATACTCTCATCACTATGCATCCTTAAATTTTCATATTCAATTGTGAGAGTTTGGAGTTTTGCAATTTTTACCTTTGTATCTCCTTCGTAGCTCAGAATAATTTTGTCCCATATTTCGTTTGCTGAATTTAGCTGCATCACCTTAGCAAATTCTGGTTCAGAAAGGCTTCTTAATAAGACATTGATGGCTTTGGCATTGATTTCATATTTCTTCCTTTCTGATGCATCAGTAGGAATAATTTCCGGATACTGATAACCTCCTTCCACGATTGCCCATACTTCTGCACCAAGACTTTTCAGATATGCTTTTGTTCGTATCTTCCAGAATAACATATTATTTCCATTGAATAGAGGTGGCCTTATATACATTACCCCTTCATGACTTCCCATTTCGACGGATCTCCTTCAACCGATCAAGCTTTTGCAGAAGGACCCGCTCTGAAACCAATTGTTGGGAAAAATACTGAGAGGGGGTGGGGTGAATCAGTATTTAGTGCAGACAATAAAACTTTTACTTTTTCATTCTCTAAAAACCCATACGCTACTTTGCTGAATCCAACTAGCATATACACGTGGATATCCTTCATAAAACTCGCGTATATACAGAGATATTATTATGCCATTAATTCTTTACTTAAATCTATGCAACATTCATTCTTCTGATGATTAGATAATAGTAAGCATGTGCAGTAATAACAGAATAAACCATCACACATAAGCATCACACAAGAACACTAGGATTTAAGGTGGAAACCCAAGTCGAGAGAAAACGACCGTTGTCATCGTCTCAGTCTTCAATATTTATTATATAAAGAAAACATGTTACAACCATGTACTGGCGCAGACTCATACCAGCACGTAGGCACCCACCTGTAGAAGGCTACAACATTCTCTCGTTTACCAGACTCTCCTGGAAGGGAGATATGACCCCCTGCTCTCGTTTACCAGCCTCACCTGGAAGGGAGCTACGACCCCCTGCTCTCCTTTACCAGCCTCACCTGGAAGGGAGCTACGACCCCCTGCACTCGTTTACCGGCCTCACCTGGAAGGGAGCTACAACCCCCTGACTGAAGGCTTCGACCCTCAGCACAACCATGGACCACGTTTCATCAATTTTCACACTGGATCCAATAGCTTCAATAGAACACAGCTTGCAGGCCACTTTTCATCATATTTTCAGACTAATCCCACTCCACACATTTAAGCTCAATCATACATCAAACTGAAACTTATACCCTTATCAATTCATTCAATGACTCATCAACCAATCAATCAACAACTTGATCTTTTCTCAACATAGTCATCAGCATAGTCAATATTCAGAAAACCCAGATCTGTATGAATACATTATAGACAGATAGCAGTAATACAATGGAACATATTAGATATTTCATACCAAATACATCAGCAAACCCTAGTTTTCATACGTGCTTTCCTTTCACTGATCCTGCGTATATACGCGCTTTCATGCATATAAACCCGCATATACATCTGCACATATTAAAGAACTAATTTCACAACCCATACACGCTTTCACGTAATCCAACCCGTGTATATACGCGCTTATTCTATTACAAACTTGTGTATAGATATTCAGACATTTTAGGTCAGTAATATTCTTCAGAACAGATGCATGGCTCATATTTTACCCTTCACTTCAGAAACATGTTCGCCTCATCTCAGATCTAAACATTTCATAAACAGATCTAGAAGATACAAATACATTTCAGATCTAGAGATCCCTCTTCATCATTTTCTTCACTGGTGCATGATGAATTTAGATCTATCATTCAACTGTTACCCATTCCATACATATATGCTTCGAAGAGAAGTATTCATTAAAACCCAGACATCTTGCACACGCTTTTCACAATGAATTTCTTCTCCTTATATAGATTTAGCCTTTTTCAATACCATGAGCCAAAACCACACAACTTCTAATGGTATTCATGGACGGGATCAATTATATATTCAAGCGCTCAATACAATGGGTCAATACCATGGTAAGAACCCCTGGTTTTATATCTTTAGAGCGCAATTAGGCATACATGACTTGGCACATACTTTTCCGCGTACATACGCTACTTCGCCTTGAAAAAACCGCGTATGCTTTGTGTCACACACTTTTCATCATTGTTATGGCCCTTACTGATATTTCTTTCTATGGTAATTCTGAGCTGCTTGTAGAACATCAGATTTACATCATTAATAAACTCATCAAACATCAAGAAAAATTTCATTAACTAGGTTTCCATCATCTTCATCAAGTGGGTTTCCATCAAGGACAATGTTAGCCTCCTATACCAATAGGTTTCATCTTTCATGATTGTCTTGATTGAATTATGGAATATGTTCAAACCTTCTTACTTGAGCAAAGGTGTTCCATATTCTTAAAAAACCAAAAAATCAAAAAAGTTAAAAAATGTAAAGAGGGTATACCCTAAAAGAAAGATCAAAGGGTAAAAAGAATAAAATGGTCAAAAAAAATAAAAGAAATGAACCCTAAGCAAAAAATAGACCAAGGAAAGTGTGCAAATCCAAATGCCACTGCTATTTCATTTTTGTGATAAATCAATTGTGTGCAGCTTGTCAAACCTTTGCCACAATTCATGAATAAGTCAAACTGTTTAAACTTGGCTTACTCATATTTCAATTTCATGTTATAGGTTAGAGAATAAATATCTAGCCAAACAGTTTAATCTTGGCAGATAAGTAGCTAGGTAGAGTGAATAAAAGGTGCTCAACAGTTTAATCTGAGCCCTTAGATGTAATAAGGGTAGAAATAGATAGATTCATCATGTAAAAAGAAAAGATTGATCAGGGTTTGCAAGTCTAAATGCACCCTAATAAAGAAGACAAAATGGTAGTGTTAAGTAGATAGGGTAGGTAGATGGTGCTGCAAAGTGTTATCTGATGAATGGTGTTGCTACATGTTGGTTAATCATTTACTTTCATCACAAGTACTAAAGCAGGAAATACACTGGAAAATCACAGCAAGCAAAGTCAAATTCATTAACCTCCCTCATCATTTTTTTCCCCTCAAGAGTTTTACTAATTTCCCCCAAAAATGAGTGTGCCGAGTCGAAGGAGACCAAGGCCATTTTCTTGATCTTCTGAAGGGTCGACCTCGGCTAATAGTCAAAAGATTTAACAGGACGTATGTATTTATCTTCATATTTAACTTCTTCTAAGTAAATGTACATGACATTGCATTACTTATTCGCCAAATAACTGTTCCTTTCAAGTTTTTAGTGTTGAAGACAAATATTGCAATTTTACAAAACATCACTGCAGTATTTAGAATATTTTATTTTACCTCTTTTCCTTTTCTTGTATTTTATAATCCTAAGTGATACATACCACTATAAATTAATATAACTCCCTTTTCTAATAAATATCCCAAAAACCCTTTATTATAATGTTTTACCAAAGTATATATCCTTTTCTAATAAATATCCCCAAAACCCTTTATTATAATGTTTTACCAAAGTATATATTCCAGCACATTGAAAATAAAACCCCGCTTTATAAACCCTTTGGTGAAATATATCGTTATACCATTAATCCCCGCCCTATGGTGAATTAGTTATGTATTGATTAATTTACCATATAATAAAAATATATATAAAAAAGCGTTAGACATGCAATATGTGTGTTTAACGCCAAAAACACGGATAAAAACTCATCGGAGTCTTGCGCCACCGTGGATTGTCCACATGACATTCCACCTAACCAAACCCCGCCGCAACCCGTTTCTTACACACTCGGGATTAATTAGTCATCAGGACTAATTAATAGCCTTTTTCCGCCTATCAGACGTCCCCCCGGGGAGATTAATAACGTTAATAGTATTTAAAACCCTGTCGGGCCCGCGCAATAACTATTCCATTATATTTCCATTTCTTCGACCGTCGGATCGCTCCTCCGCAGATCGACGCTCCACGTCAATCCCGCTGCCCATCCTTGGTAAGAACTTTAACCGGCGGGGAAATAGTGGTATCGAAACAGTTCATCATCCACGTGTCACACATCCAACGGAATCGCTGCCGATTCGTTTAAAACATCTTTTGCACAAAAGCGGTGCGGGCTTACCGCTTACCGCCTACCGCATACCGCCGGCCCCACTCCCTTACGTCACCCCGTACGTCAAATGACGTCATCACCTCGAAAACGACAAAAACCCTTTTTGACTTGTTTTTAAGCCATTTTCGCGTTTTTTTCAGTTATTTTAGTTTCTGAAAGAGACCGAGCTCCCGCTGCAATTTTCAAATTTCACTGCAAATACACCAATTTACTCCAAGATTCCGCTTCGCCCATGCTGAAGAACAGTTCCTCCATGGCCTGTTACCTGTTAAAAAACCAGTTTCCGTCTAAAAACAGGTATTTATCCTTTACGCCCGACTGCACGTAAAACTCAGTTTCCTTTGTTTTTCCGCTGAAAAAGTGGTTAAAAATCATCACTGAGTCCTCCCTGGAGATTTTAAACCTGTGAAATTGCTCCCCGAACCTGCAAATTGTTCCAATTTCCTTCATTTCAAGAATCCCGCCCGACCCATGAAGAAAACCAAAAACCTTCATTTTGAATCCACAAGAACCAAAATGGAGGTCCCGGCAGCTCTTAATATCACTCCATTGAATGCTCCTCACCGTGAATTGGACTATTTAACTTTGATAGATGAGGATTTCCAAATTAAAGACCTACGTTTTGATGAAAGTCCCCTATTGAGCTATTGTCGCTGCAGAGACGAATACTCAAAGGGGCAAGATCTTATAGGGTTGTGGGAATCCAATCTCCCAAGGTATCTCATCCCCTCAGTCATTATTTTCCCAGAAATTGTCCACTATTGCCATTCTAACTATGATCCAACTCAAAGAGCAGTAATTTCCCCTAACCAGAATCTTCTTTTCCCAATTACTGCTCAGTCTAACACAATAAAGAACAATCAAAGAGTATCAGGATTAAAGAGTATCAGTGGTTAAAGTGTATCAGGTAAAAGTCAGAGTGAAAGTAAAAATGAAGTTACAGAGCGGTCAAAGGTAAAACAGTAAAAGTAATTACAGAGGCAGTAAAATGGTAAAAGAGATGAAAATACTTTCACCAACATTGAATTTTATCTAAAGTGAAAGTAAAACAGTCAAAGGAACAAAAAAGTGAAAAGATGAAAAATACAACAAGAAGGAACATTTTTGCAGAAATTGCATATTTTAGTCATAGTTTTGCAGAAACTATTGTGATCAATAAAAGATGAATTTTACAACACTGAAGGAGGTTTATGTTCTTAAGAGGACCATCTACAAAAACCTCTCTCACTTTTCTAACATCTATTATGGTTTTGGAAATATTAAACAAAGTTGGAAAGCACTTTTTGCAGAAAATTACAGTCAAGTCATCATTTTGCAGAGAATATTGTGGCCAATTAGAAATACATTTTACAAAACTGAAGGAGGTTTTTGTTCCTAAGAGACCCATCTACAAAAACCTATCTCAGTTTTTTCACAGTGGTTTTATAATGAGAGATACATGCGCATCTTTACAGGCCATTTTTTCAGACTCTGTAAAACTCTGTTTTACACATATTTTTTACAGAGAATATTATGCACAGCTGGAGAGGAATTTTAGGAAAGTGAAAGAGGTTTATCTCACCAACATATTTATCCACAATAACCTCTTTCACTTTTTACATATATATTACGGATTGAGAAATACGAAGATATCATTGGACCCCAAGTTTGCAGAATTGTTGGAGCAGATTGCACAAAGAAAGGAAGCAGTTAGTGACTTGGATGCCTCATCATCAAATAAGATTTGGATCAAATTCGAATTATCCTCTTTGTCATCACCTATCCATCAAAAATAGTGCCAAATAGTTTGAGTGTCCTTTACTTTAGTTCTATTTATGTAAATAGTTGGAGAGATTTGTGAACCAATTTTGATATTTGTTTCAAGATATTTTAGTTTAGAATTGGTATAAATACTCCACTCTTGGAAGCATTTGGGGTGGATTCTATTACTCTGCTGTAACATTGAGGTTTTCGGAATAAAAAGCTTTTGGACAAATTTACTTGTGGCTTACTGGATGACGTTTTGAAGCACTGGACTTGTTGCAGGATTCATGTGTTGGACTTCAGTTCAATAAGTTTTCCAACCCTTGTGTTTAAATTTTATATTAGTTTATGCTATTATCATATCCGTTTCTGAATAGTTTACATAAAAGATTGAAACAGAATTTGCTTAATTGTACTCTGTTTTCAAATGTGATTATTCTTGATGTTTTCTTCTGGATTAGTTATAAGCATGAATTCTTAATTGCTCATGTTTTGCTGATTTAAACATTGTTGATTACTGTAACAAAGAATCCTTCATTGCTCTTTGCTTGTAGTCAATTCTCTTCTTTCTCTTGAATATGGTGAAAGATTCTTAGCTGTCTTTCATCCCTTCAAGACCATCCATCCACTTTAAATTTTAAGGATTGTTCTCTGTCTAGCTATCTTGCCCTGTAATACCATCTTGTGTTTAGAAAAGAAATCCAGTAAAGCCATCCTTAGACTCCATAGCCCAATGGACTGAAAGCCCTCAACCTTGCCCTTAGTTTGTGGATTCCACCATTTTCCTAAAACAAACTTTGAATCTATAACTAGCCTAAAACCTTAAAAGAACAAAGATAAATCATAAAGAGAGAGCCCTCTCTGGATGCAGATTGGCTAGATTCTGCATCTAAAAGGTTGGTTTGTGGTTACCTCGGGTATACTTTCCTCTTATCCAACTTCTAGGAAAACCTGAGTGATAACAGACAACACTCTGCATCATATTGCCAACAATATCCCCCTTTGGACTTGATGGCAACCACGATGGTGTTTGATCACAACAGATAGATACATTAAGCATAATGATATTCTCCCCCTATTCAAACACCATGTCACTCTCCCCCTTTGACATCAAGGGAAAAGGGCGGTCAAAACCAAAACAAGGTTTTTCCCTTCATGTAGAAAGAAGAGCATTGTAGAACTGATGTATACTGAAGTTACCATGCTCCCCCTGAGTTCATGTTGAATGTTCAAACATATTTTCCAATGACGTACATAAATCTATGACCTTCCTATTACCAAGGACTCATACTTACATCAAAGATCCAATCAAGTGGATTTACATATGAGACTCAAGTACCCAACCAAGTGGGTTTACAAAATTGACTTAACTACCCAACCAAGTGGGTTTACACATTTTGACTCAACTACCCAACCAAGTGGGTTTACACATTTGAACAAGTCCTTTCATGACTGAATATTACAATTTTACATCATAGGTCTCATCATGACCTTTTCATCAAATTACAAATATGACTTTTTATGACCACTACAAAAAATACCTCAAGAAAGATCATATTTCAGAATCATCATAATGCCAACAATGCATTATGCTCAGCAAGGCTAATTATCCCCCTGAAACTGTGCATCCACGCATCCTTTTCATATGACCAAGGCTCCTCCTTAGCTTGTGCAACCTGAATACTTTCAACAGCAAGTCATCAGCAAAAATATCTGCATGATTTGTCTGTATCTCTGAATCATAAGACTTCCATCTTATTCATGTGTGAAAGCAAGGGATACTCTTCAAAAAATAGCAAACAGGGCTCATCCGTAAACTTATCATAATAAATCATGTATCATGTCATCATCATTTAGAACTAAGACATAAGCAGATATAATGTCAATAATGCAATCATTAATAGTCAGACTGATGCTCCCCCTGAACCTGTGCTCCTGATCTTTATCTTGTCATACTATTTTTCTTGTCATAAATGCATACACGAATGTCTTCACTGTAACTCACGTGTATACACGACTTTAATTCATTAAATCTGCGTATGGAAAGTGAAATACTGAAAATTTCACACTCCTTCTCCACCTGAATTTGTACCACCTGTACCTGTCTTCTTCACAACAGATGCACTGTTAGAAATAAACATAACCAGAATTACCAAATCAGCCATGAGAATCATCATAAATTTCTCCCCCTGTGATGATACATTACTAATCTCTATAATGTATCTCACATCATTCCTGCAGTCATTATGAGAAGTAAGCTTTAGAAGCGGATGACTGCAGTAGGGTCAACATTCCCTACATTTTTGACTGGTCCTCCTTCTTTTTCCAGCTTTGCTTGAACTTTCTTATCGTGTGCTGGAAATTGTCCAATTTCTCAGATCTGTTCATCCTGCATTCTTTTTCCACATGTCCATACTTGTTACAAGCATAACATCTTATGTGACCAGAAATGTAAGCATAAGGATCATACTGTGTTCTTCTATTCTTTCTTCTATTGCAATCAGCTGCTTTATGACCAAACTTGCTGCATGAAAAACAATATCCCTTAAAGAAACCAGAGCACCTTTCTGTATAGAATCTGTTTGTTTGTGACTGAAACAATCTGCTTTTGCAATTTTCTGCAACATGCCCATAATTATGACATTTAAAGCATTCAACATTATTGATCAAAGGCGGGAATGATTCCTTTTGAGAGTTCCTGATTCTTGGTTGACCATTTGTTTCTTCCAACACTTCAGGTTTTGCACTAATATCCTTTGAATCTTTAGCACTTCTTTGTGAACTAGATTCTCCTTTAACAGTTTCATGAAAACCAAGACCAAGTTTAATAGCAGGTGATCTTTGATTACTAAGAATATTGTCCAGAATCTTAGTACTATCTTGAAACCTCAAGAGTTTATCCTTTTCTTCTAATTTACCTTTGAGAATGTTTTCCTCAACCTCTAATTTTTGGCATTGCTTCATCATTCTTTCTTCAACCCTTTCTCCTTCTTCTACTTGATCATTCAATTTCAAAATTTCTTCCTTCAACCAATTTTCTTGTTCTTCACATGTTTGTAACAGCTCTTCATTCTTGTTATTTGATTTTTCTAGATCTTCTTTGAGAGAGATGATTTCTGCTTCAAGTCCTTCCTTTTCAAATGATAGGGGTTCTTTATTCTTCTTATTTGATTTTTCCAGATCTTCTTTGAGAGAGATGATTTCTGCTTCAAGTCTTTCACTTTGATTGGTTGAATAAACATACAACTTTTGATACTTGTCTATCTGTCCATTCAGTATTTCTTTCTGTTCATTCATTCTAGAGATCATATCTTTGTAGATAGATTCTCTCTTATGAAATTGATTCCAATCATTGCTTTCATCCTTGATCTTGAGATTTGCTTCTAGACTTATACTGCTACTTTCATTATCTTCACCATTGCATGCACACGAAGATGAATCACAAGAACAACAATCAATACCTGTTTCCTCTTCTTCATTTTCTTCTGCGCATGTTTTCTGAGGTATCTTCTTTCTTTGAGTAGCCTTCCTTTTTTGCTTTTTTGCCATGAGCACTTACAGAACTTGGTCAGAATCTTCTTCATCCTCATTTGACATTTCATCATTATTTTCATTTGCATAACAACTCTTTCTCTTTTCAAATTGTTTCCCTTTTATCATGATTTTCTTCGTAAGGACATTTAGCAGCATAATTACCAACTCTTCCACAAGCAAAACACTTGAAGGGAAGCTTACCTTTGAATCTTCTGGTTCCTAGTTGGAGTCTTCTCACAAAATTTGCTTCTTCTTCTTCTGATATATAATTTGAGTCCTTGATATCTTCCTTTTCTTTTCCTTTTGCACATGCCTTAAAAGAAGCTTCTTTGATTTCAGAGGGACCTCCTTGTCTCATTTCATAAGCAGTCAGGATACCATGTAATTGAACAATAGTAAGAGTTTGCAGATCTTGCCTTTCTTCAATAGCTGATACTTTAGATTCAAATCTTGAAGTCAAAGATCTTAAGACTTTTTCCACCAAAGTAGTATCGGTTATGGGATTCAACCAAAACTTCTCATACGATTTACAATATCATCTAGACGTAAAATGAAACTGGCAATACTGTCATCACTATGCATCCTTAAATTTTCATATTCACCCTAAGAGTTTGGAGTTTTTCACTTTAGACCTTTCAGATTCTTCTGTAGGCCTAATGATTTTGTCCTATATTTATTTTCATTGAATTTAGCCGCATCACCTAAAATTCTGTCTGCATAAAGCCTAACAAGACATCATTGCTTTACATTGATTTCATATTTCTTCCTTTCTCTCGTTGTAATACCAAGAGGAATACTTTTCTGTTTGACATCGAGAACCTCCTTCCACACTGCTCTGTTATCGCACCAAGACTTCTGCATATGATTTGTTCGTATTCTCCAGACAAATATATTTATTTCCATTGAATAGAGGTGGCCTTATGTGAGACACCATTCATGACTTCCATTTTGACGGACTTTCCAGTGATCAAGCTTCCTATAAGAATCCGCTCAAACAAATTGTTGGGAAAAATACTAAGAGGGGGGTGGGTGAATCAAATATTTATAAATAAAACTTTTACTTTTTCATTCTCTAAAAACCCATATGCTACTTTGTTGAAGCCAACTAGTGTATACACGCGGATATCCTTCATAAAACTCGTCTATATACAGAGATCTTATTATGCCATTAATTCTTTACTTAGATCTATGCAACATTCATTCTTCCGATGATTAGATAACAGTAAGCATGTGCAGTAATAACAGAATAAACCATCACCCATAAGCATCACACAAGAACACCAGGATTTAAGGTGGAAACCCAAGCTGAGAAACCACCATTATTGTTCGCATTTTCAATATTTATTATATAAAGAAAACATGTTACAATCATGTACTCAAGTGCTTGATTTATATTTGTACGCAGCACCCACCGCAGAGCAATATAACTTTCTCGTTAATAGCTTTATACAGTCACAACTTTCGCTAACAAATCTTGAAGCGAGCATAATTTGCTTATTTATCACCTTCGCCCTGTAAGAACCACAACTTCATCGCTTTACCACCATACCTAGAGGGAGCTACAACCCCCTCACTGAAGGCTTCGACCCTCAGCACCACCATGGACCACGTTTCATCAATTTTCACACTAGATCCAATAGCTTCAATAGAACACAACTTGCAGGCCACTTTTCATCATATTTTCAGACTGGACCCACTCCACACATTTAAGCTCAATCATACATCAAACTGAAACTTATACCCTTATCAATTCATTCAATGAATCATCAACCAATCAATCAACAACTTGATCTTTTCTCAACATAGTCATCAGCATAATCAATATTCAAAAAACCCAGATCTGTATGAATACATTATAGAAAAATAGCAGTAATACAGTAGAACAGATCAGACATTTCATAACATATACTTCAGCAAACCCTAGTTTTCATGCGCGCTTTCCTTTCACTGATCCTACATATATATACGCTTTCATGCATATAAACCCGCGCATACATCTACACATATTACAGAACTAATTTCACAACCCATGCGCGCTTTCTCGTAATCCAACCCGCGTATATACGCGCTTATTCTATTACAAACTTGCGTATAGATCTTCAGACATTTTAGGTCAGTACAATTCTTCAAAATAGATGCATAGCTCAGATTTTACCCTTCACTTCAGAAACATGTTCGCCTCATCTCAGATATAAACATTTCATAAACAGATCTAGAAGATACAAATACATTTCATATCTAGAGATCCCTCTTCATCATTTTCTTCATTGGTGCATTATGAATTCAGATCTGTCATTCAACTGTTACCCATTCCATACAGATATGCTTCAAAGAGAAGTATTCATTAAAACCCAGACATCTTGCACACGCTTTGCACAATGAATTTCTTCTCCTTATATAGATTTAGCCTTTGTCAATACCATGAGCCAAAACCACACAACTTCTAATGGTATTCCTGGATGGGATCAATTAGATATTCAAGCGCTCAATACAATGGGTCAATACCATGGTAAGAACCCCTGGTTTTATATCTTTAGAGCGCAATTAGGCATACGCGACTTGGCACATACTTTTCCGCGTACATACTTATCACTTCTTGAGAACCCGTGATATGCTGCAGTTCACACTTTCTATCATTTTTCCTGCCCTTTACCGATATTTATTTCTCCTCCGTATTTCGAGCTAATGGTAGAATGATCGTACGACATCATTAATAAACTCATCAAGCATCAAGAACAACTTCATTAATTAGGTTTCCATCATCTTCATCAAGTGGGTTGCCATCAAGGACAACACTCTGCATCATATTGCCAACACAGGGGTTATGTATATAAGGGCCAATCACATCGGAATTTTGGTGTGGGTCTTTCAATCTAACCATTTTGATTTTCTCCGATGCGATTAACGCTTCGGGACTTAAACTCTTGGTCTTGCGCATAAGTTTATATGAAGTAAAACAGGGGTGGAGTTTATAAAATGTGGCTTTAATCGCATCGGAACTTTTTATGCGGGCTTTAATTGCATCAGAACTTTTGATGCGAGCTTTTCAATCTACCCATTTACATTAAAAACATTGCTTCGGCAGGTTTTAGACCAAACATAGGAAAAAGTGGGTTTTTGACTTTACAAAGGAATATATGCATCGAAGATGAATTATACAATGTTTCTAGCACCCAATTGTGGGCACAAGGGTTAAATGAATCAATAATAAAATCGGGGGTTATACAATAAAGGGCCAATCGCAATCGGAGATTTCAATAAGGGGAAAAGACTTGCGCGCTATGTTTCCTCCAATGCAATAAGCACCGAAATGGCTTAGCGCTTGATTCTAGCGTCTGGGAAAATGTGGGGAAGTGGTTAGGACTTGGCCCAAGGGAGCTTAAGTCCATAGATTAAACAAACTTATTTTTTATGAATTTTTTCAAGGTTTTTGATGGATTTGGGGGTTTTGGTAAAGTCTAAAAATGAGTTTTAGACTTTGTAAAAGGGATTTTCACGAAGGGAATAAGGGAAATCATAAAAATGGAGGAATTATATGGGGAATAAAGGGGTAAAAATGAAGGCTAGTTTTGAGTGAAGAAGGGGAAAGTGGGATTTTTACAGCAGTCTTTTCTTCATGGAAAAACAACAGAATTTCTGACTTCAAAAGGGGAACAACAGTGACGATTAACCAAAGGATAGAATATCTTTAGAAATACTTTAAGCATCAACAATTGGCTGAAAATATTTTTCTTGAAGGCTGTCCAAAATGATTTAGCCACCACTTGATATGTCAGAATTTTATAGGTGGCTAATAGTGGCTCCACTTGGGGATGGTGCCTTCTTCAAGGTATCAAAAATTTCAGACTTGCATTCTCTGGAGGCTGATCAGTGCCTAGTCCATTGGGTTGTCTTTCTTCATCTGGGTGGTCTTATTTTTCTCTAAAAAATATTAGTAGCCATGAAAAATAAATGGATTTTCATCAACACAAGATTTCTACCTACCCAATCCTACTGATCTAACATTTTTTCTTATTTAGAGTGCACTTGGATTGGAAAACTCTCTTACAACATTTTATTCTTTTGAAAGCAAGAAACTAATCTAATTCTACTTCTTATGCCTCCATGAACTCAGATTAAACAGTTGAGGTCATATGCTTCTCTACCTAATCTACTAATCTATTAGGATTAAACAGTCTAACATATTTTTATTCACTAACTTCTAAAACAGAAATTTAAAAGCATACTAGTCAGGATTGGACAGTCTAACTTATTGCTGATCTATGGCATAAAATAAAAAGCTGCACATAGACATTATTTTGCAGAAAATTAAATCAAAATGGAAGGCTTGAGATCTGAAAATCAAAGCACTTCCTTCATCTTTTTTCAGCTATGTTTTTACTTCTATCTGAGCTGTTCTTTGCTTGTTTTCTGGTTTAGATTTTGAGCTGATTAGAACAAGTTTTACTTCTGTTTTGACTCAGAATTTGAAATAGAATGGAGTCCTTTTTTTTTCTTTGAGAACAAAGGTTCAAATTTTGAGCATGTTTGAACATTTAATTTCTAACCTAATCTAAATACTGATAATCCAAGATTAAGCTATTTGGCAAATCGAATTCACTAACCTATCAGCAGTCATTTTAAAACTAATTAGCCATGATTAGGCTGTGTGGCTAACTATAATTGTGTTTTAGTAGTGGCATTTAAGCTTGCACACTTTCAGATATTGCTTCTCTTCTTTGGTATGGGGCCGTACCTTTATTGTTTTTACAATCTGCCCTCTTTTCTTTCTTTTACTATTTTTGTATTTTTATTTTTATAACTTTGAATGCAATTTTCAAATTATGATATTTACAATGAAAAAATAAAATGCTTTGAAACTCATGATTCCTGGCAGAAGTAATGCTTTAGCATCCTGACATTGATAGGACCTCCATAAAGATCTTCTCCATTCAATTCTTTCAAGAAAAATGTGTTGTGACCCTTTTCAGCATGAACAATATAGGGACCTTTCCACAAGTTCTCAAACTTGCCATGTTTTCCCTTCTCTTCTCTCCTTGAATCCCATTTAAGAACAACATTTCCAACTTGGAAATTGTTTTCCTTAGTCCTCTTATTAAATAGTTTCTTTAAATTTTCTTGGACTAACTGTGTCCTTTCATAGAATTTTTCTCTGGTTTGTTGTAAATGGATGGTTTGATTGATTCTCCTCTGCATATCATTCTCTTCAACCTACACTTCTTGAAGCACTCCTAATGAGGTGGGAAAAACTTCATCCATGCCATAGACCAGCTGATAGGGGGACATATTTATGGAATTCTTTGTAGTTAACCCATCAGCCCATAAGGCATGAACCAGCTTACTGTGCCATGATTTCTGATTCTGTTCCAACAGCTTTTTAATAATATTGATGAGGCTCTTGTTGGAAGAATTAGCTAATCCATTTCCTTGGGGATAGTAAGCAGTGGAATGGCCCAAGGTTATGTGGTATTTGTAACAGAAATCAACCATTTACTTAGATTTAAAAGCAACAGCATTGTCTGTTATGATTTTTCTGGGACAACCAAATCTGGATAGGATATTTGTTTCAAGAAACTTGATAATGACAGAGTCATTATCATTTATGGAGGGTATAGCTTCTATCCACTTGGTAAAGAAGTCAGTGGCTGTGAGGATCTACTTATCTTGGGCTGAGGAGGATGGGTGAATTTCTCTAATGAAGTCTAAACCCCATTGTTGAAAAGGCGCCTCAACTCTGATAGGATGTAATGGTAAGGGAAGGAGTTTCTTTTTCCATCAAAAATTTGACACTTATGGCAAGACATGACCAAATTCTGAGTGTCTGGGAAAATAGTAGGCTAATAGTAACCAGATCTAAGAATTTTTTTCGTTGTGGCCTTCCAATAGAGGTGTCCTCCACATTCTCTATCATGCAACTCATGCATGATTTTCCCTGCATCATCTTCAAGTAAACATTTAAGAAAAATTACAACAACATTTTTCCAATATAATACTCCATCTAAGATGCAAAAACTCAAAGCTTTTTGTTTAAAAAATATAGCTTTAGTTTTAGACAAATAAGGAGGGGCATTTAAATATAAAAGCACAAAAATAATGTCAACATACCAAGGAAAATTCAGAAATGTCTCCTCAATGAAAGGAGAAGTGAATTATTCTATTTCTTCCAACACTTCTACCATATTTATGTCTAGTGCTTGGAAGTTAGATTCAGCCATAAGTTTTTCTAATCCTTTCCCTTTAACTAGTTTGGTGGGCCTGAATTCTAAGTCATACTCAAGAATAGTTGCAATCCATTTTCCCCTTTTACCATCAGGATCTTGACTTAGAATTTCCTTGACAACAGTATGTGGAACAAAAGCAATTATGTGAGAGTGTAAAATGTAGACTCTAAAGTCCTTTAAAACTTTCACTAATGCTAAGGCTTACTTCTCCATGATGTTATATTTGAGAGGAACATCTCTTAAGGCCCTACTAAATAAGGATATTGGTTGTTCTTGCCCCAAGTCATTCTTTTGAAGTAATATTGCAGCTATTGTATGCTCAGATGCAAAAGAAAATATATAAAAGTCTTTGGTAAAATCTGGACTAATCAAGACTGGTGTTTGAGTAAGAGCTTGTTTGACCAGTTCAAATGATTGTTTAGCTGGTAAATTCCATTTTACACATACATCTTTCTTTAGCATGTTTGTAATGTTTTTTAATAGCTCAGCAAGATTGGGGATAAACCTCCTCAAAAAATTAATCTTTCCAATGAAAGATTGTAACTCTTTGAGGCTTCTTGGATGGCTGATCTGCAATATCCCATCTATCCTTGTGGGGTCTATTTTGATTCCCTCTTCTGAAATTATACAGCCAAGAAGTTTACCTTCTTGGAGACCAAAGAGTGTCTTCTTGGGATTCAATGACAAGCCAAATTTCCTACACTTCTCAAAAACTTTCTCAAGTGAATCAAATGTTCTTCATCAGTTTTTGAGAAAATGGTTATGTCATCAAGGTAAATAATTATGAAATAGCCAATATATTCATAGAAGGCTATGTCCATGGCCCTTTCGAAGGTGGCCCCTGCATTCATCAATCCGAAAGGAATTTTGACATACATAAAGGTGCCCCAAGGTGTGGTAAAAGCAGTTTTGATTTTATCACTTGGGAGCACTAACACCTGGTTGTAACCCGAGAACCCATCTAAGAGGGATATCCTTTTTGACCCAACTACCCTTTGAAGTATATGGTCCATTTTGGGTAAGGGGTAGTTTTCTTTTAAAGAGGTTCTATTTAAATTTCTGAAGTCAATACAGAGCTTGATTTCCCCTATTTTCTTTCTAACAAAAACTAAGTTCGATACCCATTCTGAATATCTAATGGGTACTATGATCCCATCATCATGCATCTTTTTAATTTTTGCCTTAACTAAAGGTAGTAAGAGAGGGTTTATTCTCCTTAGCTTTTGTTTGAAAGGCTTTTGATTTTCTCTAAGAGGGATTTTGTGCTAAATGATGCTGGTATCATATGATTTCAAATCTTTGTATCTCCAAGAAAAAACATCTCTAAACTCTTTGAACAGCTCTATATATTACAATGTTATGTGAGCTGGGAGAGTGTTGGATAGTTTAATCATCTTGGGTTCTACTAGAATTCCTATGTTATGTTCTTCTACATTTGTTTCCACAGGCTCCATTCTCGGTTCCTTAGCTACATCGTTAAAATCAAAAAGGTGTTCTAAAGGTGTGAGACCTATTGGAATTTTATCGTTCTTGCATTGTAAAACTTCCAAGTCTTCTTGGTCTTTTTTGTCAATTATCTCTGCTTCAAAAGGATTCTCATAATGATTTATATCAGCAGAATATGTCATTTCAACTTCTAGGATTTGTTCAATATATAAAAAAATTTCTTTCTGGCTGGTTTTTGATATTGGTATGTCGAAATTGTTTTCTGATTTTAAGAAATCATCTATGTGTTTTTCAGAGTCAAACACTTGCCATTGATCTTCATTATCAGGAACAACAGGCCTTTGTTTTACCTTTATGCTAATTTGTTCATTTATCTCAGGTATTTGGCATTTTTTGGCATTAAAAGCGAGTTCATTTGCTACATGATTTAGTGCTCTAGGAATGAAAATAAGTTCATACTTTTCAAAGGTTTTCAATAAATCAAGGGTAGCGTTCCGATATTCCCTAAGCCTTGGGTTTCTAGCTGAGTATTCTCCTTTGATTTTTCTTATGATAAGTTCAGAATCTCCTAAGATTGATATCTTTTGGGCTTCTAATCATTTAAGCAACTGTAAGCCTACGAGAAGTGCTTCATACTAAACAATATTGTTAGTGCATGGGAAATCTAATTTATATGAAAAAATCTAATTCGTATTTTGAATCCGAACACGTGCCCCTGCACTTGTTTTATTATAGGATCCATCAAAGTTTATTGTCCAAAGTATGTTTGCCTCATTTTCATTTTCTTGTTGCTATTGATTTTCAATGTTTTGAATTTGATTCGAGGGAAGATTTGATTGTTCTGGTGAACTAATTGGGTATATGTTTTCCTTATCTTGTTGAATGATTTCCTCTTCGTTACACAAGATAAAGGAATCTAAACTTGACTGAATAGAATAGATTGGAGAGTTGTTTGGTTTGTCTATGTTGCTCACCATGTAGTTCATGTGAGATTCCCTATATAGTCTTCTGTTTTGGTTAAAAACAGGGATGGTGGCATAAGACATGTCCATTTGAAGGCTTCCTTGAATTTTGGCTCCCCATGATCTTGATAAGAGCATGCCATACTTAGGGGGAATGTCAGCTACGACTATGTCCATTACTAGACTCTTAGCAGGGATTTGAGCTAAGTTAACGCATAAATATTTGATTAGACCCAAACATTTGACTCTGCGTGAGTCAAAGGAATACAAATCTTTGTATGGTTTAGTAATTTCTAAGCCTAAGCTTTCCATTACTACCTTGGGCATTAGATTGTGTGAAGCTCCATAATCTAACATGGCATTGTGTAAAATTTTCTCATGTATGTTCATACTAACATAGAAGGGAGGGACAACCCCTTCTTGGTATTTTCCTTCAACTTCTGGACCAAACAACAACTCAGGTTTGTCATCTGTCAAGTTTAAGGTGTCAGTATCACTTCCTATGTTCAAAGATTTTAAAACCTGGTTTTTGTACACTTCTTGGGTTACTAGTTTAGCTAGGGGGATGGTAATTTTTATCTTGGAAATCTCTCCCTCAAGGCTGAAAGGAACAATTGACTTGTTCATATTTACATCTGTTTTTTCAATTGAATTCTTTTCAGCAGTTTTGATTTGTTGAGCTTTGTTTGGACTAGTAATTGGGACAATTGTGTTAGGACCACTAGTTGAGGTGCTAGGAGTACTCTGTTCAACATTTGTCAGGATGTTTTTCTCCTTGTTTAAATATGGTTTTTTAGCCAAAATGATGGGTTTGTTTGCTATCTTCTTAGGCTGACTTTCTGCATTTTTCTTGATAGAAGTACTAGTTTTTTTATCTTTTTAATTGTCTATGTTCCCTTTTCTCCTAATATCATACTGTTTGTGTACCTCCATGATTTCATTTTCAAACCCCAGTCTATAGTCATCAGAATCTTCATAGGTGTTTGTACCTTGATCAAAGAAGAAACCTTTTTCTTCCTCAGTGAGGAAAACATCATTCCCACTGTCTGATCCAATCAAGTTTACATCAGATTCTCCCAACCTTTCCATCTCCCTATCTTCCTCATATTGATCTACATAGTTTTGCTGGAAGGGAGGTCTAATCTGTTGGTCACTTTCCTTTTTCTTATCTTGATTGTTTTCTCTTCTATAATTCTGATTTATATTTCTGTTTTGGTTATTTTGAGGTTCTCTTGGTGGCACTCTATCATTCAGATTGATATTTTCAAGCATCCTCTCCATCACCTTCACTAGGTTATCAATTTTTGTATCAGAGGTTGAGGTTGAGGGTAGTAGGTCATCTTTATAAGTTACTCTCTTCTCTAATCTCAATCTATTTCTTTTCTCAATTATGTTTGCTTCTACGCTCACAGCTCCTTTCTGCATGACTTATAAGGTTATGTAATCTCTCTCCCTTAACTGATAAGTCATTTTAGCATTAAGGCCTTCAGGATACCTTACTAAGGTCATGCCTTGAGGAGGTTTCATGTGAGGTGGAAGAGCATTGTAAACGCTATTCAACCTAGTGGAATAGTCATGAACACTCTTCCCTTAATTTCTATTGAGGCTGCTATACTCTGCTAGTATTTGGAGAGGGTTCTTTTTGAGTTGCCATTTGTTGATGAATGTTTGATGCAAGGCGGGGAGATCGTTTATGCTGTTAGGAGGCAGGTTTTTAAACCATTTCTTTACATCTCCTCCTAAACTTTGGGCGAAGATCCTCATTTTCACAGTTTGTTCTTCTATCTCCATGTAGTCGAATGCATCCTCCATCCTATCTACATGATGTTGAGCAATTGTAGACTCTTTTCTAGTGAAGTGATGGATTTTGGATTGGTAATCATTTGGTAAAGGAAGCAGAGGTTGTGGTAACACTAATGGGGCATACCATGTTGCCATGGCTAGAAATAAGGGTGGATTTACAGGAGTGAAAGTGGGTTGAACAAGAGTGTTTTTCACAATGGTAGTATGGATTGGAGTGGAAGAAACACTTGGGCCATCAAACTAATTTTGAGCAGACTTGTTATGGAAAAGGCTAAAGTGATGAAGAAGTTGGGAATCAGGAGGAGTGGAAGGTGAGGCTTCTCTACTGAAGCTTTGTTGCAAATCTGCAATGTCAAGATCAGCTTGATTTAAATCACCTTGAGATCTAGTTCTAAAGATGTTCTTTGTATGATGTAAATTAAAGTGTAAATCCTCTAAGCGAACAAGGTTTTCAGGGACATAATTTGTTCTTAAGAGGCTCCTATTAGCAGCTGATTCTCCAGATTTAGAAGTCTGCCACAAAATTCTCTCTGGATTGTCAACGATTAAAGGAGGATTTGGGTCTGGATGGGATCTAGTTTTAATATTATGTGAAGCCAGACTTCTTTTCAAAAATGAGAGATGTTTTAAAGTTTTAGAACTGTTTTTTGGGAGTTTTACCTCTCATGATGTCTTATCTAATATGGGACTAAGATTCTAAACTTCTCCAAGGCTGGTTAACACAGTCTTAAAGAAAACTAGGAACCTAGATGAGTAATAGGCCTACTGGGGCTAGTGGAGTCGCCAGGTGGAAACTATTTATCTTCTATGAAGGTAAAAATTGGATGGCTCCACCACCACGTTTATTATGAAGCCAAACTGAATTTTTTTTGGGTTTTTCTAAGTTATTTCGGTCTTATAGGTTATGACAGTGTCCTAAATATGATTTAACACTTAGCTAAGGTGTTTAAACATACAGAGTTCACCCTTATGGCTTGGTAACTAGATTCTTCAAGGTTTGATAATGTCTTACAGGAATCCTAAGGGTTACTTAGTTTGTCACTGATTCAATTAAGTCCTGTCATGATTACCATTTTTGTTAGGCAGTGCCTGAAGAAGGTTAATTATGTTATACTAGACAGGGAGTGTTTTGTTTTAAATATTTTACTTAGGGTCCCACCGTGATCACCATTATGTTGGTGTCCAGTGTTTTGATAGTTTGGAAAATCAAAAGACAAGGCAACATCAGAACCAATCTTTAGAGTTACAGGATCTAGTCCTCCTGCTCTCTCTCAAATTATTTGTTTTTGCAAAGGTTTATCTTGTGTGCTTTGAGTATTGGTTTTAGACTAGTTATTAAGTGCAAGGGTTTTTTTGTTTGTTTGGTTGAGTTGACACAACATAACCTGAAAGTTCTAGGAAAGATAGATAGAAAGGGGGAATGTCAGCTTCATTGGGAAATGGAGTCAAAAAGAGGTCATGACAAACTTATCAATGGATGTGGGATATCAAAGGGAAAATCTAACTTCGCCGCAGGAACCTTTGGTTTTGGAATGAGATGGACATCAATGATTTAGAAAGAGAAGTTTAATTCTCAACAAAGGGAATTTGAAAGCACAACTTGAACAATAAAGAGCTATTTGATAGACAGGGCTAACCATGAATTATACAAATCTCTCTTTAAGCAAATAATGATTTCAAAATTTTTTTTAAAATGAAATCTAATATTCAGGGAACACCCTATTTCCTCAAAGATTTTATTTCAAATGACTTAGAAAACATAAAATATTCACTGATAATTATGTTCATAGAAGAGGGAACACCTAAATACATCTATGATCACAACTATAAAGACATTTAAGCCAACTATTCAAGCAAGGACAGGGGGCAAGATCAGAACAGACCTCCTTGGCTCACTGTAAACAAATAAAATTCAAAGGGAGACTTCAATAACAGTCCTTAAGTGGCAGTAGACAAGCAGGGAGAACCATAAATCATGCTGAAACCAACTTTTCAAACTACTAAAGAAATAAACAAGCATGAGGATTAAAGAGAGAGATTAAAGACTCTAAAATACCTCAGCAGAAGAAAACATAAAACAGTGAAGGATAAATAGGTCTAAGGTGCTTCCCAGAGTCATTTCTTAGCCTAAAACATTCATCCTAATGTAGTAAGAATTTATGGAACAAAATTAAAATAGGGAAAAACATTAAACAGTTTAGAATACTTCACCAACAGCCGAGCTGATGGATCCAATGATAGAGCCTTCTCAAGAACAAGCATGCAACAACATCATCAGGGCTTCCAAGACTTAAATTTCTTATTCAAATTCAACATACTATGTATTATTTTAGAGAGTTTCAGTATTACAACTGGTAATCAAACAACCAACCAATGTTTACAATGGATTCCTCAACAAGTTTTTATAGAGGAATGAGGAGGTCGGAAGAGAGAAAAGATCTTCTGAGTTCAATTAATACAGTTAATGCTTCTCGGCCTTTGAGGGGCTCAAGGGAGAAGTTTATAGATATTTTCTTGTATTAATTAGTTTGCATTAAGCAATTTAAGCTTGGTGGAAGCTTATGTTGACTTTAAGGCTCTGTGTCATCTTTTGCAATAACTCTGCTGATAGTTTATGTTAGCTTCTTTTATTCGAAATAACTATTTAGCTGTAAGGGGCAGATATGCTCTATTCTGGTCATTACTTTGGCTTTTATTTGAATGTTGTGAAGTCACAGGTGGCAATATGGTAGCTGAGAGGAATCAATTTGCCCTTGATGTGGTGGTGGAGGCCAGGGATAATTTTAAGGATGGAAAATTATCTTGAAGTTTAAAAAATTGGCGAATCTCATTAGTCCCTTATATCCAAACTATAAAATGTTTATTGATGTACTTGTAAAATTATTCAAATTTATAATGATATTATATATTTTTTCTATTTAATGTTGGCGATTTTTAACCTAAAATAGTTTTATATTGTAAAATTTTGGCGAATCATTTTTATAAAAAAATGGAAATTGGCGAACCTTTTTTTTGGAAAAACCATGGAAAATTAGCCCACCTACGAATATTAGCCCCTAAAATTTTCCATGGTGGAGGCATCCCCTATCTGATAAATATCCTTGATTTGTCTTTAACTGTGTTTAATTCACTGGATAAGGATTTTGACAATTGATTTTAGCCGTAATCCATTGAACTGTATAATCAATGTTTAATATTCATTTCTGCTGTGTGTGGGTCTTTGACACTGATACTCTTTGACTTGATTTTAATTCTTTGTGTCTTGTTGATGTGTAGGTATGTACGAGGTCCACATGGCATCAATTCCCATGATTCATTGACGAAACGTGAAATTGAACTTGTATATGGCTTTCCTTTTTGATGGACGAAAGTCTAGAGGATCGTCATCCTCGGATTTCATTTTCTTTTTGAAAAATTTGAAATCCTTTTAAATCCTACACAATACAAACATAATTAAGAAATCCTGCATATTTGGTAAAAACTGCTTAGGATGTTTCGGGTGTGAGCATGGCCGTTGGATGGAAACATCCAACGATGGGGATTGCGTGCGAAGATCAAAAAGGGGCGGTTGATTAATAAGCGGTGGAAGTTTATATCAAAGCCGTTGATTTTGTAAAGATCGATGGTGGGGAGCGACGGGAGAGACATAATGAAGTAGGGCCGCTTTTTGATAAAAACATAAGAAATACAAAGGAAATGAATAAATTTCCTTTGGCGATGAGAAAAACATAAAAAGGAAATTTGGGGTTTCGGGATGATCATGGACTATCGCATCAGATCCGCCCATGAAATCAACAGTGGATATAACTCTGAGAAACCCTTTAAGAAAGGTGGAGGTCGATAGCATATGGCCATATTAAATCTGAGCCGTTGATCTGCAGAGATCAACGGAGGGAGACACTACATGATAAAACAAAATAAAACAGGGGAAAGTGGTTTCATAGAGCATAATAGGCAGTATCGCATGGAGAAATGGGAGAATGGTGGTTTCACCTTTTTGAACGCGATATGCCCTGGAAGGTGACACATGTCTTTTGAAAACATCCTATATCACGTAACTTTTGAAAATTAACCTCTGCGCTGAAAGTTGCGTGAAAATCCGTGTGGGTTGTCAGATCTAGGCCCTTAGATCTTACGATGGAGAGTAAGCACGAAACTCACTAGATGTGCGATGGATAAAAGCCATGGCGGTTTTAGTATGGACTGTCCGATCAAGGGATCGACGGTGGAGATTAGTTCTGGAGGGAGGCACGACCCATAGGGGTCAAGCTCGGCGGGGTTAATATGAGTCATAGGATGCAGAAGATCGACGGCCAGGATTAAATCTGGGTTAAAATGAAAAGATACAAAGGAAGAGAAGGATTTAATAAGGACCGTTGATCTGCAGAGATCAAAGGTCAAGATTGGTCGAAAAAAAATTAGGAGTGGGGCTGCATGTTTTTAAACCAAAATTGGGGAATGCGATCTGGACCGTTCGATCTGGACATGTCGATGGCCCAGATGTAATTCGGACTTGGTGATCGGCGGGGGAAGAAAATTGGGAGGTGCCGATGCGATTAACTGCGGACCGTAGATCTGCAGATCAGATCTATGGCAGAGAATTCATCAGGGTTTGACCAATCGGGGCTGGCATTATGTTAATGCGCTCGACAAAAAACTTGCGATGCGATCATGTGATGATCATTGATCGGCTTTTAGATCAACGGTTGAGATTTCTTTAAAAATTGAAGCAGTGGAAACCCTTTATAATACATGGAAACCAAAAATTTAATAAAAACAAAGGTTTTTATGGTTGGGGGGTGGGTTTATATATAGGAAATACTTTGGCACCCATCTGCGGGGCCTTTGGTCGATAGGAAATTCGATAGGACCAGGGCTTATGTATATAAGGGCCAATCACATTAGAGGTTTGGTGTGGGTCTTTCAATCTAACCATTTTGATTTTTTCTGATGCGATTAACGCTTTGGGACTTAAACTCTTAGTCCTGGGCGTAAGTTTATATGAAGTAAAATGGGGGTAGAGTTTATACAATGGGGCTTTAATCGCATTGGAACTTTTGATTCGGGCTTTAATCGCATCGAAACTTTTGATGCGGGCTTTTCAATCTACCCATTTACATTAAAAACATTGCTCCGGCAAGTTTTAGACCAAACTTAGGAAAAAGTGGGTTTTTGACTTTACAAAGGAAAATATGCATCGGAGGTGGATTATACAATTTTTCTAGCGCCCGATTGTGGGCACAAGGGTTACATGATGCGATAATAAAATCGGGGGTTATACAATAAAGGGCTAATCACAATTGGGGATTTCAATAAGGGGAAAAGACTTGCGCGCTATGTTTCCTCTGATGCGATAAGTGCCGAAAGGGCTTAGCACTTGGTTCTAGCACCTGGGAAAATGTGGGGAAGTGGTTAGGACTTGGCCCAAGGGGGCTTAAGTCCATAGTTTAAACAAACTTATTTTTTATGAATTTTTTCAAGGTTTTTGATGGATTTGGTGGTTTCGGTAAAGTCTAAAAATGAGTTTTAGACTTTGTAAAAGGGATTTTCGCGAAGGGAAGAAGGGAAATCATAAAAATGGAGGAATTATATGGGGAATAAAGGGGTAAAAATCAAGGTTGATTTTGAGTGAAGAAGGGGAAAATGGGATTTTTATAGCAGTCTTTTCTTCATGGAAAAACAACAGAATTTCTGACTTCAAAATGGGAACAACAGTGATGATTAACCAAATGATAGAATATCTTCAAAAATACTTTAAGCATAAAAAATTTTGGCAGCAAAAATGTTTCTTGAAGGCTGTCCAAAATGATTTAGCCACCACTTGATATGTCAGAATTTTATAGGTGGCTAACAGTATCCGCCTATGGTATTGTAACTCAAAAAAGGCTATAAATAACAAGCCTCACTTTGTAAAAGGATAGACTGTCCACCACAATGTAGCTTCTACAGTTATTCTCTATTTTAATAAAACAAGTTTCTTTGTGGTTTTATTCGCTTTGTATTCTCTTTTTTTTCTGGAATTCTAATTTTGCAGATGGGTTGGTAGCCATCACATCTCTTCTCAGGGATATGCTGCCAGTACCCTAGCTCATATATTTCCACTAATTTTACAGATCCAGATCTTGGGGGGAGGCCCAAAATATCTAAAAATTTGAAATGGATCTAACAAGATCTGCAAAATTAGAATGCCGGTAAAAAAAAAGAGAGAGCACAAAGCAAATAAAACCACAAAGAAACTTGTTTTATTAAAATAGAGAATAACTGTAGAAGCTACATTGTGGTTGACAATCTGTCCTTTTAAAAAGTGAGGCTTGTTATTTATAGCCTTTTTTTGAGTTACAATACCATAGGTGGATACCATGGGTAGATACTACTTACAATACCATGGGTAAATTCCATGTGTGGATGAATACCATGGGTGGATACATACCATGCGTGAATAAATATCATGGACATATGTCACTTACAATACCATGGGTGAATAAATAGCATGGGCGGATGAATGCCATGTGTCGATTTCATTTACAATACCAAGACTAAATTCCATGGGTGGATGGATAACATGGGTGGATAAATACCATGGGTGGATGCCATTTTTCATTCGGATCATTCCTCCCTCCTTAAGAAGCAATGGTCCCCATTGCGTGAAGTTCCCCCCTGAGAAGAATTTGTTGAATATGAAGAGCCACTAAAGAGAAGAGTTTTGTGTGGTTAACCCATAACCGTGATGAAAAAATATCCAAGGATAGAGATACCCTGTAATGCTTGTGACCAATTGTGATATTGATAGTGTGGAGACTAGAAAATGGACTTCAATGAATTATGGATTTGTGGATGACCCAAAACCATGAAAAATCAAGATTCGAGGATAGAGATACCCTGTAATTTTTGTGAGGAATTGTGTTACTAACATTGTGTGGCCTAGAAAATGGACTTCGATGAGAAGAATTTTGTGTGGTTGATCCATAACCATGATGCTTATTGTTAATGAAGTAGCAGGTGTGTACATAGCTTGGGGTGGGAGGGCACGTCTCCAAATAACCTAAGCCGAATGCTGCTATGCTGAAACTGATGAATGTGAAGCAGGTGCCTACTAAAGCGGGGTGGGATGGTACGTCTCCAAAGGGAACCCACTCTGAATGCTGCTCCAGATTTAAAATGAGCATAACTCGGTCAATATAACTCGGAATATTTATTATAATCTATTTTTGGAAATTGAATGATCCTTCTACATCTTCCCGAGTGTTTGAAATCACTATATTGAGACTCTAGAATCTCATATTCGAGCTAGAACTGTCCCACTATCACAAAATCTCTAAAAAAATCGTTGATTTTAAATCAGCGATAACTCCCTCGTCCTGACTCTGATTCGACCAATTTGTTTTCTGAAATTAGGGGATTTTTCATGGGGATATTAGATATGTAACTATTTATCTAAAATTTCACAACGAAAACTGCAATAAATGACAAGAGAGCCGCCATCCATGAATTGTCCTGAGAAAAATTGCTATGACATTATGATTTTGAATCAGCGATATCTCCCTCATCCGAACTCCAATTTGGCTGATTTTTTTTTTAATTTGAGCATTTTTTTTGCAAGGAATCCATATCTGGTCTTTTTTTTTGGTCAAATTTTCACCAAAATTTTCAGAGCTGATCTGAAAACTCGTCGCCCAAGAAAATCATGGAGTTTACTCCAGATTACTGCAAAACATTGAAATTGAAATATGGTTCAAACCCTCATTCCCAGGGATTCGTAACCTGAATCTGATACCAATGATACAGATCTTTGGGGGAGGCCCCCAAGATCTTAAAATTTGAAATGAATCTAACAAGATCTGTAAAATTAGAATGCCGGAAAAAAAGAGAGAAGAAAAAAAAAAAAAAACCACAAAGAAACTTGTTTTATTAAAACAGAGAATAATTGTAGAAGCTACATTATGGTGGACAATCTGTCCTTTTATAAAGTGAGGCTTGTTATTTATAGCCTTTTTTTGAGTTACACTACCATAGGTGGATACCATGGGTCAATACCATGGGTAGATACCACTTACAATACCATGGGTGGATGCATACCATGGTGAATGAATATCATGGACATATGTCACTTACAACACCATGGGTGAATAAATATCATGGGTGGATGAATACCATGGGTCAATGTCATTTACAATTCCATGGGTGGATGAATACCATGGGTGGATGCCATTTTCCATTCGGATCATGTGGGGAGAGTTTAAATGGGTTTAGTTAATTTAGTTTTAGGGTGGTTGTGATTCACTTAAGGTGCAAAAGTGTGTGAGAAAGAGGTGAACAATTGCATAGTTTTAAAATGTGGATATGTGATGATCCTTTTAAAATCCCCTATTAAGCTACATTTGGTTGTTCCTTGCTCAAAAGAAAAACATGTGCGGATATGTGCCTCTTACAATGTTGCCTAATTAATATAAATGATCAACTAAAGGGAAATGGTAAATTATTGACAGAGAGTGTTCATATACTTGCCTAGGGTCACCCAAGGGTTCAAAGGCAGAAGAGCTTACTTGCTATCTAAGGATAATTAAATCCTAGTCCCAAATCCTAATGCCAATAATTGAACTAAAATTAATGAATTTAAACTAGGAAAAATAAAAAAAGTTAGCTAAGCATGTGTGGACTAGGGCCAATTTGGCTAATTACCTATGTGTTATTGGTGTTTAAATTCTCAAAACATAAGTTATGTCAAATTACAAGTAAATTTACCCTACTTAAACTATGTTGTTTCTTTGCAAAAATAAACTTTGAAATTTTAAAACTAATACCTAAACTACTGAAATGCAACCAAGAGTGAGTTTTAACCAGTCATGAGACACCTCAAAGAGTGCTGGCATATTTCTTATGGGCTTCCAGTCACTTTACAAACGAGAAATGAAAGGAAATAACATAAATTTTCTGCTTCTGGTTTCTGTGCACAAAAGTCTCACACAGGCGCGCAATATGCACATAGGTTACTAGTGAACACGCGTGGTCAGGCATGTCTATCTGCGTAAAACCCGCATGAATTTCCAGCAACAATTTTTTTGGAGCTTCTAAGCTTTAGCCTCTCACTAAGGGTCAACATGCAGAGAAGAAGAGAAGAGGGGTTGTTCAAGCCAAACTCCATATTAGAGAAAGAGGTCTCTGCAAAAGGCACAACCACATTAACTAGGGAGTAAAATCAATGGAGTTGCCAATTTTATGTTGGTGGATTTGGTGCACCAGTGTACCAATCCACACTTGCTTAAGAGGAGTGGTTGTTTCCTCTTAATTTTTTGGTCACAAGAAGATAAAAAAACGACTTAATAGGTTAGTGAACATGCCATAAAATAAAACACAATAGATAATGATATAGTATGCATATGTAGAGAGAAAGCAAGATTAAACTAAACAAATAACATGAAAGCTCCTATAGAGTCAAAAAACACAATAATACTAGTGGTGGCATCTATGTCCCCTCTTGTTGTATGCTATTAGGAATAAAAGATAGAACGTTTACACACTTTCCAAGGGGCCCTTAGAACTATGGAGTTCTAAGACCCGATGCAAGGATGTTTTTGCCTCCTAGCTTCCTTGGTGAAAGTTCCCTCTCTCTACTCCAAAGGATTGGAGTTGTTGGATGGAAAACCACTGAATCCCCTCCCTACTTATACTTTGGATCATACACTAATGGATTTCTTGAAGCAATTTTGGCCAACCTAACAATGTGCTCTCCCTTTGGTCATCTCTTGATGGCCTTTTATAGAAGAATTAAAACTCTACCTCCATCTATTGGTACATTGGTGGATGGTGACCCAAGAGAGGGGGATGATTCCATTGTGTGCTCCCTTGAGGTCCCAAGGAGGCTTAGGAGGATGTCCTTGGGCAGCCTCAAGTGTGGGATCCATTTCCTAGAGTGAGCCTTGTGGTCCTGGAAAGTGACTTCCGCCACTCTCAGGTCTGTGTGAATTTTTGAGGGAAATTCGCGCAAGGGCATGCCTATCGAAGAAAAATACGCACTAAGGCTTATTTTTCTAGTTTCTTGAGTGCACAATTTGATTTTTCTTCTGGACCTTAGGGATTTTTAAACAATTTTAGATTCTCTAATGTGCTTCGGCCCTATAAATCCTTCTGCCTAACATTTAATAATGTCATATTTTCTTGTCCGATTTTCCAGTGATAACACCCATGTAGTCCCCATATTGTTATTATTGTGCCCCATAGAAGTCTACTATTATCATTGTTGTGCCCATACATTGTTATTGTCATGTCGGATAGGATTATATTGTGGCCCCTTCAACTCCTAGATATAAAAGGAGATTTTTTCATTTGTATCATCCAAGAATTGTTCATTTATGTAATGTAAAGGAGGTTTCCCCCTTGAAGAGGCTGATTTATAAGTCATTGATCTCTATTTTATTCTATTTCGTGAGCTGGTTTCATAACACTAACAAACCATCAGGTTTGATTACATATCTATCTGCTAGTTGTAACAATGTTGGTGTATATTGGAGATTAGGAAGTTTTAGTTGATCCATATTTTTTTTACTCATGATGTTTATAACTACTCCTAAATCAATCAATGTGTTTGGTTTTTCAATGTCATTGATGTGTGTTTTCAAAATGGGACTTCTTGGATCCAAATATTTCTGAATTGTTGTTTTTCCCATCATGATATCTGCAATTTTTCCAACTAACTGAATTCTTTTGACTTCTTTTATTTTTCTTCCTGGTTTTTTAATACTTAACTCCCTAATTGTTTTTGCAAGAATTGGAATTTATTTTATAGATTGTAGCAAAGGAATTTTTAATATCCAAAAAAGGGAAAAGATAGTAATACAAAACACAATAGCTGAAAACTACAACAATGAAAAAATGAACTAAATGCACCATAAAAATAGACAGAACAGCTAATTCATTTTATTAATATGGAGGTGAAAATACATGTAAAACAACAGTGCTAAAAAATAGAAACACTCAAGTCGATAGAGAAGGCTAGAGTGACTATAAAGTCCTCTCACTAAAGGCATTGCGTAACTGCTGATCTGCTGGAGGGCATAATGTGTTGTCCCTTCTGCAAATGCTAGAAATATAAGTGTTGGCTGAAATTTAATGTGTAGATCAGGCTATTCCAAAGCTCATATGATGCCATGATTTTAGATCCAGGCTCTATGATGAAAACCCAAAATAACCCAGAAATGATTTCTAGATTGGACAGCCTTGGAAAATCACCCTCCTAGGGCTTTTAATATATGACTGTTGGGTATGCAGATATATGTTATGAACTAATGATAATATTATTGGAATGATATACAATCATATCAATGCATGAATGGGTTACCCCTCCTCCTGATCTCCAAGCTAGAAGCTTGAGATCTAGTTCCTCCTTCCTCCTCTGAATGTTGCAGTTGCTGAATACACAACTGCTAGAATGGACTGTGGTGTCAAGGAGGATGAAGTTATAACCTACTACTATATGATGCAATAGAGCTCAAGAATGATGGAAATAATCTCTCCAAAGTGAGGGGATGGTCCCTCATAGAATTCCAAGCTGAAATACTTGGAACTTCCTTCCTCCAATAGATCTACAGGACTTGACCGCGCAATTCCTGGGAAAACGGTTGCTGCATGGAGGTGTATAATGATGACTTGATGCTAGATATCAATATGTTTCTCATGAAAGACTGAAATATAAGCATAATATGAAAGGATGAGCCCTCCACTGGTTTCCTAGTTGAAATGCTAGAAACTACCTTCCTCCTCTCAAACCCTCAAGCATGAATGCATAATTCCTGAATCTGTATGTGTTGTAGAGAGGGGCTGAATGTGGAACCAATGGCTGATGATGAATGGCTACTAAAAGAAACCTTCCCAAATTAGTCAATCGAAGTCCCTTGTGGGTAAGTGTGGGATTCTCGCTCGAGAACACTCGTGTGCTAAACAACTGAAGCATGCAAATAAATGTCAAATGAAAATTCCATATCTAAAATGAAAATATAAAATCTGATTTGTATGGTTGCCTTCACCTTCCTTTTATGATTTTTGTGCCTCCCTTAGCCTTGGCCCACCTCATAGCTGCACTGCACATGTGGCCACTAGCCTCCATGAAGATCGTGTTGTCTCTCCATGATCTCCATCATCTCTGCATTTAATCTCCAGTATCTCCATCATGTGTGCTTCTAATGCACCACTTCCTCCATCACTTCTTCATTATTTCTCTATGATCTTACTTTTATTCCTCCATGATCTTACTTTGACTCCTCCACTATCTCCATGATCTTCCTCATTAATGATCCATGATATCCACTCTTCCTTCATTAATAAGCTGCTTCACTACTCCATAATACTGATCTATTATCTAAATAACCCACATACAGACACAAAAAGTGGATTTTATTCATCTATGGGGTTTATGGGTCCCTCCACCCTATTATTTACTTAATTAATTAGAAAAATTAAGAACTCTAATATTCCAATTAAATAGTGGAAAATTGTGAATATTACAGTACTCCTTGCCAAAATGTTGCTTGTCCTCAAGAAACTGAAAAATTAGATGCTATAGCATTCCATCTTCCTCCAAATGGCATCCTCATATGGAAGGTATCCCCATATTCTCCAATGTGATATGTATGTCCAACTCGATAGCTGCCTCTCTATAATGTCTAGAATGGCCTCCAACTATGAAGTTAGATGCCTCTCCTCATCAACAATCCTCCAAGTGGCAACCATTTGTTTTACAAGAGCCTCCTCTCTGCATGAGTTATATGAAGTGAAGTGGTTTCTTTCCAAAGTGGAAAGTCCCAACTCATGAAGTATCTCTCCAACCCATGCTACATAGAGTAAATTGTATCTCTCCATGCTTGCATCCTTGGCCCTATTGGCCTTGCTTGCTCCAAGCATCATCTCAACACTGTGAAAAATAGGAAATAGAGACATATGGGTTTAGATGTAAAATGTCAGACCATATTCTCCCAATAGCAACCACCGTAGCAATGCATCTTGCTACCATATCACACCATCATCATACCAAGTATAGTGACCATACTCTCTCAAGAGAAACTACCATGGCAAATCTTCTCGCTGCCATACCACCTCATCATCATACCAAGTATGGTGGCCATACTCTCCTAATAGAAGCCAACATAGTAAGGCCTCCCATTTCCATCATACATCATCATCATGAAAATTATGGGAGAATGTCAACCCAAATTCTCCCAAGAGTAACCATAACAACAATGATTCTGGCTGCCATCTCACATCATCATAATGCAAGTCATGGAGCAACAACATACCAATTAATAGGTAGAATGTCATATCAGTCCAACACAACCAAGATCTTTGCTGCCACATGTGAGTGCCATGTAATGCCCCAAACAATAACACACCCATCGATATAGGACATTTCATGTGATGGCCAAACTCTCTCAACAATAACTAGTGCAGTTGTGCCTCCTTCTGCTGCATCACACCAGTGATATGCAAGGCATGGATCATACATATGTGAAATGTTGGGTTGTAACCATACTCACCGAAAATTAACCAATGCAACCATGCTTCTTTTTGCCTCGTATCATAGATATGCAAGTAGCCTTCCAACCACTTTCTCATCATCCTTACCCATCCATCCAACTGTGGGTGATGACTCCTATCATGCTCCAGTTTGGTATCCACCCAATGGAGAATACCATCCTCCTTAATCCCATGATAATATTTGCACTCCCTCATATGTTGAAGTGCATCCTCCTTGAGGTTTCTCCATGAGAACCTCTCATCAATGAGCCAATAGAACCCATGAGGTTCTGGATAGGCGGTAGGAAAAAACTTTTCTTTGAGCTATGAGGTGCTCATCAAGAAAGATCTATCATAATAATGGAAGATTTTATGCATCACAATATGTCTATAATCTACCATCTGCCCATCCAATGCTTCATAAGTGAATCGGTCATCGGAATGCTCCAAGAATAGTTTGGCCCCAAACTCATCACTGCTCCTTAGTGACAATGTTGTTGATATCCATGATGGTGCATCCGCTGTTTCATGACCATACAGAATGCTGAACCCATAGCCCTACATTGTACTGATTAGGACTATCATCATCCCATCCTCTGAAACTCCACACTTCAACACAAAGTGTTGTGTGTATCTCAACAATGAAAAACTCAGACGACTATACATCTCCTCCTTGAGCAAGTCAAGCATCCTCTACACAATGATAGTTTACTAGTCCAAATCAGCCAGGTGCTCTAATCCTTGGTTATGAAATTTCCCTGATGGCATGACCCCACGAATCTCAAGCTACGATGCTGAAATAATATGGGATGGAATTGTTTACAAACCTTGGATCAGCTGAAACTTGGGAACATATTGCAAAGCTACAAGAGTTCCTCCAACTGGTGAAATGGCTTCTCCAATTTCTGGTAATGGTGATGGCCACACCTCTAGTGTTGCACTAGTGTTGGTATCTACCTCCCCTTCCTCATGCATCTCCTGAATCATGCATGGGACTCCCAATGTCAATAGCTCAAGACCATCTTGCAAATATGCAAGTGCTCCTTCTTTTGATGCAAATACTTATGCAGTTGGTGGTTGTGCTAGTTGCTCCTCTTCCAGAGTGATAGTACTGACATCTTCCCTTTGCTTCTCACATATTTCCTCATCAATGTTGGGAAATTTATCTATGGAAAGTACCTTGATTTTATTTTTTCAAACTTATTTACCACCATTTGAGTGAAGTTTGCATAAGCAGCCACTCTTACATGTTTCATATCGCTGAACCACAAATCATTTTCTTCACCCTCAAGGTGCAGCACTGCAATCTCAAAAAACTCTCTTTTCACTACTGGATGTAGCTGGAAGAATGTATCTAACCTTTTCCTCCAAACCTTTGTCGTGCTTGTGGATGACCCATCAAATGTAGGCAAGAAGAATCTATTATGTATGTGCATTTTTCTTCTATTGCTACTGCGGGATCTTCGTTCGTCTTTGATCTAGAAAAAATGTTGGAGAGTTATAATCTCCTTGAGTTCTCTTGATTGAGATTTGTACACAGCAAGATAATCACTTAGAGTATCATGTTCTAAGTATCCTCCATCTCCATGCCATTCAAATTCCTCTGCAAATAAAGTGGACATAGTAGATTATTATGGAGCTCTTTACATTGCTGGTATCTTCTACTACTGATAGGAAGTGCTTGGACCTTCCTAATTATTAAACCTTCTTGAGGTCTCTTTTTGCCTCTCCCTTCTCATTTCTTTGACCTCTTTGGATATATCCTGAATAGATATAAAGAGAAGTGTGGAAATACTTAATCACTCTGTGATTGTATATATCTACATTTTTCTTCTTCTTCTGATGTCATGAAATGTATTTCCCACAAGCTAAGCCAAAGATCATGCTCTGATACAACTGTAATATCCCAAAATGGGAAAAGACAGTAATATAAAGCACAATAACTGGAAACTACATCAATGAACAAATGAACTAAATACATCATGAAAATAGACAGAACAAGTGATTCATTTTATTAATATGGAGGTGAAACTACATGTACAAAAGTGCTCAAAAATAGAAACACTCAATCCGACAGAGAAGGCTAGAGTGACCCTAAAGTCCTCTCACTAAAGGCACTGCGTAACTGCTAATCTGCTGGAGGCCATGTTGTGTTGTCCCTTCTATAAATGCTAGAAATATAATCACTGCCTAAAGGGAATGTGTAGATCAGGCTGTTATGGAGTTCAGATGATGTCGAGATTTGAAATCTGGGATCTATGATGAAAACCCAAAATAAACTATAAATGATTTCCAGATTGGACAACCTTGGAAAATCACCCTCCTAGGGCTTACAATATATGGCCGCTGGGTATGAATATCTATGGCATGAACTGATGATAATATGGCTACAATGATATACAATCAACTCAATTCATGAAGGGTTGACCCCTCTTCCTAATCTCCAAGCTAGAAGCTTGAGATCTAGCTCCTCCTTCCTCCTCTCAATGTTGCAGCTGTTGAATACACAATTATTGGAATGGATTGCACTGTAAAGGAGGTTGAAGCTATAGGCTTATTCTAGATGATGCAATAGAGCTCAAGAATGACGGAAATAATCTCTCCAAAGTGAGGGGATGGTCCCTCATAGGATTCCAAACTGAAATACTTGGAACTTCATTCCTCCAATAGATCTACAGGACTGGACTGCGCAATTCCTAGGGAAACTGTGGCTGGATGGAGGTGTATAAAGATGGCCTGATGCTGGATATAAATATGCTACTCCTGGAAGACTGAAATATAAGCACAAGATGAAAGGATGAACCCTCCACGGGTTTCCTAGTTGAAATGCTAGAAACTACCTTCCTCCTCTCAAACCTTCAAGTAGGAATGTGTAATTCCTGAATGTGTATGTGCTGTAGAGAGGGGTTTAATTTCACACCAATGACTAATGAGGAATGGTTGCTTAAAGAAACCTTCCCCGAGTAGGCACTCGACGTCCCCCGTGGGTAAGGGTGGGATTCCCTCTCGGGAACACTTGTGTGCTAAACAACGTTACAGACTTAGATAAAAAATTGGAGCATGCAAGGAAATGTCAAATGAAAATTCTAGATCTAAAATCAAAATCTAAAATTTGAGTTTTATGGCTTCCTTCACCTTCCTTTTATGCTTTGTGAGCCTCCCCTAGCCTTGGACCACCTCATAACTACACTGCACATGTGGCCACTAGCCTCCATGAATACTGCAATGTCTCTCCATGATATTCGTCATCTATACATTTAATCTCCACTATCTCCATCATGTGTGAATCTCTGCATTTAATCTCCACTGTCTCCATCATGCGTGAATTTAACGCACCACTTCCTCCATCACTTCATCATTATTTCTCTATGATCTTACTTTTATTCCTCCATGATCTTACTTTGAATCCTCCACTATATCCATGATATTCCTCATTAATGATCCATGATCTCCGCTATTCCTTCATTAATAAGCTACTCCACTACTCCATAATGTTGATATACTATCTTAATATCCCACATACACACACCAAAAGTGGATTTTATTCATCATGGGGTTTATGGGTCCCTCCACCCTCTTATTTACTAAATTAATTAGAAAAAGTAAGAACTTTAATATTCCAATTAACTGGTGGAAAATTGGGAATATTAGAGAATTTTGATGAAAACATTCTTCAAATCATCTAACATATCGTAATCAGGCATTATGATCTATTTTTCTACCCCTTCTTCAATTTTTAATCTTTCAGGGAAATGTGGTTTTGAGACAGATACTGAAGGTTCTTCCATAATGGGAGCTGAGTTTATTGGAGTATTATGTGTAGGAGTGGCTTATTTTTGGAGATTTTCTTTGTGATCAAGAGATGTCTCTTCTTCAGAATAATTATTTTTCTTTTGAGGATTTTCATTTTGATGAAGAGATATATCTTCCTCAAAATGATAATATTTTTCTTTTTTCCGAATAATAACAGATGGTGACTTCTTTTCTAATATTCTACTAGATCTATTTTGAATATTGTTAATATATATTGGAGTTATCATATAAGTATAGAAATTTTGTCCCTCCATGTTGTAAACAGGTGGCGAATTTTTATTATTTGGGTTTGGAAGTGGTTGAGCATGCAATTTATTTGGTCATTGTAGAAATGGTAATGAAAGTTGTGGATTTTGATTTTGAAATTGAGTTTGAGGTAGTTGAATAGACTAAGAAAAATGTTGTGGTGGGAAGCTTGGATAAAGTTATGGATATTGGTGATATTGAGAATATATACCATAAGGATTTTTCCATCCTTGTGTCCAAGGTTTATATTGAGACCAAGGTTGCCATGGCATTGGTGTAGTCCAGTTATTCTATGGGGGTTGAGTAAACATTTGAGTGTTGAATACTTGAGTTTCCGATCCTTGGCATGGTCTTCTAGCAACAAAGAAAAGAGGATCCATTTGATTTGGAACCACTTCCTCTTGGTAGACAAATTTAAGACATATTATTTAAGGACATTGTTTTGTATCATGATTTTATGTACATATAACACAAGTTTCTACACTTTTCAAATCAAGAGGGAATTCCCTCAAAGCATGCCCCTTTATGCACTTAGGACAAAAGATAGATAAGGAATCACTTTCAAATATTTTCTTTTCTTGTAATTTCAAGGTTTCTATTTTTTCACTAAGATTCCCCAAAATGCCTATTTTAAATTCATCAAGAAAAATTCCTATTTCATCCCTACTTACTGTTCGAGTTTCAGATTTATTAATTCTAGAGATAACATGGTCTCTTGAATTATGTCCAACTCTTGACTTACCTCTTGAAATATGTATTCATAATTCAGAAATTTCAGGTAATGATAACAAATAAATATCTTATTTTCCCATCATGCTAAGGATATATATCCATTCGTCTCTAATGTATTTTAGTAGGAGAGATTTCAAAGTATCTTTATCAAAATTTTCCATTTTAGCCCTTTTAAGATTATAACTGAAGCTTTAAATTTAATCCTCAATATTTTCATCTTCTCTTTGCAGCATTTTAAAAACGTCATCCTTTCAATTATGATGCATGCAGTAATCCTTGCATTTTAATAAGAATTCATTTTTCATTTCCTCCCATGTTATAATAGAGTGTGTTATTAATCCCATGAAACATTTGAATGTTGCATCCTTCAGAGTTGTTGGAAGCAATTTAAACTTTTGAGAATCAAGTAGTCATATGATCTACATAAAACTTTGAAATAAAAAAGAAAAGATTCAGGATCCTCATTTATTAATCCATGGAAGTTAGGAAGGATAGAGTGTGAGATATTTTTCAATGTGGTTGTAGTATCTTCATCGAGGATAGGAAATCAAACAGGATCTATTTCTAATTTGTCCTCTCCTCTTCTTCCCCTTCCTCTACCTCCACCTCCCCATCCAATCATATGTCCACCTCCTCCAATTCTTAAGTGTTCATCATTCACATTGTGTACTTCCCCTTCTCCTTCCCCAACCATTGTAGACTCCTCAGAACTAATATAAGGTTCAAAAATTGGATTTGTTTATTCTTATTTTAATTCTTCTATTTCCTCTATCAATGGTATATTATAATTAATTTATTCTTCCTCTTATTCACTAGGGACTTCTAATTGTTGAGCTAAAAGTTTTTCCCTAGTTGTAGTTAGGAATATTACTCCTTTTGTTGGCGATGTAGGATCTTACTCTTCCACAACTGCTTCAGTTGATGAAGTTGGTGAATTTATAGGTTGAATTTCATATCTTAATACCTTAGGAAGTCTATCTCTGCCAGGAAAGGATGGTATACGAGTTTGGGTAGATGGTGTGGAACTATGAGGTCTTGATGGCGTGAGTGGTGTTATTGGAATTAAGCTTCTACCTCCAGCTACAAATCTACCCATATAATATCTTTATCTATGATATCCTTTTTATATATTTATTATACGTGTGTTGTGTTTTTTTTTAGAAAGGAAAAAAAATGCTCCTATTTACAGTTCCCTGACAACGTCGCCAAAATGTTTAGTCAATTTAATGTTCGTAAATTGCTGACATAAATTATTGACCGGAGTTGGTAAACTTGTGAAGTGCAAGTGCATTGTATATGCTAGAAGCCTCTTTTTCTTAATTTATTGATGTGATGATAGAATTTGTAGATATTTCTTCTAAGGATGTTTTTATTCTTATGTCCTTAATGATATTTATGGATTAAATTAAAACTAATTTCTAAAAATAAACTATGCAGAAATCAATTAAATTCTATAATTCAACTAAGTTTCTAGTCTGCAGAAAATGAAATAAATATTCCTCTATCTTATGAAAAAGTCTTTAACTAATTTATTTTTTAGTCTCTAAGAATTATAATAGTCTAATGTATTGAAATAAAATCAAATTATCGAAAAAGGAATTTGGAAATTTTTATGTTTTTAAAATGAAATGACATGTTAATGAAACTGAGTAAAGAAATGAATAAGTCATTATTATTCTGGAAAAATATCACTCTTAAAATAGAAAGCATTCACTCATGTGCTAAAATTAAATCACTAAATCACTATTTCTTGGAAAGAAATCACTCAATGCTCTTTGAAATAAACCTATCTACAAAATGGGAAATAAATATTTCAATGTTCTTGAAATGAATCACACATGAATATGTAAAACTACTATGCAATAAAATATTGCTGCCTGGAAAGAAAACTATGGATCACTTTTACATCTTAACTATTTGAAAGGAAGATGAATCTACATCAAATGACAAAGGAAAACTATGTAAACATCTACTTCAAGTGGAAAAGTGAAAATATGGAAACAACTACAACATTTGAAAACATAAACTCAAAGTATATCAAATGATAAAAAATAGCTATGAAAACATCTATATGAAATACACGAAATATAGAACCTTCACTATTTGCAGGGACCCTCCACAAATAGGTGGTTTCAATGATATACTCCAACAACTAGTTGTGCATCAAATCTCCAAGATGTTTCTTCATTGAAAAGAAATAGAAACAGAGTTTTAAAAGTTTCACAGTTGCATCACAATTTTTTAACTATTCCGGTATTTGTTTGCCCTATATTTATAAAAACCCGTGGATAATTGTTTTGAGGATTTTACACCTATTTTGACTAAACAAATATTATATTAATATTTTAACAAGAATCAAAATAATGTTTCTTCATGATATGCTATTTGGAAAAGAAAATAATGAAGTTGTGATTCTCTTGGTTTCTCGCTCGTTTGTAGAGCAGTGTGTTTGACCACATCTTTGACTACATAACTAGACCACTCCTTGCATGATTTGGCTCGGATATATAGGAGGAAATCCATGAGGGGATCATTATCCACCTTTCCATATATTTCATTGCTCATCTGGCACCTCAGAACCTGACGAAGCATGGAGACGGCTATAGAAATGTGAACCAACTGCAGAATTAAATCAATTCTGTAGGTCATACAAATTTTAATCTAATAATAAGGAACATTACTGAATATGAAATATAGGTCATTCAAATACCTTACGATGTCAAAAAATTGCAGTTTACTGCTTATTTGAGTTGATGATGTTGACAAAAAGGACAAAAAGTAGGATAAAGGAAGTGTCAAAATGAAATAGTGATGAGGCACTACAGAGACCATGGGGCTTGCAACAAAAAATGAACCCAGTAAACCCTAGTGGCTACTTCCTTTCCCTTGTTTTTCCCCAAAATTTGTACAAGTTTTTTGAATTCGTGCATGCTTATTTTATTTATTTATTTTTGTTTCGACCTTTACACTTATTTTTTCTCTCAATTTTGTTTTTTTTTTAATTTCAAAGCCCCAAAGGAAAAAAAAAATATTTCATCTTTTTTTTTTTACTGTTAGATTTTGTAAATCCAAAAAACCTTATAATATATACCATTTCATGATTCAATGTGATTTCTACAAATAGTAGTGAGTAACGTTTTTTTTTTCACATAAACATTCTTCTATCTATTTTCTCTTCAAAACACCATCCACGTCTTTGCACAAAAAACACCTATACAACATGCACATTCAGACGCATTTCATATGATTATGATATTTTTTTTTGGCTTCAATACCAAGAATGAATCCACACTTATTAGTTCTAACTGTGAACCTCGTGCACACTTTTTTCTCTTGAATTGTGTTCAACAATATTAATTGATACACTATATGTTAAAACCTGGTATATGTGCACCCTCTTAGTTCCCAACAATCCTAAATTCTATGATAAACAAGAAAAAAATGGAGGAATGTATTTCTTGTTTCTTATCCTATCATTGGTTTGGGTCTGCAACTAGGTATACCCTTGTAAGTGGATCTAGAAATGAAAATGAAATGGGATTTTCTCTGCTCTTTGCACCCTTCATCTTAGCGAAGACATTCCATATAATGATATAGCGGATACTTATAATAAATATCTAACCGACACTATATTTCCTATAGGACATTCATTTGTTTGCACACGACTCCTACTGGTAGTCCCATATCTGTCAGTTTAATGCAGTCCTATGTTTGACATATATTTGGAACTGAAGTTGTTTTAGTTAAGTTTCATATTGTGACATTTTTTTTATATGTTATTAAGAAATATATTTCCAAATATGTTTGTATTTTTGTTTATTCAAATTTTCTCTAGCTACCTTTGTTCATTATATTACTGAATAAAATTGTGTTACTATTTTCCACCTTAAGCCACCTTATTCGTAATTTTTGTGATAGAAATATTTCCTCTTGCCCTGCTTATGTGGATTGTTGTTCCTTGAGTTTAGCTTCTTACAGATGAGCATGCGGTTTTTCATCCATTGAATGAAGTTGCCAAAATTCCTTGAGGTTACAACATGGCATATATTCTCTATAATTTTGGCTAGGCACCCACTACTATTCTTTAACCCAAAGGATGGCTTCCTAGTAGGTCTATTTTTTTTTAGGATTTTTTTTTGGAGATTTTGGATTCTACTAGAAATTTTCAACATAGTTGGGTGGTGCTTGAATTCCCCTCTAGGGATGCCCGTGGGGATCACAACAAAAAAAGAACCAAGTAAACCCTTGTGGTTGCTTCATTTCTCTTTTGTTTCCCCAAAATTTGTACAAGATTGTTGAATTTGTGCATTCCAATCAACAACAATTGTTTTTTCTTGATCTCTAGTCACTGACCCATGAAGAATTGACATTCTGAGGAAAAAAAATAGACAAGGTCTAGACCTTGACTTCTATTATGCTTTTGTTTCTTTCTCATCCTCTACAAATTCGAGTCTCTAGGGTATCCCTCCAATATGTTTCCTAAACTCTTCACTGTTTGATTATCAAGAGTATTTATAAGGAAGTTGAAGGATCCGCACTCTTCCTTCAATGTTTCCATTTTCAGGTATTTTTTAAATGGAAGAATGATGAACCATTAGACTATGGCTATGGGTTGTTTAAGATGATGTTTTTGCATATTTGCAAATCGAAGAGGAGATTTGATTTGATGGAATGGAATGGGATCAACTTCTATACCCTCTCAAGATTCCTTAATGCTCAAAAGAAGATAAAAGTATTTAGCAAAGTGATAATGCTTCAAAGGTCAGATGAGTTACCCAAAGTCCATCAACCTCATCTAGAAATAACTAGGACTAGGTTGATACCAATTCATGAAGTTTTGGTCCTAATGTTTAACATAAAATTAGGGTTCACCAAGTAGTTGCATGCAGAGTCAAATTACTGATAGGACAAGCAAGAGAGCATGGGATAGTGAAGTTCCAAACCTAATTTGAATTGCATTTTCCCTAGTTTTAATGCCCACTATGGGATCCAATGGATGATGGAAATCAATATAGTGTCACTTCATCATACATGTTGTATTATTAATCATTGAATGCATTATATGGTGGAGTACTCTTCTTGTTCAATGTCAACTAATCCCACACAAAAATGTCACCTTAGCATTATTCACAAGGTCTGAATTCCAAAATTCATATCAAATTTCAATCAAGTTTCCAAGATAAGTACCCAGTTATGCATAAAATTTTGATATAAGTCTCCAAACTTATTCCATAACAACAAGACCAATCAGTACTTTCTTCCTCAGCAAAGTTTTAGACAGAGGTTGATCCTTTCATGAAGTTAGACAAAGTGGATTGATATATCTAAGCAAGGTTTTATATTGATTGTGCCTGAGATTATGGTTTTTTTCATCCCAACATAACCTACATGTCACCTCTTTTTAGCTTAAAACCATGGAGTGGAGTATATAAAGAGTGAGTTGCGAGAGTCTTACACCATTTTTTTCCATTCAAACAACTGACATATCATCATATACACACCAATGTTGGATAAATTTATGGAATAAAAGCTTGATCAGAGGAGAGAAGCCTTGGTTCCACATTTATTTAGAAGCAATACAACTATTACCATATCAACCAGGGATCATCACACTATCATGAACATTAATAAAGGCTTATGCCACCCAATGTTACTCACATAATTGACAAATTACCTAGCCATGGCCTTGTTGGTGGTGCTATAAAGTACTACACTAGGGTTAGCTAGGGACTGTGAAAATCAATGAAATTATCACTCATATTTTAGGTCACCATTGTGATTTTTCATCCCAAGTGATATTTCAAACGAAAATATATTCAATTTGTTAAGAAAGAAAATTACAAAGGATTGTTTATTTCTATTTTGAAGTTCTTAGAAAGTGATTGTTCTATTGAAATTAATATGAATTTCCATTTATTTAAGAAAATCATATTCTAATAGACACCTTTAATGATTTTTTCTCTTCCAATTCCTCTTCCTCTTAGTGTTGAACTAACATTAGGCATCTTGTCTCTTTCCTGAGTAAAATAGTAAATTATGTTGGCCACCTTGTACTTGTTGTGAATATTGTTGTAAGCCAGAGTTGATTTTGCTCAAAAGAACCTTTCTTTCTAGCCTAAATTTTCTTCCAAAAAGTAGTAGTGATCAAAATAAATCCCCATATTAGGGTTAATAATTTCCATAGTAGACTCTAGAGTCTAGAGAGAATGGAAGTGAATCCAAAATTTGGTATGTTTTTTTCTTCTGAATCTATATCTCTATAATTCTTATAAAATTGTATATTATAGCACTAACAAAATTTGGGAGCTTGTTATGTGAAGTTTGTGAGGCATAGAAAATGTTTCCTTAATATAGTTTTCAATACAATTCCTTTGACCTTTTCTGTCATGCTTCAAGTTGGAATGACTTTGTATCTAAATAGAGAATGCAAAGTTTTTTGTATAGTTCCACCTTTCCTGATATGCAAATATGTTTACCAATGTTGTATGTACTTACTCACCCTTATGAGTTTTGATTGACAATAATCTTTTGTCTCTATCAAAGTTTAAAGAACCACCTTTCCATTGTTGGGATGTATAGTGTATACTAGTGTCATAGCCAATTGAAGGAAGCTCCTTTGATGATTCATTTTTATCTGAAGTTTGCATACACAATTAATTTTCAAATATTTTTTCCACAAGTTTTCCTGTTTTTCTAATGACATATATCCAGCTTTAGGTCAAATCTTTCCATAGGGGTAAAATGAATTCTCTTGTGCCATCAATTTCCATGAGAATTGTTTGTATCTCCATTGTTTGAATAATAGTTCTAGTGATTTATTCATATTCTTGGGCTTCTCCATATTGATTAGAGGGATGGTTATATCATTTTTATTCTACCTGAACCCCTATAGAAATATTATTATCTTTTTTTGCATGTTATAACCAATAATAAATAGTTGATGCTATGAGTAACTCCTATTCAACAATTGATTATTTCTTATATAATATGGGAGCCAATAGTAGAATGATATAATAGAAGCGATATCATATATGAATTTAGTATCAGTTGCAACAATACATTAAATTGAGATCTAATAATATATATATTAGATCGAATAAGTTTTTTGGGGAATCCAATGAGTTGTATGAATATTTTAGTAGTATCAATAATGAATTCATCAATTGAAAGTTGTAGAGGTGCCTCCATAGCAAAATGTTTAGATATTGATTCCATAACAATAGGTTTGGGTATTGCCTTTTTATTAATATTTCCTCTTACGGGGTCACTTTTATGGGTCACGAAAGGTGACCAGGCACATTTATCAAGAAATTAGATGAGGGTGAACATCCCTTTATGAGATTTTGATACTTTTAATTTTTCTTAAGGGCCTTCAAATTTTGTCTTGAAACCTTATTTTCCTTCCTCAACTTAGAAATTTTCCTTTCAAAATTATAATAGGACAGTTTCATATATACTTACCTAGTAAAAGTATCAACATCCTTTTGTTTACTTCTTTGACTAGTTCCATAACAATATATTCAAAAGGTCTTGTGGCCAATATTTCTTCTTTTGTAATTTTTTGTAAAGGATTGTAAGTAGTTAGTATCCCCCTAATTTTGATGCATTTGTAGCAAATTGTTCTTCAATAGGTGAAACTACTTCTACAACAACTTATTCTTCAATAAGTGAGACTACTACTATTATATCAACTTGTTTTATAACAAGTTATTGTGCGATAGTATTCTCTATCTCATGAGGAGTTCCTTTAACAATTTCCTCTACTATTGTTTCTTGTTTAAAAATAATAATATTTTCTTATGTCCGTTCTTTTGTAACAACATTCATTTCTTCTCCCTTGTAGACCATATTGGTGCATTAAATAGTAGAAACCCTTGTGATTGATTCTTGTGTAGTAGAAATATAACTTACTAGTGATATTTGGTATGTAGTAGCACCAATATTTTCATAAGGACATGCCAATTTGGCTACATCATTGAATATTGTCCTCTTTTTCTTTGGATTCTGACTAAAATCCTAAATTTTTTGGATCTTTATCTTTTTCTTGTGGATGAAATCACTCCTATATCAATATGGACTTCTTCAATAATAGGGTGTGGCTGAATTTATTCTCTTGGGGAGAATTTACTAGTGGTTTTAACATCATTATTAATATAAATAGAATTTGATGCTTGCACTTATTGCTTAGGTCTATCAAAAATATGTTGATGTTTCCCAACACTTTCTTCCCCGTGTTTTTCTTATGCCTCTTCTTCTTGTTTTTCATCTACTACTTCTTATTTTTGTTCCTTTAATTCAACCATATATTCTCTTTTAATTTGAGGAGATATTTATAAGAACACTTGCCAAGACTTATTTGTCCTGGTCGAGGCATCCAAAATATATAGTTTAATTGTCTCATGAAGAGTGACACTTACATCAATATTTATCATATCTCTAACAATTTGCGTTGTCAACTATGGACTCTTTAGAAAAAAGTAGGGAATATTGATTAATTGTTGATGATGTAGGTGTGAGAGAATTTTAAATTGATAGCTAACAACAAGCTATGTAATCCTTCATAGGTTAAATATTTTTTCAAAAAATATGCTACAATTGGTTATGTGTGGCATAGGGAGGCTTCGAACCTTTTTGCCTATCCTCAACTATTTCATAACCCACCAAGATGTTAATCCAATAATTATACAACATAGCCTTTCCATGTAACTACCTTTCCATGTTTGTGGTGAACCAATTACTCTAGAAATGGATTCTTCAATCTCTTTCACAAGAATTTCATTCATAATTACTATGAACAAACATAAACTGTGTGCAAACTTCATAGTGATAAAGGAGTCAAATCCTTGCAATTTCCTAAGATACGTTACAATCATTTATAAATAATTATTGGTTGTATTTGTGTTGATTTGTTTGTATGAATTTGATGTTAATTTTTTACTCTTTGGCTTCAGGTCTAGTGAATAGTTCAAATGGTGAATATTCAAGATAACTCAACCATTTTTTATACCTTCTTTTTGGTGTAAGTTTCTTTCACTAGCCATTCATATTTTTGTAGTTGTGTTTCATTCAAACATTAATTTGGTATTTCATACATAAAAAATATATAATTACAGATGCATATAACTATATGTACCCCTTACCTCAACACATATATACAACTTGGAGATAAAGGTATCCCTTACCTAAAAACTTATGTTGGATGCCTTCTGCTTTAGTTCCTCTAAAGTTGGTCCATTTAATCAAGAAAAGCAAGGAGAGTTGGTTATTTTTTCATGAATATGTTTTTTAGATAATTATGTGGTTCTTCTCACTAAATGATAATTTTTTCCTTCAATTTTAGATTAATGGTTCACTTGTTAGAAAGTATATCAAGGTTATGATGGAACGAGGTTCAACCCTGATGGTTTCTTCTCACTCCAGTCAATATATTTACACTACAGAAACTAACACATGGAGTGAATTTTATTTTGAAAGTTTGTGTGGTATTTGAATTTCCTATTTTTTAAATTGGACATACGAATCATGTTAATTTTTCAATATTTCTTTATGTTGTATCAATTACTTAAGCCAAATTATAATTTCATTAATAATGTATTCAAATATATGAAATATAAGTAACCATAAAGTGTAACTAAAGATAGAACAATGCATGCAACGATAGAGAAGACGATATCACAACCATGAGAGAAAGATTGGTCCAAGACCAAGAAAAAAACAAACTGTGGGGGAAACCCTTTCAAATCTTCTTCTTCGATAGATTGTCTTCAAAATATTTCGGGAGAGAGTACAATGAGCCCAATACATTTATAAAACGGAAATAAAAATATCTTATCTACCGATTAGCAGATCTACAATAGAAAAACATGAATTCAATGTATCACCAATACCAAGTGATCTCAATTTCCAAGTTCTATATCTCGATGTAGAATACTGTCAATGATTGTTTCGATGCGACTGTGACTGTGTGACGAATGAGTGATGGAACTGCACAAGAAAATGACTGCGAATCAAATTAGATGTAATATTCCTAAATTAGCACATAGCTAATTAGAATATTAAATTTGATTTTTCTCTTAGATAGAGGAATAAGAGGGTATGGAGACCCATAAATCTCCTTAGTAGGAATAAACGACACTCCTAGTGTGAATGGAGGTCATCTAAAAGCTATATTGAAGACCCTTAGGTGTGAAAAGGGGTTGGAGCATGAAGACTGGGTCAACTTTGACCAAATCAAACAACACTGTTATGGAGGAGTGGCATTCATGGAGGGACATCACAGTTTTGGAGGGAGATTGATTGCATGGAGGTAGTTACCTAATTGAGTGGGTCCAAGGGTGAGGAAGCTCATAAATTATATAAGGAAGAGGATGGAAGCCATATGGGGTTATGTTTTTGAGATTATTATTTTGTATATGGTTTATTTAGACTTGTTGCTCTCTTCAGCTGTTTAGCTAAGATTGCAGTGCTGTTTAGCACAGGGTGTTCCTGAGTGGAAATCCCACCTCTTTCCTTGAGAGGCCTATTGGAGGAGTATTGCGCTACATTTCCACACTCAAGCTTAAGACCAAGCTACAAATTTCTTCATCAGCATAGTTTCTGCAGAATATTGTGTTGTGTTGTAGGGTGCAACAATGGAGAATTATATTGGGTGTCTTCAGAGCTAGTTTTGCAGTGGAGAAAGCTTTCCATCCATTGGAAGGATTGAAAAGAATCCCTTTGGGATTTATTGACACATTTGGCATAATTCCAAGGATTATTTATCCCCTACAACGCAGTTTCAGTCTAGATCTGCATTATTTTAGGGAGGAGTTGCAGGGGGTTGTAGTGGTTGTTTTGAGAGGTGATTTCTTCAGTGGAGGAGAAATTATTTCATCCGGAGGATCTATTGGAGAGGAGCTATAGGTTTCTACATCAGATTAAACCATATCTTCTCATTTCTATTGTTGTAGCATACCTTTAGCCCTAGGGTTGTAGTTTACATTGGTACAATGTGTGCATTTTCTGGAAACCCTCTTGGGTTGTCTTGGAAAGTTGATCTAGTGCCCAGATCTATATGTCTAGAATATATTGGGGCCTATATGAGTATTTTTATATCACTGTATGATCTTCAGCTGTATTTATGCTTAATATGACTATGGTATAGCAGCTCTTTGGCATTTTTATTGTAGCAGCAGCTTATATTTGGGAGTGATTGTTTATAGGAGGTTTGTTTCCTCATTTCATATGATTTATGCCTCACTATTTTGTATTGATTTGATGTTCTTATACATAATGTTATGGCTCCATATTGGTCTCCATTGTTGATGTGTTGATTTACACTGCTATTTCCAGTTTTTTGTTCATATATGTATGCTTCCCCATTTGGGAATATTACAGTGGTATCAGAGCATAATCTTGTCTCATCCTGTGGATCTCAACCACTATGCTATCAGGAGAATAAGAAGAAGGAGAAAGAGATCATAATGATGGAGAGGATGAGTTTTATCTCATCTCTTTTCAAATCTAAGAGGGACCTCACCAAGGAGGTCAAGAAAATAAGAATGGAGAGAAACAATGAGTCCTCTAAAGGGTTTCAAGAAGAGAAAGTTCCATGTACTTCCTATAAGAAAAATAAAGAACCAGTATTGCATAGAGCTCCAAATCAATACACTATGCCCTTTTCTTTTGAAGAAGAAGACAAAAGGCATGGAGATGGAGGACACTTAGATCATGAGATTATAAGTGAGCATCTTGTAGGATATAAGTCTCAACCTAGAGCTTTCAAGGAGAATATAACTCTCCCACAGTTCATTCAGCTCAAAGAAGAAAGAATACCTTGCAAAAATAGATTTATGTTGCATACATTTGATGGTTCATCCACATGTATAGCAAGAGCTTGGAGAATGAATTTGGATGCATTTTTCTTGCTACATCTAGTAGTAGAGAGAGAAGCTGTTGAGATTGCAGTGCTACACCTTGAGGGTGAAGCAAAAATTTGGTGGTTCAGCCATTTGAGTCATGCAAAAGTGGCTGTATATGCAGATTTTACTCAAAGGTTGATCAAGAAGTTTGGCAAGAAGAAATCATAGGAGAAGAGGCCTTCATCACCACTTGTTGTAGAAGCACTTGCATCAGGAGAAATAACACTTACACCTTTGCAAAGTGATCTTCATCTCTTTACTTTTAGATTCCCATGCACTATTCTAGAGATGCACGAGGAGGAGGAGAATTGTTCCAATGCTGATGCAGCCATAGAAGAGCATCCATCATCATTAGTAGTTGGGGAAGCCATCACACTGGAGGAAGGAACCCTTGTAGCAGTACAATATGTTCCCAAGCTTTACCAAGGTATGCACATGTATCCACTTTCTATTATTTCAGCACATCATATGGAGTATTGTGGGAATATACCCTTGTGTGACTTAGGGTCAAAGTACATTGCTGATTTGGATCAACAGAATATCACTGCACTGAGGACCCTTTATTTGTTGAAGGAGGAGGTATACAGTCATCCGATTATATCATTTTTTAGCTGCACACAACTCTTTGGGTTGGGGTGTAGGATTTTGGAGGATGGGATGAATGTTATCCTAAACAATACAATGCATAACTATATTTTCAGCATTAAGCATGAGCATGAGACAACAGATGTACCATCATGGATATCAGCAGTGGTGTGATGGAGCAGCAGTGATGGGTTGGGGGCCCAACCATTATTGGAGCATTACAATGACCTTTCTACATGTACATCAGAGGATAGACAGATGGTTGATGGAGGACATATTATGATAGATGGCATCTTCCATTATTATGATGGATACTTCTTGATGAGCACTTCACATCTTGATGAGACGTTTTTGCCTACATCTTATTTGGATCCTTATGGGGTCAACTTGGTCACTGATGAGTGGTATTCATTTGGAGATCTCCAGGAGGTTGCATTTCAACATCCCATGAAATGAAAAGACAAAAATCTAATTTGGGAGTATGGTATTCTCCATTGGAGGGATACCAATTTTGAGCATGATGATAGACACTCACCATTGGTTGGATGGGTGATGTTGATGAGAAAGAGGCTGGAAAGCCACTTTCAGATCTATGACATAGGGCAGCAGGAGGAAATTCTGCGTTGGCTACTCTTGAAAGAGTTTGGTCATCATATGACACATTCTATTTCAAAGAGTATCTTGGTGGACGGGACTTGGCATGGCACTTGCATCATATGGCAGCAAGTAGTTTGGGTGCATTGTGTTGATATGACATTCTTCATATCAATCATCATGTTTTCACCTCATGATTTGTATGATGGAGGTGTGATAAGGCAACAAGAGCTTGTGTTTATTTGGCTGCTCTTGGGAGATTATGGGCTATATTTCTCCCATACTTTGCAAGATTTTTCAAGAGAAAGGAATGGCACAATGAAAGTGAAAGGAGGCTACCCTTCAACATTGAAGGACCAGGAGGTACTTCCACATAGGGAGGAGCCTCCCACACATACCAACATGATGGTGGATGACATTAGCATATGGCATGTCAAAGAATGGAGTCATGGAGTGGCAAGAGCCTTATCACTAAGGCTAACAATGTTGTCACTTGGGAGTATGTTTCTATTGATGGGGTGTTCCAAGGGGAGTATGTATACCTTCATTTTTCAAACCTTTATGAGGATATTCTCATGGGAGGGCTCATCTATGGACCTCATTTTCAGCCTACCCACAGTGCATGATTAGGAAACATGCACAACCAACAACTTGTTGGGAAACAACTTGCCACATGATGTTCTACAACAACAACTGGTAAAACTGCACTGTATCCACTGGAGAAACCATTGGTACCATCCAAACTTGCACATAACCTTCAGTATTTTTCTTATTTGGATACCACACGGTGATGATGTATCATTCACTTTGTATGGGATGGTTTGGGTTCATGAAACTAGAGGAGGGTTCTTTGGAGATCCAGTTTTCCTTTTGTATCTTAAGGAAAACATCATTACAGCCCAATATCAGCAGCAACTGTACACTTTCCATAAGAGGAAAGAGAGACAACATGGGGTAGGCCATTTGGTCTATCATGTTCATATATGCAACCCACCTACACTATAGGAGCCAAAGGTGGAAGAACATTTTCATGAGTTACCATTATGGAGGATGACTCACTTTTTGTGGATGATAGCTTGGGGTTTGGAGCTTCACATGGGAGGGAAGATTCCCAATCACTTGTTGATCCCATGCCTCAATAAGGCCTCTAGACCTAATATAGTTGCCTCCATGGATATCCCACTTATTCATGATGACAACCATTTGGATTTTTCACCGAAGGCATACTTATACACTTGGGACGAGCAGCTTGAGGACATATTGATGAGAGAGCATCTTGTTCATTAGAGGAATTTATCATATGAGGATGCTACAAGAGGAAGAGGAGAGGCTCTTTAGTTCTATCCTTGCAGTTTCTTGAGGACAAGCAACATTTGGGAGGGGAGGACTGTAATATTCGTAAATTAGCACATAGCTAATTGGAATATTAAATTTTCATTTTTCTCTTAGATAGAGGAATAAGAGGGTATGGAGACCCATAAATATCCTTAGTAGGAATAAAAGACACTCATATTGTGAATGGAGGTCATATAAAAGTTGTATTGAAGACCCTTAGGTGTGAAAAGGGGCTGGAGCATGAAGACTGGGTCAACTTTGACCAAATCAAACAATGCTATTATGGAGGAGTGGCATTCATGGTGGGACAATGCAGTTTTGGAGGGAGAATGATTGCATGGAGGTAGTGACCTAATTGAGTGTTGCCAAGGGTGAGGAAGCTCATAACTTATATAAGGAAGAGGATGGAAGCCATATAGGGTTATGTTTTTGAGATTATTATTTTGTCTGTTTAGACTTGTTGCTCTCTTCAACTGTTTAGCTAAGATTGCAGTTCCTTTTAGCACAGGGAGAGTTCCTGAGTGGGAATCCCACCTCTTTCACTAAATTTCCACAGGTTTCTTCATCAGCACAGGTTTTGCAAAATATTGTGCTGTGTTGCAGGGTGCAACAGTGGAGAATTATATTGGGTGTCTTAAGATCTAGTTTTGCAGCGGAAGAATGTTTACATCCATTGGAAGCTGTAAAGAAGCCCCTTGGGCTTTATTGACATATTTGGCATCAGGACAAGGAGTATTTATCCACTACAACACAGTTTCAGTCCAGATATGCATTATTTTAGGGAGGATTTGTAGGGGGGTTGTAGTGGTTGTTTTGAGAGGTGTTTTCTTCAGTGGAGGAGCCATTCTTTCATCTGGAGGATCTATTGGAGAGGAGATGTAGGTTTCTACATCAAATTCAGCCATATATTCTCATTTTAATTGCTACAGCACACCTTTATCGCTAGGGTTGTAGTTTACATTGGCACATTGTGTGCATTTTCTAGAAACCCTCTTGGGTTGTCTTGGAAAGATAATATAGTGCCCAAATCTGTATGTCTAGAATATATTGGGGCCTATATCAGTATTTTTATATCATTGTATAATCTCTATCTGTAGTTATTATTAATATGACTGCGTTGTAGTAGCTCTCCAACATTTTGTATTGTAGCAACAACTCATATTTGGGAGTGATTTCTTATGGGAGGCTTGTTTCCTCATTTCATATGATTTATGCCTCTATATTTTGTATTGATTTTTTTTTCTTATACATAATGTTATGGCTCCATATTGGTCTCCATTGTTGATGTGTTGATTTACACTGTTATTTCCAATTTTGTGTTCATATATTGCTGCTTCTGTTAGTATGAATCTTAATTACAAGTGTATGAAAAAAGAACACTTTAGTTGTGCATAACAAACAACCCTAACAGCAAACACGACTTCCAATATCTTCAGATCTTAAATTATTTGATCAAGATAAATGCTGCAAAAATCTAGATCTATGCATCAAAAGACATTAAGCAGTAAATAAAAACGAGATTTACTCCATGCATCCAATAGGCAAGACAAGAATACGTTCAATGAATTTTATATTAAGGGCACCTGGGAGGAAAACATAGAAATATGTTACCAGTTCTCCTTAATGGGATGGGTTCTTGTAAGTCCTCAGAAGTACAGATCTAAAATTCCTCTCTCTTGATGGTGTAGAAAACACAGACAAAAAATGGAACTCAAAGGGAGCTCACAAGCAAAAAGATAGAAAAATATGACAATGATGGTGGATCAAAGTCATACCAAAAGTATAGATCTAGAGTGATCATTAGGCAACAAAAGATCATGAATGAATGGAAAAAATCTTCTATTTATAACAAAATATTGAGTTAGCCTAGATATTGGTGCATAATTAAAATATTATTAACCAAATCAAGATCCAACTTTTATGGAATATTTTATTATTTTTGTTGGAGGGAAAAGGAATTTGACTTGGGTCAAATCCCTTTATTTGTAAATAATAAATAAATAATTGATTTATTTATCATTTTAAGGATGTGGTTGAGTAATAATTAAATAAATAATGATTTATTTAACTATTTATGAGTGATATAGTCAAATTTAACAAGGAATATTATTTAAATAAGGTTTAAATAATTATTCCTAGAAAATAATAAGATAAATAATAATTTATCTAATTAATTTTCCTGTTTTGGGCTAAATATGATCAAGAATATTTTTTTTTTCTAAGTTAAAATATTTCTATTAAGCATTCAAAATAGAGATACAATTCGCATCCTCAGGCTTGGATAAATCCAAAGCTGAGGGAATCGATAGAGTATTAATGTCCAAAACAGGGTTGTACCGAAATGGAAAACCAACCTCTTGAGTCTAACCATGACGGCCTGCCCATAATGGGAAACCAGACTTCATAACAACATAAAAGTATATAAACAATTCTAAGCAAAGATAGCTAAAAAACCAGAGATTGATGGAGTTCGAAAGTTGAATTCTAAGGCGAGTCTTCATTCTGGTCACTGGGGGAAGGTGAATCCTCCAGGATCCTGCATATGTAGCCATAGTCAAGAGCGTCTGAGCCTAGGTCCTCATCTAGAAGAGGTCCCAACGGAGAAGAAGGACGCCAGCGACGTTCAACCAGAGTGTCCTGTGCTGCTCCATTCTGCATGAAAGCCGAGTTGTCCTGAGCAGCCATCAAGGTGCTCTCATCCTTTGACGTGGGGGGATCCCATATGGAGTAGACCCAGGAGCTTTGGCTCCTCTCTGGGTTCACCATCACTGTCTTCAGAAGCAGAACTTGAGGCTGGCTGCATAGGCATCGCTTTCAACTTGCGGGGGGGAATGGATGGAGCGGCGTCAATGGTGGATTAACGGGCCCGTTTCTTACCACGGGAGGAGGAAGGTGAGGCGAAGGATCTGGGGGGGAGTAGGGGAGAGACGGGAGGATCAGAAGACATAGCGGGAGCAGAAGTAAGAATTGGGAAGGAGGGAGCCAGAGCCGCCATGTCCCAGTCCGTAGGTGAGTTAAAATCTGGATGGAGAGCCATTTGCAGAGGGGGACGCGAAGGATTTCCTCTGCCCCCCGCCCCTCTATAGTGTTACCTTTGGCACTGCGGCATCTTTGTAGAGGCAGGACCCAGAATCGAAGCTCAGAAGTTGGATGGAGACCAAACAGGAGGCAAGAACCAGAATCGACGCCACAGAGCTGAGGGGTGTAAACACCACAATAGCACAGGGAAGGTATGCAGAGTGGGTAGGGGAGCCAAGGGAGAAGCGGGAATGGCGAGTAGCATAGTGCTGAGGAGATTAAATACCAGTAACGAGGAGTACGTCGATCAATGGGTGGTGCATGGGGCTTTAAAGCTCATCCCACACGGGAAGTTATGGTGCTGGGTTTCCCCAGGCCTCTTCACATGGGCTTGCCGTGTGGTAGAACACATGGCCGCCCCATGTACTCCCAAGATATCATATTTTTATTGCATAAATCCACCTCGGGCTGAAAGAAGGTAGAGTCTAGGGTAACATCAAACCACACTTAATCTGGTAGCTAGCCCTACCAGATCGGGAGAGGGCTCTCTCCTTGTCAATCTCAGCAAAAATAATCAGTGAGGCTTGAGATGACTTTGAAAAAGTTTGATTTTAGGCTAGGTATATATGTAAGGAGGTTGAATATGATTTTGAAGTTTTTTTGTTGGATCAAAGGGAGAGGCAGATTTTGGGTCCGGCGATGAGGCCTAGTTTTTGCAGAGTTCTGAATGGGGCAAGGAAGGAAATTGTTTTGATGCTTTGGATTGAATGAATGAATAGCTTAGAATAGTGAGGATATAAAGAGGGAAATAAGCTTTCAAGAATCCTCTTCAAACAGATGAAAACATGGAAAATTAAACAAAACTCAAGGCAGATAAAAGCAATCTAATGAATTCCACCTTTATAACTTGTTTGTTTAATTTGAGAAGAAAGGAGAAGGAAAACGATACAAATGAAACATCAGTAAACTTAAAATCACAGAGAGAAACACACCATAAAAACATATAGCCACATGGATCCCAAAGAGTGCTGCAAACCCTGGTCTATTCCTTTTCCAAAATTGCAGAGATGAAATGTACAATGAAGTGCCAAGCAATCCCAAGTGTCCGACCCTGAAAATGACTGAAGAACTACAAGATATAGACAAGCCTAACTCATCCCCATGCCTCTAGGGGTTGAGCTCACTATTTTAGGAGTTTTTTCAACAATATCTAAACTAATAACTAGAAAATAGGCAGTGGAACAGCTTGCCTCTATAAGATAGGAAACTAATTCATTCAGTTACAATTCACTTTTTGGCGAATGAATCTACTTACATGAGTAAAAATGTGCCAAAATTACATCAAAGCCATGAAATTAAATCAAGTTACATCAGGAGTTTCACATTTGGAGATAAAAAGTCAAACTGGCCAAAACTAGGTGAAAATCTGAACTGCTGAGTGAAAATTAGGCCAAAATTCCCAATGCGTCGTGCCTGAAATCTCTATGCGTCACGCCACTTTGAGGATGATTTTGAGGGATTTTCTGAAGTTCAAATTGAGTGTAGGATATCTCGTTGGAAATCTCTACCTATATAATTTCCAACCCAAGTGGAATTTCTGAATTTGGATGTCATTTGCCCCTGCAAAAATCAAATCTCCCAACACTGCTTCCTGTGTGTCCAGAAAGTGGAAGAAAGGCCATTTTTAAGGTGTTTTTGACCCTTCAAGCAACCCAAAACTTGTCAAAATCCTTAGTTAATGGGTAGGAATGATAAATTTTGATGAAAAATCCAGAAATGCAAGGTTTTACTCAAGAGGAGCTGCCAATTATAAGCGCGCGCCAAGTGGTGCGACGCGTCGGGCAGGAAAATCTGTTTTAAGGCCAAAAATTTCAAAATTGACAAAAAGTTTCCCAAATTTCTTGAAATTTGGGCTGAATGTCCACCATCAAGCACTATGCTGGGCCAAATAAGCTTTGGCCAAAATTTTGAGTCTATCATGCCTTTTGCGATGCTTTAATGCTCTCTTTAACTTTGCTTTCAGGATCTTAATTCGCGCCTTGCAAACATGATTTTGCACCCAATAATGATACTTCATGTGACTGCGCATGTTATTTTCCTTATTGGCCTTATCCAATAGCTTCTCAAGATGAATATTGACCCTCTCAAGCCAAGTCTCTCTATCAGCCTCAATCTCCCGCTCAATGGATGTCATCTCAGTTTGGCTTCTTTAGGCAGCTTGCTGGTTCTCACGGATGTTTTGAAACTCCATGATTGTTTGTTGATCTTCCAACTGTTTGTTTCAATGCTCCAGGTAGTTTATGATCCATTGGGCTCTTTTCAACTTGATGTTCAATGTGTCTATCTCCGCTTTCTGCTCCTGAATAGTCTCTCTCAACTTTGAGCTTGGAGAGCTCAAATCCTCATCAATCAGTATGAAACCTGTGTCTTGGCCTCCTGAAGGGCCCTCATCCTACATAGGCCTCTTACCTCTATCCTGTACCTGTACCTGTGCTTCTGATGACGGCAACGAGACCCCTTCCACCCCAGGTGGAGATAGTACTCGCCAAGGTGCTGCAAATAATCCTCTAGTGCCTCTTTAATAAGTGACATATCTCAGCACACTAGTAGTCTCTGCCTCCTAACCTCCATACTGATGTGAAGGTTCGCCTACATCATGAATAAGCTCTGGAGGAACCTGAGGAGCTGTGAAGAAATCATGGGAAATGAAATCCTCCCATGAAATACCCTGCAATCCAAGATCATGTACAACCATGATCTTAATGAGTGCATAGTGATAAATATTGTTGTACTACTGCTCAGGAGTTTTCCTCTGCACAAGAGTGGTCATCCTCTCGATATTCTGGCACATGAAATAGGGGGTGTTCATCATCCTCACCCTGGTGAAATGCATCAATAACTTGATATGGTAGGCATAGAGGCGTGAAAACCGGCCCTCACAACTGAAATATATGATAATGAGTTTCATCAGAGGCACATAGGAATCCTTTAGAAACTGGAATGGGAACACTTTGCTGAGTTGCCTCACAAAGCTAGGCCTGATATATGGTTCATAATGCACTCTGTCCACCTGTTGTCTTTTGTTCCACTTTTCACCCACATTCGGTATTTCGGTTGCTTGAGAGATAGTTTCCAGTGTCAAAGTGAAATTTACACTAGCAATAGTTGCCTGACCATCATGTAAATGCAACACAAACAAACGAGCCAACTCCTGATGACAATGAATCCTAGCAATCATTTCACAAAACTGATAGCATGACTACTCTCGAAAACATGCCATGGCAAGTGGGCAAGCCTACAATTCAGCCAATGAGGTGAGCTCTTCTCTTACATGTCTACCACTTTTATGAGGCCTTCTAGGTGCATGTAGCTCAGTGGTGGAATCACTATCTCGGTCATATGATGTATTAGTGTCTGTCTCCATGATGTCCATGCAAGGTGTATGTTGGCTTGTATGAGATGAAAATGAGAATTTGGTGCTTTTTTTTTAATGCCAAATATGTGTCAAATGAGAGGGACTATAGAGGAATAAGGGAGTAGGAACAATGAAGTTTTGTCAAGCGAAATTTTCCTTTTGAAAACATGTGATTGAGAAATTTAGGGACAAGGGACAGCCACTTGATTTTTTAGGATTTGGGGAAATTTTGAAAATGGGATAGGGATAGTGGGAATGAGATGAGTATGAGTGGCTTTGGGATGTAAGGGAATAGGGGATGGACTGTAGTGGTAGGATAACAGTGAGAGGGAGGAATAAACAAGGTGGGGAATAAAATTTTTTGGCACCAAAACCAATTTTAAAACTCTAACTTTAAAACCCTAAGGGAGCAACTCTCAACAAGATGATAGGTTTTGAGTTTTTCATTTAAACTCTCATAATCCACCTTCAAACATTTGTAAATGGCAATTAGAAAGTCACATGAACTTACTTGGAGCAAGATTGACCGAACCATTTCAAAAATTTGGATGAGATGACAATAATTTAGTTGTCTGCCTTGTGCATCGCGCAGTCAACCTAGTGCGCCGCGCCCCTTCAATGTGCCACACCCAAAAAAACTAACACACAATAAACTTGCTCGATGTGCCGCACTTAGCCTATCCGCTGCGACACTTGCCCAGTGCGTCGCGCTCAACAATTTACCTACACTCTTCGCTCCTCCACAATTTCTCTTGGCTCAATGCTATATTTGGCATGCAAATGGAGTTTTGAAACAATGAAAATATATTTTATGCCAAAGATTTTAATTTTTCATTTTGAAAAACCCATTTTGTAATGTTTGAAAACTTTGATACTTTTCAAAAGAACTCTGTTTTTCTTGTTTTTGGCCTTTTGGACTGAATGATGAGTTTCTTGTCTGTTTTGCAGGGATGGATGGCATGGAGTTTTGGCAAAGGCGACCAGGGCTGCGAATGAAGCATTATTACAATTGAAGAATTTTAAAATTGCATTGGATTTATTACAAAAGGATAAAATAGACAATTTTTCTTCAAAATAGGGTTTTGAAGAAAAATTATTCTCAAGCATTATGATGATGAAATTTTTTGTACTGATACCTTATTTGAAACTTCCTCATGTGCCTGTTGGCCATTATCAGACATTTTGAGACCAGATTGATAAAACCCTAGACCTAATGAGATTAAAAAAACCCTAAAATGACTCTTTGCTAACCAGGAGACCAAAAATGACTGTAAATTATTTTGATGAACAGAACTAGACCAGTAGGTACATGACATGAGGGATATAAGTGACAAGACCCTACCGTCAGATGATCCATGCTCCTAATGGAATGCAGCTGACTGAACTGAATGAGACACCAAAAATGAAATGAAACAAGAGAAATTTGATCTTTGACGGAGGGATGAAGATACTGACTCTAACACATATAGCACCCACATCCAAGGGATGGAGGTCGTTAAGGAATAGTTGTGTACAATGTTGGAGAAGGACTTCATCTTCAATGGAGTTGAGAGAGCCAATTCAAAGGGTCATGACGTGGTGGAATCATTTGTTTTCTAGAAGGTCTGCAACCTTGTTAGTAGAACGTCGCACATGGTGGAAGTCTATTGCAGAGTCTGTTCGGATATGATGCTTGAGAATGGTGATTCTGGTAGCTAGTCACCAGCTCTTGTTGATTTTGGAGGCCAAATAACCTGCCTGGATCAGCTTAGCCATATCAATTAAAATCTGAGAATCACCTTCGATGAAGAGGGGAAACAAGTGCTGATTCTTGGCTATGATGAGCCCTTGGATGAGGCCTTCCAGCTCTGCTTAGTTGTTTGTGTCCCGTCCAAGAGATCCATAGTATATCAAGTGTGCTTGACTGTGGGAAGTTCTCAATATGCCTTCGAATCCGATAGGGCCAGGGTTCCCTTTGGAGGCACCGTCAAAGTTTAACTTGTAGAGGCTAGAGGGAGGGGGAGACCAGTGATTCGGGGAGGGTGCCACATGGAATGAGGGGAGCTCCGAGTGGGGGATATTTGCAGACAAAGGTTCCAGCTAGCCCAAATAATATGCTTCGTTTTGAGAGAAGGGAGGTTCTCATTCGTCCAAGAATGAAGGGCGAGTGTCTCCTGTAGATGGCTACAAATCATGTTCCAAAGAGTCTCAGTGGAGGTGCAAAGGTCCTTGAAGATTCGATGATTACACTCTTTCTATATCACCCATAGGAGGTTTCTCTGGGAGTATGGTCCAGAGAGCGTTGATGATGCTACAATGAAAAGGAGAGGCATGCCAGTTACGTAAAGTGTTAATGATGTTTCCCGCTATTCGGTCTGATTGTCTGCTAAGGAGAGTCACTTTGTCCCAGATATCCATGGCTATCAGACATTCATTGAAGAGATGTTCCATGGTTTCTTCCTTGATCCCGCAAAGGGGGAATTGAGAGGGGCGAGTGAATCCTCTGTGGCGAAGATTGTCCCAAATGAGTAAGCGACACTTACTCAGGAGCCAAAGAAAAGTGGAGATTTTTGGCCAATTTCTAGAGTGCCAGACTTTGTCCCAGATGCTATGAGGTTGAAGAGGAGGGAGCAGGAGACTGTAGGCCTCTTTGGTGGAGAACATGACCGACGAGGTGTAGCCCCATCGAATGTGATCAGGATCCGTCAAGATTCGAATTCGCCGCCTGTTGAGTTCCTCCACTATCTCGAGTGTAACAGTAAGGCCCAGCTAAGAGCTCAGATGCTCAACCGATAACCACTGACAAAACTAGTTGTTGGTAGTGTCTGAGTGGCTCTAGAAGGTGTTAACACTAGGCTGGGTGAGTTTCTCCAGGGTTTCGGGCCAGTCTGAATTAGGAAAAAGATCCACAAGCTTTGGAATTTGTTGCCAAGAGTTGTGCCAGAAGTTTGCAGAGCCGCCGGATTTGACCTCCCAAAAACTGTGGTCACGTATGAGAGCGTGATGCTGGCTGGCAGCTTTCCAAATGAGAGATCCTGCTTGATCACCTTCATATCAGACTATATTATTGAGGGGCCATTTTCTCGCATATTTCTCCACCCACATCCGCACCCATGGGCTGTTGCTGTTGGAGACCCATTGCCACCAGATTTTAGCCCCCATGACCTTATTGCTGAGGTGAGGATTTTGTAGCTCGACGCCACCTATGCACTTGGGCATGCAGACCTCCTGCCATTTCACCAGTGCCCACTTCCTTTTCACTTTGTTTCCTCGCCATAAAAAGGTGCGTTGGAGGTCACGGAAAGCTTTGAGTACCCATTTAGGAGCAACGAGAATGGAGAAGAGGTAGAGGGGCATGGATTGTAGGAAATATTTGACCAAGATGAGCCTGCTAGCCAAGTTCAGGGCATAATGGGTCCATAGAGATAAACACACTTCTAATATTTCTAACAAATCCCGCTAGGAAGACTATTTAAGGACCGAGTCCATAAGAGGAGCACCTAGGTATTTAAAATGTAGCGAAGCAATGGAGAAACCTAGGATTCTGGCTATATTCTGCTGGGTGATCAGAGGGGTGTTGAAAAAGAATATTTGGGATTTGGAATTATTGACTAATGGCCCAGCTGCCAGAGATAAATAGTCAAGGATGGATTTGAGGGCAGAGGCTTATTGGACCGAAGGGTGACCGGACAGCATGTTGTTGTCAACGAACTGTTGCTGCAAGATGGGAGGCTTTTGATGGAGACGCAGCCCACACAGAGAGTGACTTTGAATGCTGGCTTTGAGGAGCCTACCCAAACCCTCAACCATGATAACAAAGAGGAAAGGGGACAGAGGGTCACCTTGCCGGATGCCTCGCGAGGGAGAGAAGGGTAGGGAGGGGGCGCCATTGAGGAGAATGGAGTAAAGGGGAGAGGAGATGAGGCTGAGAATCCATCTGATCCAATTTTGACTGAACCCAAAGGCCACTATAATTTGTTGTATGTAGCTCCAACTAAGCTTGTCGAAGGCAATTGAAAGATCTATCTTGAGCATCATTCCTGGAATCTTGAAGGTTCTTAGGGAGTGCGCCACCTCGTGCGTAAGGATTATGCCATCAAGGATGTGTCTCCCTTCGACATAACCAGTTTTCTCAGGGGAGATTAGGAGGGGAAGGAGAGGCTTAAGATGATTGGCTATGACTTTGGAGACCAATTTATAGACGACATTGCATAGAGCGATGGGTCAGAATTTGTTGGGGGTGGAGGCTTGATCTTCTTTGGGAATAAGGGTGATGAAAGTGGCATTAAGATCTGGCAGCATCCAGTGCATGGATCTGGATTCCTCAACCATTTCCAAAATTTCTTGCCTTAGGTCCTACCAAAATAAATGGAAGAAATTAGTAGTAAAACCATTTGGCCCCGCAGCCTTCCCCACTTTAAGCTGAGCCATGGCTTGATCCACTTCTTGGAGAGTGACTGGCCTGTGCATCATTTGGTTGTGTTCTTCCGTGATCAGCGTGGGGATATGACAGGTAATTCTTTCTATGGCCGCTTGATGCTCAAGAGGGGGCCCCATGAGCGTGGATTTGAAGTGATCTTGGAGTTCCTGTTGTATTTCTTCATGAGTTTCCAGGCTTTCCCCTTGCTCGCTACGGAGGATGGAAATGCGGTTGGCCATTCTTCATTGTATGGTGGATCGATGGAAGAAGGTGGTATTATTCTCACCTTATTTAAGCCATCGAATTCGGGACTTCTATTTCCAGAGTGTCTCTTCTTGGAGTTCCCTTTCTTTGATCCTTGCTTTTAGAATCTTCTCCTGAATGGCCCGGTCTTTAGAGCACCCAGAGGCAATGATATATTGTTGGAGCTTCTCCATTTGATCGACCAGATCTTTATGTGTTTGGAAGATGTTGCCAAAAGTAGTCTGATTCCATCGCTTCAATTTGGATTTGATAATTTTTAGCTTCTGCTGAGTGTTATACATGTAAGATCCATTGAGAGGGGGGATGGAGTGCCACCAGTGCATCACCATGTCTCAGAAGCCTAAATGAGGAAGCCAAAATTGTTCAAAGAGAAATATTTTGCGACCATTCTGATTTGGCCTTTCCCATTGGAGGTAGATGGGCCAATGGTTTGATCCTGCCACTGGGAGGATGGAGGAGAATATGTCTCCTTGAGCATGAATTACTGTCTCAAAAAAAAGGAATCGATCCAGTCTTGAGGCTATGAAATTGGATCCGATTTTACGATTGTTCCATGTGTGACATCCATTAGCAGTGGCTATTTCAATGAGTCGATTTTGGGAGATGAAGGATCTAAAGTGGAGGGAGTCCTCTTTGAGGATTGGTCGGCCTCCTCTATTTTATTTCATGCTAGTTATCATATTGAAGTCTCCACCTAGGATCCAGTGGGGATAGGGATTCTGCACGTACAAAGCCGATAGATCATCCAGTGCATGGATCTTGCTGGCGATCATCTGAGGGAAACAAACATTAGTAAGGAGACGTTTGAGATGGGTGCCAATGAGGTGAAAGGAGGCTTGAAGTGGCGGGAGGTGTGAAAATGTGAGAGGGAGATGATGGCAGGGTTCCAAGCAATGGCCAAGCCTCCAGAGGCTTCATTTGAAACTACAGCTATAGTGTCACATCCCAGCCAAAGGCGAGATAAAATGGAATGAAATGTAATACTGGTACATTTTGTTTCCTGCATGAAGAAGATGGCAGTTTGCTGTGGAGAATACTATTTTTTATCATACGACACTTAGAGGGGTTATTGATCCCTCGAATGTTCCATGATATGAGCTTCATTATAAACCTGTGGGTTTCAAAAATTTGAAAAATTTCGTCAACTTGGGATATCTTCCAGATTTCACTAGTTGATCTCCCAATGTGATCAGCCTTTGTAGATCAGTTGGCCGCCCACATTTTCGTGATTCTCTGTTAATATTGATAGTATCCCGGGGAATAAGTTCCCCTTGAATACCCAGACGCATGCTTCCTTTTAACAATTTCACCTTCAATAGATGTTAGTATGAATCTTTCGTCGTAAAAGATCACTTTAGCTAAGCATAAAAAATAGCCCTAACATCGATTATCGTTGCAAAATATCTTTAAGTATGCTGCATAAATCCAGATCTAAGCACAAAAGACAATAAGAAAATAAAATATAATATGGCTCCATGCATCCAATAGACAAGACAAGAATAATGTGTTTAAAAGAATGTTTTATGTTATATTAAAGAATGGGGCACCTGAGAGGAAAACAAGAAAGGCGTTTTCCGGTTCTCCTCAATGGGATGGGTTCTTGAAAGTCCTCAGCGTTTCAGATCTAAAATTCCTCTCTCTTATTGTGGTAGCAAACCCTGAAAAACATAGAACTCAATGGGAGCTCACAAAGAAAAAATGGAAAATGGTGACCAAGAATAGATCCAGTGTGATCTAATGCAATGAAGGTGACCAATGAATGGGGAAAACCCTCCTATTTATAACAAAATATTAGGGTTATCTAGAACTTGTTGCATGAATAAAATATTATTAATCAAATTCTAGAACCACCTTTCAAGAATATTTTATTATATTTGTTGGAGGGAAAAAGGTCTTTTGACTTGGGTCAATTCCTTTATCAATAAATAAATAAATGATTTAGTTATTATTTTAGGGAGATGATGGGGATATAATTAAATGAATAATCATTTATTTAATTATTTAAAAATGATTTAGTCAAATTTAAATAGGAATGTTATTAAATAATGATTTAAATAACTTATTCCTAGGAAATAATTAAATAAATAATGATTTATTTAATTATTTTCCTTGTTTTGGGTTAAATATGACCAGGAAATATGAACAAATGTTATTTTACATTGTGAAAGAAATTTTACTTAGGGTAAAATTGGTCTTACATGGTGTACTTGGGTTCATCTAATGATAATGAGTTAGATGACCAAAAAATTGGTGTAACAGATTGCCCCCCAATGTATGAGTGTTAGGAGCAAATCGTATGACCGAAGTACATTGTAAGAACTCAATCACTAGGTATCAAGAGGGAAGTGAGAGAAAGGAATGTAAGGTAGTCTTAATGTGCTAAAGGACTAGACCCGGAGGAGATGAGACTTACAGGTGCAACAAGTCTCTAGGTGATGAAGTGGTACCAGTGTTAAAGGCGGTGGGGGAGGCATACCTATGCCCACCGAGAAAATAGTACACATAATAAGGCGCCCAGAAAACCATGGAATGCAATAATGAAGCATGTGTTGGCTTAAACATGAGCCAGAGAAATAAAATGGTGAATCCCACATACATACGATGCCTGGAATAACCATCAGAACTTATACAAGAATATTTTAGTACATGAGATACAAATACACCCAAATGCTCCCTACACACGGGGAAGGGCTCACAACATCAGACTGGTACATGAAAATTGAAGAGGTGCTGCAAGTGGTTGAGGCCGATATCATAGAATGAGAGGGACTGCATCAAGGGCAGAAATGAAGAAGTTATCCGGGCATGTGGGGGGCTACCTGTAGGGCCACCCCCTCAGGAGGGTTGAGACATCTCACACATGCCGGGGAATCACCAATAGCTGCTGCTGCATCACTGTACCATCAAGTGTATAGATCACCATAATGCTGAGAAGAGCTGGAACCAAGGTACATTGCCCCCTAGACCTGACTTCTGGATTAAATGAGCTGATGTCAATAGAAGTAGGTCCGCCATAGGTGAGGCAATACGGGAACCCCAACTAAGGCATGAGGGAAAATAATAGAGCGACGAACAAGTAGATACTGATAATGATGATGGAATGAGGGATACGAAGGAGCGGTTGGACGACCTCCCTTGTTAGAGCATAAAGGGCATGAATGGCTTGGCAGTGATTAACAAAATATTATGAGGGATAGGGGACAAGGGTACTGAAGGCCATAATGTGTGACACGAGAGAGGGATCAAGCAAGAAAGGATGGAGAAATATAGCGGGGTACAAAGGGACTCAGGATAGACTCCATGGATGTGATGATGACTCGACTCGGATGCTCTAAACAAGGGCGACTCAATGGTGTTGCCTCATAGTACGGGTCCAATGGGGGACCATAAAAGCATGAGTACAAGAGGGTAGCTCATGATGAAAATCAACATGAATGAAGACAGGTAAGGAGGCAAAGTGGTGCCCCAAGTACAAGTGTCGTAAGTGAAGAAATTCAATTATAAGAAGAGGTGAATAGACCCTTCATGGACAAAATGTGTCCTGGTGAAGTATCAAAACATGAAAAACTGACAGATACCCATTTGGGTGCTCAGTTAGAGCTTTCCAACGGTGTGGATGGTATGTCAAATGGGGCTACGGTTTGGTCGCAGTGGGCGAAAGAAAAAACAGGGGTTTTCTTCTAATAAGGAATTTTCCCTCCAAAATCATTCATTTGCTTGTGTAGCTATGGTGAATGTGGAGAGGGGAGAAGGCCCTAAATCTTGTGGTGGTCGTAGCGGACAAACCGACCGGTGGAATTGTGATCCGTCAGTTGCAGGTAAGAGGCCTAATCCTACACTTTGTTTTTGATGGATTCAAGTTGCAAATTAGGGTTTTAAATCTCAGTGACTATCCTTACTTCTTCATTACGGTTGGGTCGCACTTTTTGGGGCAAAATCTACGACCTCGGATGCAGGTTTTGGCCTGAAAAGTGCGACCTGGCCAAGGATTTGCCCAAAAAGTGCAACCTAGTAGATGTGGGAAGTTTTAGTGCTGTTGTGGGCTGAGGTTCAGTTTTTATTTAGGTTAATGTAGTTTTGTTGATCTGTAGACTGACAAAAATGATGGTTTTGTGCAGATATGGCAGATATACGGATCAAGTGGAGAGAGAGAGAGACTTAGGTACATTACAGATATAAATCCAAGTGGATCAGGGTGTCCATCATGCATTGGCTCAGTATGGGGTTCTGAAATTTTTGGAGAACCCTTTGATGCGGGTTGGAGAGCCCTTGTTGGCTTGGATTATCAGTTATTGGGATCCAGATCATGAGGTGTTTATAGTGCAGGGGCACAGGATCGAGCTGACGATCCAGGATCTATATTTCTTGACTGGTCTCCCACCATTAGGGATGGTGGGAAATACACAACCAGTGTTACCACGAGGGCATAACATTATGGAGTTTGTTGAGCGACATTGTCGACCAGGTGTCCAAGTAAAAGGGACTCGGATATCCATTGGGGATCTAGAGAGGTTGGAGACCCGGGTAGTGGCCGCAGCAGTGTTGCGGGTCTTGGGGAGCCAGGTGTTCCATCACATCACTGGAGGGAAAATGATGATTGTAGAGAGTATGTTGGGGGGGACCTACTATGGGTGGGCCCAGATGATGTTGGTGTCGGTGAAATGATAGTTATCGCTATGCAAGCAGCAAGTGAATCATGATTGTGCCTATAGGACGGTGTTGTGTTCTTTCTTCTTTGAGAAGGTCTTGACCTTGCGACCTTGTATACAGTTACCTGATGGAGGTCCGAGAGAGCCTCGGATGTGTCGGTGGGGACGATTACTGTGTAGAGGAGGAGGAGGGGCAGTTGGATGGGTGTTCCAACCAAAGTTCTTCACCCATTTGGATTAGATGCCACTATACATAGACGACTATCCCTATAGTGGGATGAGTTATTCCGGAGATCCGGACTTGCCGCTTCCGCCTGGTCGAGTGTGGGGGCCCGGTGGTAAGTGACAAGTTGCTAATATGTTACGTGCATTTTAGAGTTTGTGACTAGTATTCATGGTACTAATTGTTATATTTTTTGGAATGCAGATATAGCTCTGTAAAACCGGCTGGATATATGGGACGACCGACAGCAGCAGGAGCTACAGGTGCAAGTGGATCAAGGACATCACAAAACGAGGATATGGCCTCTATGGTGGAGGACATCCGTCGTAGATGTGAGGGGTTGTTGACCGGTGTGTCGGAGCGTGGTTGGTAGGATTTAGATGACCAGTACATAGAGTTATGTATTGGGCTACCCTCGGAATGGCGAGGGATCATGCGACGCATGGTGATGGCTGGTTAGACTGTGCATGATCTATGAGTTGCGGGAGCAGATCCATTGGCTCGGCACCCTCCAAAGAGTGATTAGATGTAGGGCAAGTGGTGCTCCCCAGCGTTGATGTAGGGGCAAGTGGTGCCCCCGATTTTGTAGTTTTGTTTTTTGTACCATGCGATGGGAATCTTGTATGTTTCAGAGAAGATGGACTCTAAAAACACATGTTATGTAATATATATATGATTTATGTACATTTTGTTGATGATGTGAGATGTTATTGTCTTGTGTGTGATAAATTCCAGTCTAGAACATGATCATCGATTTGATCTACGTAGTGATTTTGATGTCGAGGGATATGGGTGAAAGTAATGAATCTAAATTCACGTATCAAAATTTGCACCCATAGATATTGTCTAAACATGATAGGGTTATGCATGCGATAGACACCATTAAGTTGTAAGACAAGAAGCAAGGAATCTAAATGAACATGTAGATGGAGGATGTGATGAGAGAGAGCATCGGCTAAGAGGCCACGTACTGCATCATATTCAGCCTGATTATTGGTGGCATTACCAATGCAGAGCCCATTTGCAGGAACCAGGGTATGCAAGGTGGTAAAGATGGCCCATGCTGCCGAAGTGAGATTCCGGGAAGAGCGAATTGCCCCATCGGCATAGCCAAGATAATGGGTGGAAGAGAGGGCCGATGTAATAGTGTCGCAGGACAACAAATGGGAGGGATGAGAAAAAGGATGGCAGCATGAGTAGAGGATAGACATCCACTGATAGCTATGGGAGGAAGCAGTCTGGGTAGGAAGTATAGGACTCAGAGATCGATGAGAGGGAGATGAATGGGAACTATGGGATGAAGAGTGGGAACTCAGGCTGCGAAGAACATCGAAGATACAGATGGTGTGATCGTGATTATGGGAGGGAATGGAAGGGTCAAGGGAACCGTACGACTTTGAAAATTTACCTAAATCAACAGTACGGGAAGCGAGGCACAGATACGGGTCATCATGGGGAATGACAAAAGAACAGGTAAAAATATGGTCAAAACATAAAGAGCCCGAGAAAGTGTCTAAAGGAGGATCAAGCAGAACAGATGGAGTGGATTCGGAGGGAATGTACTCCAATGGTTGCACGGATGATGATAGGTAGAGGAGGGGAGCAAAAAATTCTGACATTTCAACATCAGGGGGAGGAAATTCAATGGTAGCAGGAAGATCCTCGAGTAGACCTGACGCATATTGAGCAAGGATGGGAGAGGCGGATTGATTTTGTTCAAGGTCATACTCGCGAATGACCTCTAAAGAGGCTTGGTAATGCATGAGGTGAGGAAAATGGTGAGAGTAATGGCCATGGACACCGCACAGAGCACAGGGTTTGTTGGTGCGAAGATCTTTTGAGGTCTTGGCTACAGATGAGGAAGAAACATAGGTTTCAGGGACCGTAGATTCAAGGAATGCGAGACCATGGGTTGGATACGGGGCAACTCAGGACAAGTATGGGTGGGATGACCGATACCGTCACACAAGGCACAAGGCTTGGCAGGTGGGGGAGGGGGAGAGGTAGGGTCGGGTGCGGTGGCCTTGTCTTTGGATGCCCCCTTTCGAGTTTTTATTTTCTTTCCTATAGGGGTTGCAGCATGGGGAGGGTCCTGCAGAGGGGCTAGGGGCACTGTAGCGGTGGAAGGAGTGAAGGGAATCAGTTGCACCGGTGTCACAGCTATGTATGGTTTGGGGTGGCCCAGTGGGGTCTTGGCTGGAGGAGTAAGATACCATACTGGAATTACCAAGGTTAAATTAGGTAGGGAAAGGGTGGCCATGACAGGGACCGAATAAATGCCACTGGGGGGACCAAGGAGAGGTATTTTACCGATGGGGTAGTGACCAATAGGGACGGCTCCCATATGGTGGGGACCTAAGGGAACCAACTCAGGAGGGAAGGGAGGTTCCTGAGTGGGAGGTGGATGGGAAGGACCAGGCGGAAAAGGTTCGGTCGACTTAAGCGAAGAGCTAGGAGCAGGTTGCGGTGGGTGAGAGGGAGGTTGCTGACTAGCCAGAGAAGGCTGTGGAAGGCCAGCCTGGGATGATTGCATCATGCAAAAATTCGCTAAATTGGGGTCAGAGACAGGAGGAGGGTGAGGACCAAGAAAATTTCGAAGCAAAGAGGATTCTTTGTAGACGCCGGGGGAAACACTAGTCAAAGAATCAACAGTGGGTTTATTAGTGATGGTAGAGATGGTGTACTCAGGGGAGGTCTGAGATTTTGGTTCATGGTAGGTCAACTGGTCAATGGTGACAATATTTCCATTATGAGGAAAGAAAATCTTGCGGTGGACTGCGGATGGGACGGCAGACATGGCATAGGTGTAAATACGCCCCAAGAGAATGTTGTAGTCAAGAGGAGCGTCAATAAATTCTACGTTGACACAAACAGTCTTGCCTACAAGGGTGATAGGAAAATTACGGAATAGGCCAATGGGCTGGGAGGCATGGCCATCCCAAGCATGAAGGGTGATTGTGGAAGGGGCCAGCTTAGGGGATCCGAGTTGTTTACAAACCGAAGTGGACATTACGCAGGTAGATGCCCCCTCGTTAATAATACACTGAGCAACATTGGCATTGTGGATTTTGACGGGGATTTGGAAAGCAACGGAAGGAGGAAGAGGGTGATGTTCTAACTGACGGGCGTCGAAATCAATCAATTTCTCATCAGCAGGATCTACAGTGCCCATGGCAGATAGTAGAGCCTTCTTTTAGGAAGGACACGACTGGAGGAGTTCCAGTGTTAAAATGGCAGCAGGAGATTGCGCCAAATCATCTACTATGTTGTAGGAGTGGGCAGCCCAACCAAAGGCAGCAGTTCAGCATAATGGTCCCTTAGAAGTCTTGGGATGAACCTCAGCTTTGGGCGGAGGGAGTTGCAAGGGACCATTAGGTGTCGATAGAGGCTCTGTAAGACCTAGAGATGGGGACTTGGAGACAGACAGAATGGGAGGCGTGGAATACTAATGGGATCGAGTTTGAAGGTTAAGGTCAACGGTGAGCGGTTGGTCAGAGGCCATCATGAGAATCTGGTAATTGGAGGAACCAGAAGGGGAAGGTTGAGTGGTTACTCGGGCATGAGGCGGTTGAGTGGCCACGAATCCTTGTTGAGGGAAAGGATCAGTAAGCACAACAGGTTGAGAAGTAGCTGGATTGGGAGGGACAGTAGGGGAGGAGTTTTGTCCTCGTACGGTGGTCTAGGACTCCCACATCTACCTCATTTGTGGTAATAAGAAACAATCGTGAGTGTAATGACCATAAACACCGCAACACAAACAAGTCTTATTGGTGCGAAGAAGCTTGTCTGGCTTGGGCTGGGAGCCCTGTGGCTGGTTGGCATTGGTAGGGTCAATACTGGAAGGATTGGATCTATGACTACCAGAAGCGAATTGATTGCCTCTTCTCCTTCTTTGAGAAGGAAGAAAATTAGGTGCCCCCTGCTATGAAAATACTTGCCCTGGAGGGGGTAGTAAGTGCGGTTGCGGGGGTGGAGAAGGCAAGGGAGTGGGAGGTCCAAATGCTGGAGGAGGTGGGACACTAGGTTGTAGATAAGGATAAGGGGTAGGGTGGATAGCATTGAGGTAAGCAAGAGGGTGGGCAAAAGGAGGAGGCATGCCATAGCCTGAATACATGCTACCTGGAGGGGAAAAAGTGCCGGAGGGGCTGGCCCCTCCTGGAGGGAAACCATAGCCCAAAAGAGGTTGGGGAAGGTATGTGACAAGGCTCCAATGATACCGTACGCAGAGTGAGATGCCCCCGAGGCAGTAGGGCCACTAGGCTTGGGGAGGTCAGGAAGGACGGTATAAACATGACCAGATTGGGCGTAGATAAGGTCATATTTCAAGGCTATTTGGAGGGTGGCTTCTTCGGTTTGGGGAAAATGGGATTCGACATCTTTGCAAATGGGAGGTAAGAGAGAGCAAAGAAACCAGTCCATGTAAACCCGATATTCAAAGGGGGGGGTGCGACATAGGCTCTGTCTTCGTCGCCATTCCTGCACATGAGCGGAAAGGTGGGTCGAAGAGTATTGATGGAAAGAAGTTAAGAGTTCAGTACCAGTGTCGTATCGGAGAGGGAGCTGGAAATAAGATAAAAAGGCTTGGGAAATGGTCGCAAAAGTGGTATGGGAAGAGGTGGCTTGATCAACATACCATTTAGAAGTTTCACCGGTAAGTGTGCGTTGGAACAAACGAAGATGGATGGAGTCATCGGTGATGGAATTGGAGGAACACCACATGTGGAAAGATCGAATATGGTTGGAGGGATCTTCACTAGCAAGGCCTTCGAACTTGGGAATGTCAGAGGGGAGCTTGGTTGGCATAGCAGGCCAACTAACATCATGGCGGATAGGGTCATTTATCAGTTGATTGAAATCGGGGAGACTAAGGCCAGCCATGTAAGGGAGTAATGGGGCAGTAGAGGTAGGTCCCGTAGTGGTTCCACTGGAAACAAACCCAGTAGTACTACTGGGGTTGCTGCTGGTAGTAGGCCCTGAAGTAGACATGGTGAAAGTGACCGGGGGAGAACCAGGAGTAGGGGGAGAAGCCAAACAATCAGAAGAAGAGTCGGAGTGCGGACTCAGGGGAGGACTTACTCGATGACGACGGGAAGGAGGAAGTTGACCAAGTGGAAACTGAGGGTGAAGGCCAAGAAGTCTCCGGGAGAGGCGCCTTGGGGGCGCAATGCTGATGGGAAGAATAAAAACCGACAAGGGCAAGGAGGGATAAAATCAAGTGAGGTCAAGGGCAGAGAGGTGCAGTGACAATTGATTTTAAAGTCTTTGCCAGGTGGTGTTAACCAGGCGCTTCTTCACTTAGGGTCAGTGTGTGGCGTGGGTTAATTTTAATTGTTTAAACACAGACGTTTTGAGAGTAAAAGAAAAAGTGTGCTGCGTAACTGAAAATAAATCTGCAGTAAATAAGACGGAAAGAACATAAAATTAACATCTAATCAATGCATCAATCTAACCCAAGAAGGTGAGTCTATCAAAACTAGTCTATAAGAGGGAAAAACTAAGCCAAGCATGCGAAAAGGAGGCCAATAGATCTAATGTCAGGAGGGACTGGGATCTAAAGGAGAAATCTGCTGAAAAGAGGTGCAGAGAACAACAAAGAGGCAGAGGCAAGGTTGCTGCTAAAAAGGAGGATATTAGCTAAAAATAGGAGGGACAATGAGGCGGCCCTAGAAATGAACCCAAAAAAAACTATATGATGTGATTTGAAAGGGGGAAGAGTTGATCTAAAGAGATCTGAAGCTAAGGTATCAGATCTGAAAGCAATAAGGCTGAAACTCTGGAAATTCAGACTTCTAAAACAGCAAAAACTCTCCCACAAAAAGTGGAGGGTAGTAGAGCCCTAAGGGGAAAGATTCCCACTTAGTTGAGTGAAACAGATCAGAAACAGGTCTAAACGGGCAGAGGCAGAGGCTGGAAAACCCTGACAGAGGCTTCAGAAAAACCCAGAAAAAGTGCTGGAAAATTACAGAAAACGGTGTAGGTCACAGGTTTTGACCTGTTTGGCAGTCCAGGTCACAGATTTGGGGCAGAAAAGTGCGCCCTCAAGGCCAGGTCACACTTTTTGGGCTGATAAGTGTGACCTTCAGATCTGGCTCTTTCAGCAGTAGATTTCAGAAAAAAAAATTCGTCTCAGCTGCGGCTGATGTCTGTCACCTGTGCAATAAGGCCAGAAACACACGGAAGTTAAAAAATGGACTGTTTGAGGGTTTTAGAGGTGAAAAGCACCATAAAAATAGGAAAAACATAAAATGGAAGAGAAAACCTAGGGTCTAAAATAGTTGGATATGTAGGAAGATATAAAACGACAACGGTCGCAAAAGAAAGCCTATGTGGAGTCTCAAATTGTTAGTATGAATCTTTCGTCATAAAATATCACTTTAGCTATGCATAAAAAATAGCCCTAACATCGATTATGGCTGCAAAATATCTTTAAGTCTGCTACACAAATCCAGATCTAAGCATAAAATACATTAAGCAGATAAAATATAATATGGCTCCATGCATCCAATAGACAAGACAAGAATAATGTGTTTAAAAGAATATTGTTACACCATTTTTTTGGTCATCTAACCTATTATTATTAGATGAACCCAAGTACACCATGTAAGACCAATTTTACCCTAAGTAAAATTGCTTTCACCATGTAAAATAACTTATTTGTTTATATTTCCCGGTCATATTTAACCCAAAACAAGGAAATTAATTAAATAAATCCTTATTTATTTAATTATTTCCTAAGAATAAGTTATTTAAATCATTATTTAAATAATATTCTTAGTTAAATTTGACTAAATCATACATAAATAATTAAATAAACCATTATTTATTTAATTATATTCCCATCATTTCCTAAAATGATAAATAAACCATTTATTTATTTATTATTTATAAATAAAGGAATTGACCCAAGTCAAGAATCCTTTTCCCTCCAACAAATATAATAAAATATTCCTAAAGGTGCTTCTAGAATTCGATTAATAATATTTTATTCATGCACCGAGTTCTAGACCGCCCCAATATTTTGTTATAAATAGGGGGGTTTTCCCCATTCATTAACCACCTTCATTGCATTAGATCACTCTGGATCTTCTCTTGGTCACCATTTTCCATTTTGCTTTGTGAACTCCCATTGAGTTCTATGTTTGCCTTTCCACATCCATAAGAGAGAGAAATGCTAGATCTGAAACACTGAGGACTTCCAAGAACCCATCCCACTGAGGAGAACCGGAAAACACCTTTCTTGTTTTCCTCTCAGGTGCCCCATTCTTTAATATAATACAAAATGATTTCATATACATTCCTCTTGTCTTGTTCATTGGATCTATGGAGCTATGTTATTTTTTATATTCTTAATATCTTTTGTGCTTAGATATGAATTTGTGTAGAAATATTAAAGATATTTTGCAGCCATAATCGATGTTAGGGCTATTTGTTATGCGTAGCTAAAGTGATCTTTTACGACGAAAGATTCATACTAACAATTGGCAACTCCACACGGGTTTTCTTTTGCGACCACTGTCGTTTTATCTATTCCTACATATCCAACTGTTTCAGACCCTAGGGTTTCTCTTCCATTTCTTGTTTTTCCTATTTTTATGGTGATTCTCACCCTTAAAACCCTTAAACAGTCAAATTTTTAACTTCTGTGTGTTTCTGGCCTTATTGCGCAGGTGACAGACATCAACCGCAACTGAGACGACACAATTTTTCTGAAATCTACCATCAAGAGAGCCAGATCTATAGGTCACACTTATCGGCCCAAAAGGTGCGACCTAAGCCTCAGGATGCACTTTTCTGCCCCAAAATTGAGACCTGGACTGAACACAGATCAGAACCTGCGACCTGCACTTTTCCTGCAAAATTTTCAGCACTTTTTCTGGGTTTGTCTGAAGCTTCTGTCAGGGTTTTCCAGCCTTTGCCTCTACCCGTTTGGACCTGTTTTTGATCTGCTCCACTCAACTAAGAGGGAATATTACCCCTTAGGGATTTAGTACCCTCCACCTTTTGTGGGCGAGCCTTTGTTGTTTTAGACGTATGAGTTTACAAAGTTTAAGCCCTATTTTTCTCAGATCTAATACCTCCTTTTCAGATCCCTTTAGATCAACTCTTCTCCCTATCAAAACACCTCATATCATTTTGTTTGGGTTCATTCCTAAGGCCATTGCCTTGTCTCTTCTATCTTTAGCTGATCTCCTCCTTTTTAGCAGCAACCTTGCCTCTGCCTCTTTGCTGTTGTCTGCACCACTTTTCAGCAAACTTACCCTTTAGATCCCAGTCCCTCCGAACCTTAGATATTTTGGCCTCTTTTTAGCATGCTTTGCCTAGTTTTTCCCTCTTATTGAATATTTTTGAGAGACCAACCTTCTTGGGTTATATTGCTGCATTTTTAGTTGTTAATTTTCTGTTTTTTTCAGTTTTATTTACTGCAGATTTCTTTTCCATTACGCAACACACTTTTTCTTTTACTCTCAAAACTTCTGGGTTTAAATAATTAAAATTAACGCACGCCACACACTGACCCTAAGTGAAGAAGTGCCTGGTTAAAACTGCCTGGAAAAGAATTTAAAATCAATTGTCACTGCACCTCTCTTCCCTTGACCTCACTTGATTTTGTCCCCCCTTGCCCTTGTCAGTTTCTCTTCTTCCTGTCATCATTACGCCCCCAAGGCGCCTTTCTCAAAGACTTCTTGGCCTTCACCCTCAGTTTCCGCTTGGTCGAATTCCTCCTTCCCGTCGTCATCGAGTAAGTCCTCCCCCGAGTCCGCACTCCGACTCTTCTTCTGATTGTTCAGGTTCTCCCCCTACTCCTGGTTCTCCCCCTGTCACTTTTACCATGTCTTCTTCAGGGCCTACTACTAGCAGCAACCCCAATACTACTGTTGGGTCTGTTTCCAGTGGAACCACCTCGGGACCTACCTCGACTGCCCCATTTCTCCCTTATATGGCTGGCCTTAGTCTTCCTGACTTCAATCAGCTGATTAATGATCCTATCTTCCACGACATTAGTTGGATTGCTATGCCAACCAAGCTCCCCTCCGACATTCCCAAGTTTGAAGGCCTTGCTAGTGAGGATCCCTCCAACCATATCCAAGCCTTCCATATGTGTTGTTCCTCCAGTTCCATTACCGACGACTCCATTCGTCTTAGATTGTTCCAACGCACGCTTACTGGCGAAGCTTCTAAATGGTATGTTGAACAGGCCACCTCCTCCCATACCACTTTTGCGACCATTTCCCAAGCCTTTTTATCTTATTACCAGCTCCCTCTCCGATATGACACTGGTACCGAGCTTTTAACCTCCTTCCATCAATCCTCCTCAACCCGCCTTTCCACTCATGTCCAGGAATGGCGGCGCAGAAGAAGCTTATGTCGAGCTCCCCCCTTAGAAGAGTGGGTTTACATGGACTGGTTCCTTCGCTCTCTCTTACCTCCCATTGGCAAAGATGTCGTATCCCATTTTCCCCAAACCGAAGAAGCCACCCTCCAAATCGCCTTGAAGTATGACCTTATCTACGCCCAATCTGGTTATGTTTATACCGTCCTTCCTGACCTTCCCAAACCCGATGGCCCTAACGCCTTGGGGGCATCTCATTCTGCCGACAGTATCGTTGGAGCCCTGTCACATACCTCTGCCCACCCCCCTCCGGGCCATGGTTTTCCTCTAGGGGCCAGCCCCTCTAGCGTTTTTTCCTCTCCAGGTAGCATGTATTCAGGATACGGCATGCCTCCTCCTTTTTCCTACCCCCCTGCTTACCTTACTGTTGCCCACCCTACTCCTTATCCATATCCGCAACCTGGTGTCCCAGCTCCTCCAGCATTTGGACCTCCCACTCCCTTTCCTTCTCCGCCCCCACAACCGCACTTACTACCCCCTCCAGGGCAAGTATTTGCACAGTAGGGGGCACCTAATTTTCCTCCTTCTCAAAGAAGGATAAGAGGCGATCAATCCGCTTCTGGTAATCGTGGACCCAATGCTTCCAATATCAACCCTGCCACTGCCAACCAGCCACAGGGCTCTCAGCCCAAGCCGGACAAGCCACTTCGCACCAATAAGCCCTGTTCGTGTTGCAATGTTTATGGTCACTACACTCAGTGTTTACTTATTACCTACGTCACGGCCAAACTTTTGGATTCTCGAATACAATCGGGGACAGCACTCCTGTCCCTACTACCCCTCCCACCGGGTGCTTCTTGCTTCTTTGTGTTTACCGATACTTTCTCGCAACAAGGATTCGTGGCCACTCAACCACCTCATGCTCTGGTAACCACTCAACCTTCCCCTTCTGGTTCCTCTGATTACCAGATTCTCATGATGGCTTCTGACCCACCTCTCACTATCGACCTCAACCTTCAAACCCAGTCCCGTCAGTATTCCACACCTCCTGTTTCGTCTGTCTCTGAGTCTCCATCGTCAGGTCCTACAAAACCTTTATTGACACCCAATGGTCCCTTGCAACTCCCTCTACCCAAATTCGAGGTTCATCCCAAGCCTCCTAAGGGACCATTACGCCAAAATGCTGCCTCTAGTCGGGCTACCCACTCATACAGCATAGTAGAGGATCTAGCCCAATATCCTGCTTCCATTTCAAAAATAGAACTCCTCCAGTCGTGTCCTTCTCAAAATAGGGCTCTAGTATCTGCCGTGGGTGCTGTAGATCCTGCTGATGACCAATTGATTGTTTTTGATGCCTGTTAGTCAAACCATCCCCCTCTCCCTCCTTCGGTTGCTTTCCAAATCCTAGTCAAAGTCCGAAACGCCAATGTTGCTCAGTGTATTATTGATGAGGGGGCATCTACCTGTGTAATGTCTACTTCGGTTTGGAAACAACTCGGATCCCCTGAACTGGCCCCTTCCACCATCACCCTTCGTGCATGGGATGGCCATGCCTCCCAGCCCATTGGCCTATTCCGTAACTATCCTATCACCCTTGCCGGCAAGACTGTTTGTGTGAACATCGAAGTTATCGACACCCCTCTTGACTACAACATCCTTTTGGGGCGTAGTTACACCTACGTGATGTCTGTCATCCCATCTGCAGTCCACCGCAAGATGTTCTTCCCTCACAATGGAAAAATCGTCACCATTGACCAATTGACTTACCATGAACCAAAATCTTAGAAAACCCCCCCCTGAGTCCACCATCTCTACTGTCACCAACAAGCAATCTGTTGATTCTTTCACCAGTGTCTCCCCTGGCGTCTACAAAGACTCCTCCTTGCTCGGCACCTTTTTCGACTCCCCTCCCGTCTCTGATCCTAACTTGGTGAACGTTTGCATGATGAAATCATCATGGGCTAACCTTACAGAGCCCACTTTGGCTAGTCAGCAACCTCAACCTCCACAAGGTCCTAGCCCTTCGCCCCCGTTAGCCACCCTTCTTCCTTCTGAATCTTCTTCTACCACCAATCCTCATGGGTCGACTGTTGAGCCCCAAGATTGTGCTTTCTTTCATCTTACTTTACCTCATTTTCCTTTTTCCATTGTTATCCCAGACCCAAATGATCAATGAAATTAGTTAAAATTACTTTTAGAATTATTAACATGGCTAACTTGCTAAGTTTTGTGATTTTGTCATTGTAATGCATATTAACCGGAACTAGCTGCAGAATGCAGACATTCCGTAGCTAACCGGTAATTCTGCAGCTGTCTTCACGTTCAAGCATGTTCCAGGTATCCTCTCAGGAAAAGTCACACATGGGTATATTCCACATTATGTCTTCATTGTTCGTTGCTCACCATGAAGACTAAACCGAATTCTGGATGTGGTTTTGGTACGTGGGAACTCATTCAAGGAGGCAGACTTCTAATAGGATTGTCCTAGTCTAGATGTTATTTGTTCCTTTACACTGCCATCTTTAGAGTCCTAGTACAATTTTGATAAGGAAAGACAATGATCCTCGTATTGTTGCAAGTTCTGTTATGTAAATTTGTTATTATTGGGAAATCAGAGATAAGCTCTAGATTTCGCTTGTGATTCTATTTATTGATCAGCTATTTCTCAAGACGAGACTATTCTGCTTCGGGGTTATTTGTTGAAGAAAGATAAGACAAGTTTAACGCATGAGTTGATTTGTTAGATTCACTGTAGATAAGATTTGCCATTTTTAATGTATATGTGTATCTTAGTCACTACGCCTTTGAAGCCTGAGTTCATAGCCACTACATTAGCCACTATAGCCATACTGCTCTAAAACAAAGAAGAAATCCTTTCCAAAAGATCATGATATTGAATGGGAAATGGTCGTAGTGTTGTAGGATTTTATTTTACTATTTTAATTATTATTATGTTGAAACTTATATTAAGTTAAACTCTTCCAAAATCCTATGATACTAGCGCATGACGTTGATACTATCGTTAGCTAGTTTTTCTCAAGATTGCAGTTATTGTCGCATCTTACTTAACGCTTTCCAAAATATCATAATGATGTAGAGGTAGTCGTGATGTCTTAGTTTTTAAATTAGCTACTCTTTGTAGTTTAGATTTGCATCGAATATAAATTTCATATTTTTCTAGCAGTTCTTCTTCATTATCATGACGGAAAACATGTTGTAGAATCCCATAGATTATCGCATGATAACTGTTATAATGAGTCAAATTGCATTCATGCTCATTATTTTGTTTTAAGTTTGATAATGTTAGTTGTTTTAGACTAGTGATCTTAGTTCAAACTTTTTAGTTTAGCTTTTTCATTCCAAACACATTTAAATGTCATCCATTGCATATTAGATTGCATTAGCTGTTAAACTTAAATAATACGAACTCACATATAAACTCTTTGTTTCAAACCAATACCCAGCAACCACCGAACAGAAGATAACCCAAATTCTGGTATTTGCAACTTCTTTCAACAAATCCTTTCTTTCAAAAGACTACTTTAAAGGAATCCATAACTTTGAATAAGGTTTAGTTAAACTAAGTTACGTATAGAGCTAGTTTTTAGAGTAGAGATCTTATGATAATAATATTTTCAAATATTTCAATGAAATCTTTAATCATGGATAAAATGCCGCATCATTATAGTTGGTTATTTTAATTTTTAGTTAGAGAATTTTGTGTATTACAACCATCTCAAGCCTCCCAAAATACCTGGATGAGTTAGTCTCAAATTTGGTTTTGACTCATTCTCGGTCATTATCAAGCTTGTTTCTAGTCATAGTTTAGTTTGATTTCGCTTCATTATATTTGCATTTCTCACTTGTCATTTGTCATCAAATCAATTAGTTTCACTCTTGCTCTCAGTTTCTTTCCACTAGTTTTTGTAGTCAGTTATTCCTTTGAAACATAAAACCATCAAAAGACAAAAAATATCATAAATCATCATAAAACAAAAACATCATAAAACACTAAACACACGCATTAGAGACAAATATCTAAAGGTTAGCACTATTTCAAAGATGTACACTGCCGATTAATTAATTTAGGAGATTAGTTGAGCACAAATATTTATATTACAAATGTGAAGTGAAAACCAGGTGTTTCTACTTACCCCCAAAAACAATTATATGTGTAGAGAGATTAAGGGGTAGATTCATAAAGGTTGCAACAAATTTGATCTAGAACATCATTAAGATAATTACTGCACTATTCCATCTTTCCATCTTGATTCCCTAGAAGACCTAAGATCGTGACATTTTACAGAAATCTTCCACATTCATCGAATCTCTTGAAGACATCTAAATACTACTAGGGATACAAAATTTTCCACAAACATGGCAAGAAGGGGGGAGGAGGAGAGTCTTTAATGGAGAACATACATTTATTTGATAGAGGGAGGAGAAGAGGATAGAGAAGAGTAGAAGAGAACACTCTTTTGGGTTCCTGTGAAGAAATTCAATACAACCATGAAAACATTTCACCCTCTGCTGTATGGATCAAGCATCTTGAAACCTTCCTATTTGAATTTTGAGACTAAAAAACTTATGACTACTTACAAGATGCTCAAAAACTTAAATTATTTCAAGTGAGCAGCATTGAAGTGGTTTATGAGTTTGATCAATAAATTTCTATTAGGACATGGGAAGAGTAGAGAGGGGTATTTGGGATTGTATGCCGTCAATCATAGGAAGAAGTGTTTAAGATGTTACAAAGAAGATGAAAATTTGAAGATTGCTGGAGATATTTCATTACAACATATCAAAAGAAAAATGGAAAACCTAGATCAAGACATCTTTTAAAGCTCTTTTGTTGAAAATAATTAGGATGAATGGTTGATATCCTTAACATGATGGGGAAAAAGGATATATCACGCTCACATTACTGAAATATCATTATGTATCAAACTTCAAGAGGGAAATCTAAAATCGAAAATTAGCTATATTTGAGGTGGGGGGGTGAAGTCGGGATTAAGAGATCAAATAGGACATATGCATTGTGATTTTAAATCATATAGTGAACAAAATAGACACCTCTAAGATACAAAAACAAAGCAGGCCGACTGAGTGTTCTGGCAATCTTGTCCCAAATGTATTTATCACTGAGAGAGAAACTTTTGATGTAAAAGTTGTAGAGACCCTAAGTCATTTGTCTCAAAAACATGAGACCAAGAATTGTCCTCCTCCTGTCTCAAAGCTATTTTTCAGAGGAAATCCCTACAGACTTCCACATAATCTCTAATTTTGTTCTGTATTATCTTGGGAAAGGGACCCCAAACACAAGGATCCCATGATCGTCGTATAATCAACTCACCTTGAATGGCAAGACCCTGTCTTCAATTCCCTCAAAACAAATCTCATCTTGGCACAAGGAGCACAAAATCCCTTTGAAGATACTTCCAAGATTTTTTCACAAGATCCACCATCCTATTCACATACTAATATTTTTATCCTCAAAATCTCAAAAATATTCAACAAAATTTTCAACAATATCATCGTAATTCCCACAACTCTCTATTTAATTAATTCTCAAAATTAAATCAATTTCCGGGCCAACCTATACAAACCTACAAAATTCTCGAACACATTACATGATAGGAGTACAATAGCTCTACTTTAGACCTTAGTGATGTCTGCTTGTGTCCCGAAGAATACTTCTGCGTGAGGAAATCCTTCCTCGCGGATCATACAAGAATAGCATGTCTCGGTGAGCTACTTCTTACGCGAATGTCTTGAGGAAGACACATCTTCAAGACTAGCACGTAAAAATAAAGCAAAATATCCAATAATTTCAACCTCAGAGTACCATCTTTATACTTTTCCGTTACAAATTGATAGAGGTGTAGAAAATAATTTATATGCTTAATTATGATTTCTGGGATGAGTCGGGCAAATGCTCGCATTAAAATCTCCATTATTTAAAGCCATCAGAAATTCCAATTTTAGCCAAAATTGTCAAGAGTTGAGCGAAGAAAAACAAGAAAGAATGCAAGAAAATTAATCGGAAAAATAGCAAACATTATGATGGGCAAGATTGCTATCTCCAAAGTATCTTGACCCAGCACTAAATTTGTTGTAAATTACATCAATGGAATTGAAATCTAAAACATATCTCCATTGATTTATGAGCAACAATCAATATCATGAGTGTACAAAATCATGGATAAATCAACTCCTCCTCTTTACACTCCATTATTACAATTATAGTATAGATCGCGATCAAACCCTGCATGGGGTATTAGTACACATTCTTGCTGTCCCTAGAGAGTACCCCGTTGATTCTCATACTAGCTCCTAAGAATAATCTAGAGGACATCCCGCTATATTAGAAGAGCTTATTGGAGTTACATTCGATGCTTTTATTAGTTGTAGATCGCATATACATCTCGATGTAGTTTCAACTAAGAAAATTCACTTTTATACTTCCTCCTCTTAGCTAGGATAATTATAGATTTAGATGACACTCAATGGATAGAGGATGAAGAAGCATTTACAACTCCTCTTCACAATTTTAGAAATTAGTGAAGATAATCAAATTCGAATAATTTTGTGAAAAAGTTTGAATTTTCCGCAACACAAACATGAATCATTTCAGCAGGACCCACATTGAGCTTTGTCATCACTATTCTTATGGATATACGGCGTTTTATATTTGCGAAAAAACTTTGAATATAAACAAAAGAATCCTTAGAAAATCTCAACAAGAAGAGTTAGCGCATATTACAGACATTCTTCAAGCATATGCATGAGAATACATCGAGACAAGGGATAAGCCTCAAGACTTATATATAGAAGTGAAAAATTCAAATATCGCACAACCTCAAAGATGGGATGCAATCCAAACCTTAGGGAGATTGTTAAAGAAGAATCGCGAAAATTGTTAAATGTCAACTTCATCTATCCTATTTCGCATACAAGGTTTCTCCCTTAGTAATTGCCAAAGAAAAAATGGTAAATGGAGGGTATGTTGACTAATGAAACAGTTAATTCTTAAAGACTATTTTTCCTTTACCTTTCATATCAAGGTTGGGATACATTAGCCGGCAAAAAGTACTATTTCGGTTTAGTGGTTACAACCGTTCAGTAAAGCTGAAGATCAAGACAAAACCACATTTACTCCGTCCTTTCGGGTACCTATGCTTACTATTTATTGTTATTTGGATTATGTACGTACCGGAATATTCCAAAGGGCAAGATAGGAATTTTTTCGATCTAATACATGATCACGTAGGTAGTACATGGATGATTCGCTGCTTTATGGAAACACATTCGCTTTTGCAAATTTGAAAGTTTTAAAAAGATACCGCGAGCTAAATCTTTCACTTAGTCATGAGAAATGTTTCATGATGTTTACTAAAGGGTATTGTTTTATAAGACACATTTTCAGGATGGGATTGATTGATGAGTCAAAGCCAGTCATCTCTAACTTATCTATTCCAAGTTGTCAAAACGAGCGTTAGATTTAGATTTACAGATATTATCAAGGTTTATAGAAATTACTCAAGATAAGATCCCAATTGTTTACTCAAAGATCAGCGGTAATTAAGTGGGAATTTTGATTTCAGCTAGTTTTCGAGACCTCAAAAACCAAAATTACTAATCTATTTAAAATCTTAGCCGAAGTTACCTTCATAATTCACCGCATTTTCTCGACATAACTCCTGTGAGTATTAGACAAAAGACCTGATTTGCCATCTACTATAGCCAAAAATTTGATTTCCCCGCAGAAGTTAAACTATAATCGCAATCAAAAAGAGTTTTTAGTCGCTTGTTCATGCCATAAAAAATTCACAACAAAAAAGTTACGAAACTTTCGTTTCACATCGACAATTTACAATTGCATACTTTAATGAACAAATCAACATTAATGTATGCAGTCATAAGATGGTTATTGCTTTTACAAGAATTCAACATTACCATTCTAGAGCAAACAAAATACAAGATGATTTCCTATCTAGACTCCAAAACATCAAGAGGACACCCAGCTTGAAGAATTTCCCATGAATATCTTTTTCTTTTGCAATTTACTCAAATCTCCTTCGCTCGCCGACATTCCTAATTATTTAATTCCTATACTCAATAATGAATGCAAGGATAAAGAAAATCATTTATGATTAATAAAAAATATTTCCATGGGCTAATGAGTTGTACAAGACGTCCATCATTAGGAGCGTAAGCCCGGGAGATGCCGAGAAGCATGTCATGATTTAGTCTGTATTTTACTTTCAATTTGTCGAGCAAAGGACAAACCCTAAGATCCTTAGATATTGGCCATCCTTGTTTAAAGATGCTAAAGAGTATAAAGTCAGGCAGGATATACAAGGGTAGGGGAAACTTTCCAAGGAGATGCCATTAAAATCTCAAAAGTATTATATCAACCTCAGTGGGCTTTGGAAATTTGTAGACGGTTAGTCCTCCATCAAGACAAAGAGATATATATTAGTTTGCATCGACATGTTACCATCGCAGAGTTGCTATTTTTGCTATCGAAGCATTCGTATTACTTTCTTTTTCGGTGGCTATTTTACTTCTCGTCTTGGGTAAATTGCCATATCAAGGAGCTCAATTTACATCAAGGCAAGGAACAGCATGATGGAGAGATACAGTCGCATAAAATCTCCTATTAAATGGTCAAGGGAATCTACAATATGTCATTGAAGAATCCTAACAAAGATCGCTCATTTACATATAGAGATTAGTAGGCTCCCTCGCTTCAGGCCTATTACATGGAGAAATTCACAATAAAGCCATACTTATGAACTTGTTTATGGAAAGAAATTTTGTTTCATAGAGTAGATTTTCAACTAAAAATGGCAAGCCAGTTTGTATTCTGATTTAACGGAGGCACAAAAGTATAGATTGAGCAGTATTAATGAATCGATGAGATCGCATTAAGATGCGCCAAAAAACAGCAAACCCAACGTACAAAAAGGACTAGATGGCATGATAATATATATCAAAGAAGAAATTCAAAGAAAGGCGATCGGGCCTCTGCCTGACTCAAAATTCAAGGATTCAAGGTAAATTTCAATTATCAGCTTGGGCCATAGAAATCAAGGGGAGTTCTGACAATGGAGCAAGAAATCAGACAATAGATGAAGATATGTCACTTTTCTTGTGAATGGTCATGATTGAGTCGACACAAACCAATTTAAAAGAGAAGAATTTGTCAAGAGTTCCAGGAAAACGTTGATGTGAAGTTAATGAAGAAGAATCTCTTCACAATTGATTGAATTTTCCCCTAGCATTTTCAAAAGAAAAGAAAAGGTTAAACATGAAAATAATCATTGATTGCTGTTTATAGCAGAGATAGGGTGAAATCGTCTTTCACACTCTAACTTTCCATTTTGTTTTAGTAGCAAATGCTACAAAATCATTAAAATGCATCCATTAAATTCTTATGATCCATCTCATTTCATTTCATTCCATCTCTATCCATCTCATTACCTACTTCACATACTCAATTTCATTCATCTCACTATTATTTCAATCCACTTCATTTCCATATCAAAATTTAAAGTTTGATACCAGCAAAAATGAATAACACATGTCATGGATATTTGCCATTCCTTATGTTCTTCCACTACTTCATGAATCAGAAGTCCACTTCCATTCCATCATTCACTCACATTACAATCCCATTATATCAATGTTTTCATCACTACTTCACTCATCCCATAAAATAATTTTATGCAGAATTAAACCACTCCATTCCATGATTAAAATTAATAAAATTTCTAATAAACCTAAAAAGACATTCGTCGATCGTAATTTTCAGCAGCCTGCATAGTCATTCCTAGCCTGCTAAAAATTCCTCGAATCGCACTAATAACAGTCATTTGAATTGCAACAGCATTTATCCAAAGACATGAACAAGAAGAATCAAGAAGGACATGAAGATTTTCCGTAAGAGAACAAAGTATACAAAAACCACAAAAGCAAATGAAAGCAAAAGGTAAAGTTCCCTCGCTATAATGGCATTTCATAAAAACTTTAGTATAGCCTAGTTATGAATCATTCAAAAAAGTTGTTTTGATTATTTTATTGATCATGCCAAAGATAATTCAAGAAAACTTTGGATAAAAAAATCTTCATTCTATACCTAACCATTATTTAAGCCGCTAAAAATGGCGTTTGATTTCTCACGCCAGCCCAAACCTGCACGATGATTTTTTTAAAAACTGCTAAAAAGAATTTCCACAGTTTTCACTCATTAATTTGTCTTCACTTCATTTCATTAACTCATTCCATAACTACTTCCTCCATCATTTCCATTCTCCTTCATCGTTGTATTCCAGAAACAGATATTCTATCATCAAGGGAGTTAGAAGTATGCACAATTTGAAATATCAAACCACTATCACCGCGGAAGAGATTGAAGCATTATCACGCGGAGTTTTTGCAGGTACACGAAGGTGGAATTTGAAGTTACTTGTCACCGGCAGCTGTAGATATATCAGCTTTGAGATTGAAAGAATTATTTCGCGGAAAACCAAAAGGTATATCACTAAAGGTTGGGAGCAGTTGTTTTCGCGGAGCGTAAAGAGTACTCACAAAAAATTTTAGACTGAAGAATTATTCATTGTAGAATTGACCCAAGGGGCTAATAAAGTAGAGAAATCGTTGCAACAGCAATTCTCTGAGAATTTTAATGGCTTCATAGTCACTAAAATATTTGCATCTGTGGAGTTTATATTGAAGTTGGGATGTTAACCATCATCGTTTTATTGTGTAAAGGTCAAGATTGTTTAGACACGGGAGAGATGGTTTAAAAATAGAGAATTTTCATAATACCTCATGGAGTTTAAATTTAAAATCACCATGTATGGAGGTCACGCAGCCAAAGGAATTCCAGTTCAACATTAAAATAAATGAGAAACATAATGTTTATTCTTACTACCATCACATGTGAAGGTATATATATTACTTTATGTTTGTTATATTAGATTGATAATGATTTTCTGAGGAAGAGCAATTTGCCTTATTTCTGTTTCAAAGTTTGAAAGATGGCTTTTTAGTGTTCAAAGGGAGAGTCCACCCTGCAGACACCACATCATGGTTGCTAAGATTTGATCAACACCATTTAGCCAAACAAGACACTTGATAATTTCTGCAAGAAACATTTGAGGAATTGCAGAGTTTCACTGCACATCGCCTACAAGGAGAAGAAGAAAATGTGGAGAGTTCTAAAATTGAAATTGACAAAGAGTAAAGAAAACACTTAGTTGACTCAAATTAAGAGATAACTTAAGAAAGAGTAGGTAATCGTGAAATTCGCTACGTAAAAGGAGAGGAAGATCCCGGCCTAAGAAGAAGCCAGAGATTTGAACAAGGGAAATAGTCAAACAGTCATTGGGTGATAAATATAAGATGAGGAAATATCTATCAAGAAGATGTCAAGAAGATTTTAATGGTTGGACTCATGACTATGTTGAAACATTGAAAGGAAAGCCAGAGAGTAGAGATAGAACTTCTAGTCCTTCCATCGTCTCGGAATAGATGTGTTAAGAAGGAGAGGGTATGAGCCGAAATACTTAATAGTATCATATCAAAATGAGAATGATATTCTCAAGGAAACAGTCAGCTCAAAACCAAGATGAACTCAACCTATTCAAATGGGACAGTGGAAAAGGCTAATGAAAAGTTGAAAAACAAGAAGTTAATCGCGGCATTCTATCAATCCTTAAGGTTCAAATCCAGTCACACCTGCAAGACCTTACTCCCCCTGCAAAAGAAAGAAGGAGGGGTTAGATTTTTCTGCGTAGTCTCTAAGTTTATGGAATAAGTTGCATGAGACATGCAATAAAGTCAAGAAGGGGCGCGTTGAGCTCCTCAGATTGTAAGCTTTCTCATCTTACTTTGTCTCATTTTCCTCAAGCCCACAGTCCTCTTGCACTAAACACAATGAAATTAGTTAAAATTACTTTTAGAATGATACATATAATCTAAGTTAGTTTCAGATTTTGTCATTGTAATGTATTTTTAATTGCAATTGCTATAGTATTATTCGCATAATCGAAATTTTTTCAGTCGCTCGCTTACGTTCCAAGTACCTCAAGAGTTACATGGGTATACGTTGCTCACCATGAAGATCGAATCACTGATGTGGTTTTGGTACGCGGGAATCATCAGAGTGTACTTGTAGATCGTCTTAAACTGCATGTTCTCTTGTTCTTTGTCGCCATCTTGAGAGTCCTAAATATTACTCTTGATAAGGAAACAGCAATGATCCTTCAGACGTTGCAAGCTGCTATGCAAATTTTTTGATAAAGGCACTTAGGAAATCGAGACAAGCTTCAGATTTTGCTTAGATTTATGTATTGATCGCTATATTGTTGAAGATCGAGATTATTTTGTTTCGTTATTTTTTCCCTTTTTAATGAAGAAGAAAAAACATTGCTTTTAATGCTGATTGATTGAGTTAGATTTCCGTCAGTGGTAGAGGGTCTCTCAAGCCCTCAAACAAGCTTTACTGCATCTAGATAAGTGCACTTGTCGCTTTGACGCTTTAAGTTTGATTCGCGTTATTTAATAGCTTTCACTGAGTAGCTATACTTGTTCTAAAATTTTCCAAAGATCATGATATTGAATGTAAATGGCCGTAGGTGTTGTGTTCTATTCTCTTCGTTCATTATCACGTTTCGGCTATGGGCCCTTCAAAATTTATGATCTAAGGCATGAATGTGATATCGAATGCTCTCTTGTTTGTCCCCATACTCGCAAGCATAGTTGATCTACTCTAAAACACTTTCCAAAATATCATAATGATATATATGTAGCCGTGATGTCTTAGTTTTAAATTGATTTCAGCTCTTTGTGTTTGCATTTGCACTAAATTGTATTGCCTTTGCATATTTTAGCAAGTTTCCAAAATACACTATGATGGATAAAACAGTCAGAGAATTATTATATTAATGTATTATTAATCTCTAGTTAAGTAATTTGAGACAACTGCACTCCACTCATTATTTTGTTTTGTTTGATAATGGTTGCTAGTTCAACAATTTTAGACCAAAGGATACATTTTAGTTCGGGGGCTTCTTTTAGCTTATTCATTGTATTTTCATCCCATTAGCTGTCATCCATTGCATATTAGATTACATTAGTCGGTTAAAACTTCAAATAATATTACTTTCTATTATTTACAAATCTCTTTGTTTCAAATTCATATACACCAATAGATGTATACCGGCATTTTTGCAACTTCTTCATAAATGCCTTCTTCAAAAGACTACTTTTAAAAGGAATCCACTTTGAATAAGGTTTTAGTGATGTTAAACTAATGCCGCAGTAAGAGAATTAGAGCTAGTCTTAGAGTAGAGATCTTATGGATGCTAACACATTTTTCCAAATAGCTGCCAACAAATTTTAATCATGGATAAAATGCTGCATCATTATAAGCTGTTGTTTAATTGTTTAGTTAGGAGAATTTGTATATTTAACCATTTCACCCAAATACCTGGTGAAAGAATTGGAGTTTAGTTAGTTTATGTTTTGATTCATTTTCTTCAGTCATCAAGTTTGTATTTCGCTAGTCATAGTTTAGGTTTGATTCTCGTTTCGCATTTGTCATCAATTAATTCAGGCTTCACTCTCGGGTTTCTTTAACTAAGAGTTTTCCACTAGTTTTGTAGTCATTATTCCTTGTGAAATATAAAAAAACTCATCAAAAAGAAACAAAAAATAATATAAATCATCATAAAAATACTGATAACGCGCATTAGGAGACAAACATCTAGCATATTGTAGAAAACATCATTTCTCAAAGTGCGCACAATCTCCCGTCGATTACTAAATGAACTAATTTTAGAGAATAGTTGAGCACAACATTTTAAGGAAGTGAAAACTAGTAACCTTGCTCCTTAATTCCCAAAACAAATTATATTTAGAGACTAAGGGGGGGGATCATATGCTTTTTTGTAACAAAAATTTGTTTCTTAGAACACCACTTGCTTCACCTAGACCAAGAGCTAGTACACCACTCGCACTCCATACTCCATCCTTCCGAGTCCTCGACTTCTAGAAGACCCAAGATCGCATAATCCCATTAGATAAACCTCCACTTCATCCACCGAATCGCCTTTGCAGAGACCCGTTATTCCCCCTGGGGGATACAAACTTTTCCACTTCCAATAGAGCAAGATGGCAAGTAAGAAGGGGGAGGAGGCACGGAGCAAACATACATTATTTGGAGGTAGGAGGAGTATGAGGTAGGGTGCAGAAAGAGGTATATAGGCAGGGAAATTTTTTGTCCCTATATAATTATGAAGAAACTAATACAACCCTCACGGTGTCACTCACCCCCTTTGTCTTCCAAACTCTATGGACTTAAAATCAAGATCCTGAAACCTCCTATTTGAATTTGAGATTCTGTGTTGAATTTATGTGATGAAAGCACACGCGGAACTCACACCTCTCATGGTTAATGAAAATTTCCATATCATCCTGAATTCCACACATACTCCGCTCCTACCCTAAACTAAGAATCCTTGAGTACCAATCACCCTTGTTTTCAGGCCACTTCCATGGCCATGCAATTCACTTTCCCCGCCTTGTGAGTATCAATTTTTTGGGCCACATGTACTGAGGGGCCGGGCGCTCGCCTCGTAATCCTTTCCCCACCAAACCATCTATCCACTGACACATTCTCCTGAACATGACTGAAACTCAGCTACCATTTACACCTTCTCATCCCGCTCGTGATTCTGATACACTGATGCCTGCCCTCATTCAACTGCCATTCTGTCACCTCACGTGTACGGTGTCATGTGAGGTGACAGAGTGAGCGCTTGAATGATTAGGCGAAGCATCGAGGGAAGGCACTACGGGTTGGTGTCCGAGAATCGCAGGATGAGGAAAGGTAGTAAATGGTAGCTCGAGTTTCAAAGTCAGTGTCAATATCGGGAGGAGAAATGGTAATCGTGGTGGATAGGTGGTTTGGTGCGAGGGAAGAAGGATTACGATGCGAGCGCGCTTCGAATTGGCGTATGTGGCTAAAGAAGCATGATACTCGCCAAGGCGGGGGAAAAGGTGGGTATAGTAGCCATGGAAATTGTACAAAGAACAAGGGTGATTGGTGCACAAGTTCTTAAGTTTAGGGGTAGGAGCGGGTATGGTGACATGGAATTCCGGGATGTCCGATTCTCGGAAATTTTTCATTAACCATGGTCTTGAGAGGTGGTAATTCGGATATGTATGAGTGGCAGTGGCCAACAAAATCACATAAGTTCAACACAGGATCTCAAATTCAAATAGGAAGGTTTCGTGATCTTCAGCTTTTAAGTCCATAGAAGTTTGGAAAGACAAAGGGTGAAATGTTTTTCATGGTTGTATTGGTTTCTTCATCAATTATAGGGAACCCAAAAGAGTTTCATATTTCTCTTCTACCTCTTCCTCCATCCGCACCTCTACCTCCTTCTCCTCTACCTCCAAATAATGTATGTTCTCCATTAAGACTCCCTCCTCCCCTCTTCTTCATGCCATGTTTGACTCTCCCGCAGAAGTGGAAAAGTTTGTATCCCTAACAGAGTCTTTGAGATCTTCTTCTAAGGCAGGGTTCAAGTGATGAAGTGGAGGTTTATCTAATGGGATATCCGATCTTAGGTCTTCTAGAAGTCCAGGATCGCAGAAAGGATGGAATATGTCCGAGTTGAAGGTGTACTAGCTCTTGGTCTAGGTGAAACAAGTGGTGTTCTAGGAAACAAATTCTTGTTCGTCGCTTATGAATCTACCCCTTGAGTCTCTCTCTCTACGCATATAATTGTTTTTGGGAATTAAGAAACAAAGGTTACCTAGTTTTCACTTCTAGAAACGCGCGCCAAAATGTTTGTGCTCAACCTAGTCTCCTAAATTGAGTTCATTTAATTGTCAACCAGGGTTGGTAAACTGCTGAAGTGATGTTTTCCTCCTGTATGTGCCTAGGTGTTTGTCTCCTAATGCGTTGTGTTTAGTGTTTTATGATGATTTATGATGTTTTTGGTCTTTTGATGGTTTTTATGTTTCACAAGGAATAATGACTACAAAACTAGTGGAAAGAAGCTACTGGTTAAAAACAGAGTGAAGCCTAACTGTCGATGACAAATGACAAATGCAAATGCAAATACCGAAAGCGAATCAAACCTAAACTATGACTACGAGACTACAAAGCTTGATAATGACTTCAAGAAAATGAATCAAAACATAAACTTAACTTGTCCAATTCTTTCCATCAAAGGTATTTTTGGGAGAGCTTGAGAAATGGTTAGCTAAGTATACAAATTCTCCTAACTAAACAATTAAACAAATCACCTTATAATGATGCAACATTTTATCCATGATTAAAGATTTGTTGAAACATATTTGGAGAAAAATATTGTTAACATCATAAGATCTCTACTCTAAGACTAGCTCCTAATTCTATTCGCAACTTAGTTTAACATCACTAAACCTTATTCAAAAAGTTATGGATTCCTTTTAGTAGTCTTTTGAAGAAAGGCTTTTGTTTATGAAGAAGTTGCAAAAGTACTTCGTGCCTTGAGATGATACCTGCCTTTCTATTCGTATGGTTATGAGTCAATTATGGATTTGAAACAAAAGAGATTTTGTAAATAATGAAGGCCGTATTGTTTAAGTTTAACAACTAATGTAATCTAATATGCAATGGATGACAACTAAATGTGGAATGAAAATACAATGAGCTAAGCTAAAACTGAACTAAGATGTCACTGGTCTAAACATGTGTGTTGAACTCAACAAGCCATTATCAAACTTAAAAACAAAATAACAGAGCATGAATTGAATGCAATTTGTCTCCTGAGTACCCTAACTAAGTTATCATGCATTAATATATGGGATTCTACAACTCGTTTTGTCCATCATGAATGGTATTTTGGAAGAGCTTGCTAGAACAATCAACTGTACAATTTAGGTGCAAATGCAAACACAAAGATCGAAATCAATTTAAAAACTAAGACATCACAGCTACCTCCCTACCCATCATTATGATATTTTGGAAAAGTGTTTTAAGAGTAAGATCAACTATGCTACTTAGTGCACATACAAACAAATAAAACATCTCAGATATGCACATTCATGCCTTAGACATCATAAGGATTTTTTGGAAGAGTTTTCTTAGTATAAGTTCAACTCGTGATAATGAACAAAAGAAATTACAAATAAATCCTACAACACTACAAAGCCATTTCCCATTCAATATCATGATCTTTTTGGAAGAGTCTTAGAACAAGTATAGCTATAGTGGCTAATGAAATTAACTATGAACTCAAACTTCAAAAACGTTAAAACGACTAAGATACTTATCTAGATTACTGAAAAGTAAAGCCGTGTAGAGGCAGGGGCTCTCTACCACTGCATCTAATCTAACTCCAAATCAAATCAACGCATTAAAAGCAATGTTTTCTTCTTCATTAAAGGAAAAATAACTTGAAACAAAATAGTCTCAGTCTTCAACAATATAGCAGTCAATACATAAAATCTAAGCAAAATCTAGAGCTTGTCTCTCGGTTTCCTAAGTGCCTTTATAAAAAATTTACATAACAGAACTTGCAACAATACGAGGATCATTGTATTTCCTTATCAAAATTGTACTAGGACTCTAAAGATGGCAGCGTAAAGGAACAAAGAACATCTGGACTAGGACAGTCCTATTAGAAGTCCTGCTCCTTGAATGAGTTCCCACGTACCAAAACCACGTCCGGAATTCGGTTCGAGTCTTCATGGTGAGCAACGAATAATGAGGACATAATGTGGAATATACCCATGTGTGACTTTTCTTGAGAGGACACTTGGAACATGCTTGAACGTGAAGACAACTGCGAGAATTTCCGATTAGCTACTGAATGTCCGCATTCTGCGACTAGTTCTGGTCAAAATGCATTACAATGACAAAATCACAAAACTTAGCAAGTTAGCCATGTTAATCATTCTAAAAGTAATTTTAACTAATTTCATTGATCATTTGGGTCTGGGATAACAATGGACAAAGGAAAATGAGGTAAAGTAAGATGAAAAAGCACAATCTTGGGGGCTCAACATACCCCCCACCGCCGACTTCTTGCATGTCCTCATGCAACTTATTCCATAAACTTAGAGACTTCTGTAAGAACATCTAACCCCCTCCTTCTTCTTTGCCTGGAAATTAAAGGTCTTCGGGTTTTCCATGACTAGTTTGAACCTTAAGTTGATAAGTGCCCCTGATTAGCTTCTTGTTCCTCTTTTTCAACTTTTCATTAGCCTTTTCCACTTTGTCCATTTGTAGAGATAAGGTTGAGTTCATACTGGTTTTGAGTTTGACTTGTTCCTTCAGAATATCATTCTCATTTTTGGATATGTCTATTAAGTATTTCAGACTCATACCTCATCCCTTCTTAACACATCTATTTCGGACGAGTGGAGGACTAGGGGTTCTATCTCTACTCTCGAAGCTTTCCTTTCCAATGTTTCAACATAGTCATAAAATTCTTGCTCGAAACGGGTGGTCAATTTCTGTGGGTTTCTTCATTAAAATCTTCTTCAACATCTTCTTCAATAGATGTTTCCTCATCTTCTATATTTATCACCCATGTTTGTTTGATTTGATTTTTTCCTTAGTTTCCCCGAGTCTATGGCTTCTTCTTGGCTGGGATGATCCCTCTCCTTTTTCCCGTAGTGATTTCTGATTACCCTCTCTTTCTTAAGTTGTCTCTTAATTTGAGTCAACTTCTCGGAGATGATTTCTTCACTACTTTCCGTCATTGTTTTGTCAATTTCAATTTTTAGAGGCTCTCCATTTTCTTCTTCTCCTTGTAGATCGATGTTCGTGTGAGGGCTCTTTTGGTTCCTCAAAATGATTTCTTACCAAGAAATTATCCCAAGTGTCTTTTGTTTTGGCTAAATGGTGTTCAATTAAAATCTTAACCAAGCCATGATGGTATAGAGTTGTCTCTAGGAATTGGACTCTCCTTTGAACACTAAAAGCCATCTTTTTCAAACTTTGAAGCAAGAAATAAGGCAAATTTAGCTCTTCCTCCGTGAAAATGCATTATCAATCTAATATGGTAAACATAAAATGTGCCATATCTACCTTCACATGTGATAATTTTTTTTGTAGAATAAGCAATATGTTTCTCCATTTATTTTTTTAATACGTAACTTGGAATTCCCTTTTTAAACACAGTGACATCCATACATGGTGATTTTAGGATTTGCTTCCATGATTCATTATGAAATTCTCTGTTTTTAAACCATCTCTCTCCATGTCTAAGCAATCTTGTTGCTTCTGCAATAAAACCCTCTGTGATAGTGAGTTTAACATCCCCAACTTCAACCTCGGCTCCTTTGAATGACCTTGCAAATGTTTTAGTGACTTCTTTATGGAAGCCATTAAATTTCTCAAGAAATTGTAGCCATCCTACCTGTTGCAACATTTCTCTACTTTGAGGGTATCCTTCCGGGTATTTTTGTGCCCATCGGTTCAGTTCTTACAATGAGGCCCATAATTCCTTCTTCAATCTTCCCGATTAGTACTCTTTACTCGCTCACGAAAACAATAACTTCAACCTTCAAATTGATATACCTTTGGTTACTGGAGATAGTGCTTCAATCTTCAAAAGCTCGTATATCTCCGCTTCCCATGACAATGGCTTCAAATTCCACACCGATATACCTGCTTTCACGGTGATAATGCTTCAATCTCTCGCTCACGGTGATAGTGGTTTGATATTTCAAATTGATATACCTCTGCTCACGGTGATAGGAATATCTCTGTTTTGCGGAATGCAATGATGAAGGGCTGGCTACGGAATGGAGTGATGGAGGTAGTTATGGAATGAGTTAATGAAATGAGGTGAAGAAGACAAATTAATGAGTGAAAAGACTGTGGAGATTCTTTTACAACGGATTTTTAAAAAAAATCATCATTAAATGATTTGGCTGGGTGACGTGAGGAAATCAAACACTTCAGCCTTTTTAACCGCTTAAATGATGGTTGGGTATAGAATTTGAAATGAAAGATTTTTATCCAAAGTTTTGCGGAGGGTATCTTTGGCATGATCAATAAAAATAATCAAAACAACTTTTTTGAATGATTCATAACTAGACTATACTAAAGTTTTTATGAAATGCCATTATAACCAGAACTTTTTACCTTTGCTTTTTCATTTGCTTTTTGTGGTTTTTGTATACTTTGTTCTCTTCTGGAAGAGTCTTCATAATCCTTCTTGATTCTTCTTGTTCATGGATATACTTGGATCATCTTGTTGCAATTCAAAATGTTTGTTGATTAGTGCCTTCAGGATTTGTAGCCGTGGAATGACTATCTGGTCGTGAAAGTCCGATCGGTCTACGAATGTCTTTTTTTAGCTGTAGAATGTCACCTGTGGAGGAATTTTAATCATGGAATGGAGTGGTTTTGAATATACATAGAATATTTTATGGAATGAGTGAAGATGGGTGATGAAACATGATATAATGGGATATGTGTGAAGTGAATGATGGAATGGAATGGACTACAATTCATGAAATGGAGTGGAAGAACATAAGGAATGGCCTGCAATCCATGACATGTGTTATTCATTGTGAGAAAGACATCAAACTTTAAATTTTGATATGGAAATGAAGTGGATGAAGTATGGAATGAGATGAATGAAATATGGAATGAAGTGAAGTATGAATGAATGAATGAAATGGAGTATGGATGGATAAGTGAATGGAATGAAATGAAATGAGATGGATCATAAGAACAATGGATCTGAACTAATGATTTTGTAACAGTACGCTTGCAAAAAACAAAATGGAAAAGTTAGAGTGTCAGAAAGACTCTTTCGATTTTCACCCCTATCTTTTCTCGTATAAACATGCCAATCAATGATTGGTTTTCATGTTTATACCTTTTTCTTTTTTCTTTTTCAAAAGAAATGCTTCGGAAAATTCAATCAAGTTGATGAAGAAGAAAGATTCTTCTTCATTAACTTCACATCACTGTTTTCTCGGAACTTCTTGACAAATTCTTCTCTTTAGAGTGGTTTGTGATACAGACCTTCAATCTATGACCATTCACAAGAAAAGTGACCTCTTCTTCATCTATTGTCTTGATTTTTTACTGCTTCATTGTCAAAAATTTCAACAATTTCATATGGCCCAAGCCAATGTGTCTGAAATTTACCTTGAAAATCCTTGAATTTTGAATCAAACAAGAGAGCCCAATCACCTTCTTTGAATTTCTTCTCTTTGATGTAATTATCATGCCATCTAGTCCTTTGTCTGTTGGACTAGACTTGTTTTCTAACCGCATCTTGTCCGATCTCATCCAATTCATTAATCTGCTCCAATCTATGCTTTTGTGCCTCAGTTAAATCAAGTCCTAGCTGAACTCGCCATTTTGAAAGTTTCGAATCCGGAACTCTATGGGAAACAAAAACTTGCTTTCCATAAACAAGTTCATAAGGAGTATGGCCTCATTGTGTTTCTCCATGTAGTTCTATAGGCCCACAAGGCTTCAGGAAGCCTATCTACCCTAATCTCTTCTATGTAAATGAACAGTCTTTTGTTAGGATTCCTTCAATGACCTTATTAGTAGATTCCACTTGACCATTTGCTTGTGGATGATAAGGAGTAGATTTTCTATGCTTGATTTTGTATCTCTCCATCATCCGTTCCACTAGCCTTGATGTAAATTGAGCTCCTTGATCCGTAACAATTTCCTTGGGACACCAAAACGAGTAAAAATATCCTCAAAAAAGAAAAAGTAACTACAGATGCTTCATTAGCAAAAAGTAATGTCTTGGCTTCTACCCATTTGGTAACATGAGTCAGTACAAACTAATATATATCTCTTTTGTCTTGATGGAGGACTAATAGGTCCTACAAAATTCCAAAGCCCATTTTTCAAAAGGTTTAATATGTACCGAGGTTTGTAATGGCATCTCACTTGAAGGAGAAAGGTTTCCCTACCCTTTGGAATCTGTCACACCTTTTGACATACTCTTTAGCATCTTTTAAACAAGGATGGCCAATAATATCCTAAGTTAAGGATCTTATAGGCTGTCCTTTTATCAGCAAAGTGTCCGCCACAAGGTTCATCATGACATGCTTTGAGAATCTCAGGCATCTCATATTCACGAACACATCTCCTAATGATCAAATCTGGACCTGTCTTGTACAACTCATTAGCAACCCATGAATATTTTGCAATGTCATAAATGATTTTTCTTTTATCCCTTGCATTCATTATTGAAGGAAATTTTCCTGAAATTAAATAATTAGGAATGTCAGCAAACCAAGGAGTTTGAGTAGAAATTGCAAAAAGATATTCATCAGGAAATTGATCTTCAATCGGAGTGTCCTCTTTGATGTTTTGGAGTCTAGATAGGAAATCAGCTACTGTGTTTTGTTTTCCGAGCCTATCTAGAATGGTAATGTTGAATTCTTGTAAAAGCAATAACCATCTTATGACTCTGCCATTAGTAATTGATTTGTTCATTAAGTATCTAATTGTAGAATGATCAATGTGAACAAAAGTTTCATAGCCTGTTATATAGTGTATGAATTTTTTTATGGCATGAACAACAGCTAAAAACTCTTTTTTCAGACTACTAGATATAGTTTAACTCTGCGAGAGTCAAATTTTTCTATCGGTATAGTAGATGGCATAAGGAATCAAGTCTTTTTGTCCCAATAATACTCCTAGAGTTGTATCGAAGCATCCGTTGAGATATGAAAAGGTAACTTCCAGCTAGGTCCCCTTAAATAGGTGCTTCAGAAAATTTTGGTTTTCGTGGTCTCAAAGGCTAATTGGAAATCAGTAATTCCACTTGAATTCACAGTCTTTGGTAAGCAATTTGAAGAGTGGAGATGCTATCTTGGTGAATTTTTCTATAAACCTTCGATAATATCCCGTAAATCCTAGAAAACATCCTAACATCTGTTTTGACAACTTGGAATAGATAAGTTAGAGATGACTTCAACTTTTGACTCATCAACTCTAATCCCATCCCCCTGAAATGTGATGCCCTAAAACAATACCTTTAGTAAACATCATGAAACATTTCTCATGACTAAGTGAAAGATTTGCTTCCCGACATCTCTTTTAAAACTTTTTTCCAAGTTTGCTAAAGCTTCTTCAAATGTGTTTCCATAAACTTTGTGAAATCATCCATGTATACCTCTACACAATCATGTATTAGATCTGAAAAAATTCCTAATACGCCCTTTGGAATGTTTAGAGTGCATTGCATAATCCAAATGGCAATACTTGGTAAGCATAGGTACCCCAAGGACAGGGTAAATGTGGTTTTGTCTTGATCTTCAAGTGCTACTTGGATTTGGTTGTAACCACTAAACCCATCTAGGAATGAGAAGTACTTTTTGCCGACTAATGTATCTAACACTTGATCTATGAAAGGTAAGGGAAAATGGTCTTTAAGAGTAGCTTTGTTTAGTTCCCGGTAGTCAACACATACCCTCCATTTACCATTTTTCTTTGGCACAATTACCAAAGGAGAAACCCACTGGCTATCTGAAATAGGATAGATGAAGTTGACATTTAACAATTTTTGCAGTTCTTCTTTAACAATCTCCCTAAGATTTGGATTCATCCATCTTTGAGGTTGTCTGATTGATTTGAAATTTTCCTCTATATAGATGTGATGAGTGCAAGTCTTGGGGCTTATCCCTTTCATGTCAGTGTATTCTCATGCATATGCGATAAGAATGTCTTCGTAATACTTTGACTAACTCTTCTTGTTGAGATTTTTCTAGGTTCTTGTTTATATTCAAAGTTTTTCCCTGAAATATCTCACTTGTAGAGTCGCCAAATTTATCCATAGAATGAAGAGACATCTGCCTTGATGACAAAAAACTCAATATTGGATCCCTCTTGAAATGATTCATGTTTTGTGTTCTGGAGAGGATTCAAACTTTTCTAAAGTATTCAGAATTTGATTATCTTCACTAATTTCTAAAATTGTGAAGAGAGGTTGTAAATCTTCTTCATCCTCTATCCATTGAGTGTCATCTAGATCTGTAATTGTCCTAGCTAGAGGATATAAAGTGAATTTCTTAGTTGAACTACCATCAGAGATGTACATATCACCGAATCTACAACTAATAAAAGCATCAGATGTAGCCAACCAAGGTCTTCCTAATATAACAGGATGTCCTCCTAGATTATTCTTAGGAGCTAGTATCATGAAATCCACAGGGTACTCCCAAGAATCTAGGGACACTGGAATGTCTTCTATTACCCCCATCCGGTTTGATCACCGATATGTACTGCTAATTGTAATAATGTGGGTGTAAAGAGAATATTAGGAAGTTTCAGTTTATCCATGATTTGTCTACTCATGATATTGATTGTTGCTCATAAATCAATGAGTGTGTTTTGGATTTCAATTCCATTGATGTGAATTTTAACAACTGGATTTCCTGGGTCAAGATACTTTGGAATAGCAATCTTGCCCATCATAATGTTTGCTATTTTCCCTCCCAGTTGAATTTTCTTTGTTTCTCTTATTCTTTTTCTTGTTTTCTTCATGCTCAACTCCTTTATTGTTTTGGCTAAAATTGGAATTTCCTTGATGGCTTGTAATAATGGAATTTTAATGCAAACATTTCGCAGCTCATCTAGGAAATCATAATTAGGCACCATAATTTGTTTTTCTACACCTCTATCAATTTGTAATGTTTCCGGAAAGGGAGGTATAGAATTATATGTGGATGGTTGCTCTAATACAGGAGTTGAAATTATTGGATATTTTTGCTTTAATTTTTCAGTGCTTGGGTCTTGAAAAGATGTGTCTTCCTCAAGACTTTTATTCACCCGTAGAGAGTCTTCCTCAGAGTTATCTTGTTCTTGTATGATCACGTGAAGGTTTCCTCTTTTCAAGTATTCTTCCGCACCTAACTTGAACATCACTAAGGTCTAAAGGAGTAATTAAATAAGTTGGAAACTCGTTGGCCTTCTATCATGTATGTGTTCCGAGGATTTTTATTATTGGGGTTTGGTATGGGTTGAAGCAGGAAATTGATTTGATTTTTTGAGGGAATGGTAATGGAAGTGGTTGATTTTGATGTGGTAGGTTCCGATGATGTTGTTGAGGATTTTGTTGAATATTTTTTTTGAGGATTTTGAGGATAAAAAATGTGGGTATGGTGGATAGGATGGTGGATACCGATAGTATCGAGAGTATCTTCCAAAGGGATTTTGTGCTCCTTGTGCCCAAGATTGAGATTGATTTTGAAATTGAGGCCAAGGTTGCTGCCAAGAATTCCAAGGTGGAGGTTGATTATACATTTGATCATGGAATCCTTGTGTTTGGGGTCCCTCCCAAGGTCTTCTAGAGACAAAATTAAGAGATTATGTGGAATGCAGTAGGAGTTTCCTCTGAAAAATAGCTTTGAGACTAGGAAGAGAAGGACAATTCTTGGTCTCATGTTTTTTCAGAACAAATGACACGGGTCTCTACAACTTTTACATCCAAAGGACACTCTCTCAAGGCATGTTTCTTTCTACATTTGGGACAAAAGATTGCCAAGGCATCAGATTCGAGCTTTTTGCTTGTTTTGTATCTTAAGGGTGTCTATTTGTTCACTAAGACTCCCTAAGATGTCGGATTTAAAATCATCAAGCATATGTCCTATTTCTGATCTACTTCATCGTCCCGATGCAGGGACTTACTTGCCCTTGCAAGAGCGAGAATCTCTTGGACCTTTTACAGTTTTAGATTTCCCTCTTGAAAGTTTGATACATAACTCAAATATTTCAGGTAATGTGAGCTGTGATATATCCCCTTTTCCCATCATGTTAAGGATATCCAACCATTCATCCCTAATTGTTTTCAACAAAAGAGCTTTTAAGGTGTCTTGATCTAGGTTTTCCATTTTTTTCTCTTTTGATGTTGTAATGAAATATCTCCAACAAATCTTCCAAGTTTTCATCTTCTTTTTGTAACATCTTAAACACTTCTTCCTTATGATTGACCGGCATACAATAATCCAAATACCTCTCTATAAATGCTTGTTTCATGTCTTCCCATGTCCTAATAGAACTATTGATCAAACTCATAAACCACTTCAATGCTGCTCCTTTCAATGTTGAAGGAAATAATTTAAGTTTTTGAGCATCTTGTAAGTAGTCATAAGTTCTACACAGGATCTCAAATTCAAATAGGAAGGTTTCAAGATCTTCAGTTTTAAATCCATAGAAGTTTGGAAGGACAGAGGGTGAAATGTTTTTCATGGTTGTATTGGTTTCTTCATCAATTATAGGGAACCCAAAAGAGTTTCCTATTTCTCTTCTACCTCTTCCTCTATATGCACCTCTACCTCCTTCTCCTCTACCTCTACCTCCAAATAATGTATGTTCTCCATTAAAGACTCCTCCTCCCCCTTCTTCTGCCATGTTTGACTCTCCTGTGGAAGTGGAAAATTTTGTATCCCTAACAGAAGTATTTAGATCTTCTTCTAAGGCAGGTTCAGTGGATGAAGTGGAAGGTTTCTCTAATGGGATATCTGATCTTAGGTCTTCTAGAAGTCCAAGATCAGTAAAGGATGGAATATGGGTCTGAGTTGAAGGTGTACTAGCTCTTGGTCTAGGTGAAACAAGTGGTGTTCTAGGAATCAAATTTCTGTTTCTGCTGCTTATGAATCTACCCCTTGAGTCTCTCTCCCTACACATATAATTGTTTTTGGGAATTAAGAAACAAAGCTTACCTAGTTTTCACTTCCCCGGCAACGGCGCCAAAATGTTTGTGCTCAACCTAGTCTCCTAAATTGAGTTCATTTAATTGTCAACCAGGGTTGGTAAACTGCTGAAGTGAAGTGCACTGTATGTGCCTAGGTGTTTGTCTCCTAATGCGTTGTGTTTAGTGTTTTATGATGTTTTTGGTCTTTTATGATGATTTATGATGTTTTTTTGGTCTTTTGATGGTTTTTATGTTTCACAAGGAATAATGACTACAAAACTAGTGGAAAGAAGCTACTGGTTAAAAAAAGAGTGAAGCCTAATTGGTTGATGACAAATGACAAATGAAAATGCAAATAATGAAACAGAATCAAACCTAAACTATGACTAAGCAGAATACAAAGCTTGATAATGACTTCAAGAAAATGAATCAAAACATAAACTTAACTTGTCCAATTCTTTCATCAAAGGTATTTCGAGAGAGCTTGAGAAATGGTTAGCTAAGTATACACATTCTCCTAATTAAACAATTAAACAACCAACTTATAATGATGCAACATTTTATCCATGATTAAAGATTTGTTGAAACATATTTGGAGAAAGATATTGTTAACATCATAAGATCTCTACTCTAAGACTAGCTCCTAATTCTCTTCTGCAACTTAGTTTAACATCACTAAACCTTATTCAAAAGTTATGGATTCCTTTTTAAAGTAGTCTTTTGAAGAAAGGATTTGTTTATGAAGAAGTTGCAAAGTACTTCAGAGCCTTGAGATGATATCTGTCTTCGTTCGGATGGTTATGAGTCAATTATGGATTTGAAACAAAAGAGATTTTGTAAATAATGAAGGTCGTATTGTTTAAGTTTAACAACTAATGTAATCTAATATGCAATGGATGACAACTAAATGTGGAATGAAAATACAATGAGCTAAGCTAAAACTGAACTAAGATGTCACTAGTCTAAAACAATGCTGAACTAACAAGCCATTATCAAACTTAAAACAAAATAACAGAGCATGAATTGAATGCAATTTGACTCCGGAGTACCCTAACTAAGTTATCATGCATTAATCTATGGGATTCTACAACATGTTTTTTCCATCATGAATGGTATTTTGGAAGAGCTTGCTAGAAAAATATGGGCTGTACAATTCAGTGCAAATGCAAACACAAAGACTGAAAACAATTTAAAAACTAAGACATCACAGCTACCTCCTACCCATCATTATGATATTTTGGAAAAGCGTTTTAAGAGTAAGATCAGCTATGCTACTTAGTGCAGAAAAACAACTGAAACATTTAGTATCACAGTCATGCCTTAGACATCATAAGGATTTTTTGGAAGAGTTTGCTTAGTATAAGTTCAACTGTGATAATGAACAAAATAAATTAAAAATAAATCCTACAACACTACAGCCATTTCCCATTCAATATCATGATCTTTTGGAAGAGTTTCTTCTTTTGGAAGAGTTTTTTAGAACAAGTATAGCTATAGTGGCTAATGAAATTAACTATGAACTCAAACTTCAAAAACATGAAAATGACTAAGATACTTATATACATTATGAAAGTAAAGCCGTGCAGGAGGCAAGGGCCCTCTACAACCAGACGGAATCTAACTCCAAATCAACTCAACGCGTTCAAAGCAATGCTGTCTTCTTCATTAAAGGAAAAATAACTTGAAACAGAATAGTCTCGGTCTTCAGAAATATAACAGTCAATAAATAAAATCTAAGCAAAATCTAGAGCTTGTCTCTCGGTTTCCCAAGTGATTTTATAACAAATTTACATAACAGAACTTGCAACAATACGAGGATCATTGTCTTTCCTTATCAAAATTGTACTAGGACTCTAAAGATGGCAGTGTAAAGGAACAAATAACATCTAGACTAGGACAATCCTATTAGAAGTCTGCCTCCTTGAATGAGTTCCCACGTACCAAAACCACATCCAGAATTCGGTTTAGTCTTCATGGTGAGCAACGAACAATGAAGACATAATGTGGAATATACCCATGTGTGACTTTTCCTGAGAGGATACCTGGAACATGCTTGAACGTGAAGACAGCTGCAGAATTACCGGTTAGCTACGGAATGTCTGCATTCTGCAGCTAGTTCCGGTTAATATGCATTACAATGACAAAATCACAAAACTTAGCAAGTTAGCCATGTTAATAATTCTAAAAGTAATTTTAACTAATTTCATTGATCATTTGGGTCTGGGATAACAATGGAAAAAGGAAAATGAGGTAAAGTAAGATGAAAGAAAGCACAATCTTGGGGCTCAACAGTCGACCCATGAGGATTGGTGGTAGAAGAAGATTCAGAAGGAAGAAGGGTGGCTAACGGGGGCGAAGGGCTAGGACCTTGTGGAGGTTGAGGTTGCTGACTAGCCAAAGTGGGCTCTGTAAGGTTAGCCCATGATGATTTCATCATGCAAACGTTCACCAAGTTAGGATCAGAGACGGGAGGGGAGTCGAAAAAGGTGCCGAGCAAGGAGGAGTCTTTGTAGACGCCAGGGGAGACACTGGTGAAAGAATCAACAGATTGCTTGTTGGTGACAGTAGAGATGGTGGACTCAGGGGGGGGTTTTCTAAGATTTTGGTTCATGGTAAGTCAATTGGTCAATGGTGACGATTTTTCCATTGTGAGGGAAGAACATCTTGCGGTGGACTGCAGATGGGATGACAGACATCACGTAGGTGTAACTACGCCCCAAAAGGATGTTGTAGTCAAGAGGGGTGTCGATAACTTCGATGTTCACACAAACAGTCTTGCCGGCAAGGGTGATAGGATAGTTACGGAATAGGCCAATGGGCTGGGAGGCATGGCCATCCCATGCACGAAGGGTGATGGTGGAAGGGGCCAGTTCAGGGGATCCGAGTTGTTTCCAAACCGAAGTAGACATTACACAGGTAGATGCCCCCTCATCAATAATACACTGAGCAACATTGGCGTTTCGGACTTTGACTAGGATTTGGAAAGCAACCGAAGGAGGGAGAGGGGGATGGTTTGACTAACAGGCATCAAAAACAATCAATTGGTCATCAGCAGGATCTACAGCACCCACGGCAGATACTAGAGCCCTATTTTGAGAAGGACACGACTGGAGGAGTTCTATTTTTGAAATGGAAGCAGGATATTGGGCTAGATCCTCTACTATGCTGTATGAGTGGGTAGCCCGACTAGAGGCAGCATTTTGGCGTAATGGTCCCTTAGGAGGCTTGGGATGAACCTCGAATTTGGGTAGAGGGAGTTGCAAGGGACCATTGGGTGTCAATAAAGGTTTTGTAGGACCTGACGATGGAGACTCAGAGACAGACGAAACAGGAGGTGTGGAATACTGACGGGACTGGGTTTGAAGGTTGAGGTCGATAGTGAGAGGTGGGTCAGAAGCCATCATGAGAATCTGGTAATCAGAGGAACCAGAAGGGGAAGGTTGAGTGGTTACCAGAGCATGAGGTGGTTGAGTGGCCACGAATCCTTGTTGCGAGAAAGTATCGGTAAACACAAAGAAGCAAGAAGCACCCGGTGGGAGGGGTAGTAGGGACAGGAGTGCTGTCCCCGATTGTATTCGAGAATCCAAAAGTTTGGCCGTGACGTAGGTAATAAGTAAACACTGAGTGTAGTGACCATAAACATTGCAACACGAACAGGGCTTATTGGTGCGAAGTGGCTTGTCCGGCTTGGGCTGAGAGCCCTGTGGCTGGTTGGCAGTGGCAGGGTTGATATTGGAAGCATTGGGTCCACGATTACCAGAAGCGGATTGATCGCCTCTTATCCTTCTTTGAGAAGGAGGAAAATTAGGTGCCCCCTACTGTGCAAATACTTGCCCTGGAGGGGGTAGTAAGTGCGGTTGTGGGGGCGGAGAAGGAAAGGGAGTGGGAGGTCCAAATGCTGGAGGAGCTGGGACACCAGGTTGCGGATATGGATAAGGAGTAGGGTGGGCAACAGTAAGGTAAGCAGGGGGGTAGGAAAAAGGAGGAGGCATGCCGTATCCTGAATACATGCTACCTGGAGAGGAAAAAACGCTAGAGGGGCTGGCCCCTAGAGGAAAACCATGGCCCGGAGGGGGGTGGGCAGAGGTATGTGACAGGGCTCCAACGATACTGTCGGCAGAATGAGATGCCCCCAAGGCGTTAGGGCCATCGGGTTTGGGAAGGTCAGGAAGGACGGTATAAACATAACCAGATTGGGCGTAGATAAGGTCATACTTCAAGGCGATTTGGAGGGTGGCTTCTTCGGTTTGGGGAAAATGGGATACGACATCTTTGCCAATGGGAGGTAAGAGAGAGCGAAGGAACCAGTCCATGTAAACCCACTCTTCTAAGGGGGGAGCTCGACATAAGCTTCTTCTGCGCCGCCATTCCTGGACATGAGTGGAAAGGCGGGTTGAGGAGGATTGATGGAAGGAGGTTAAAAGCTCGGTACCAGTGTCATATCGGAGAGGGAGCTGGTAATAAGATAAAAAGGCTTGGGAAATGGTCGCAAAAGTGGTATGGGAGGAGGTGGCCTGTTCAACATACCATTTAGAAGCTTCGCCAGTAAGCGTGCGTTGGAACAATCTAAGACGAATGGAGTCGTCGGTAATGGAACTGGAGGAACAACACATATGGAAGGCTTGGATATGGTTGGAGGGATCCTCACTAGCAAGGCCTTCAAACTTGGGAATGTCGGAGGGGAGCTTGGTTGGCATAGCAATCCAACTAATGTCGTGGAAGATAGGATCATTAATCAGCTGATTGAAGTCAGGAAGACTAAGGCCAGCCATATAAGGGAGAAATGGGGCAGTCGAGGTAGGTCCCGAGGTGGTTCCACTGGAAACAGACCCAACAGTAGTATTGGGGTTGCTGCTAGTAGTAGGCCCTGAAGAAGACATGGTAAAAGTGACAGGGGGAGAACCAGGAGTAGGGGGAGAACCTGAACAATCAGAAGAAGAGTCGGAGTGCGGACTCGGGGGAGGACTTACTCGATGACGACGGGAAGGAGGAATTCGACCAAGCGGAAACTGAGGGTGAAGGCCAAGAAGTCTTTGAGAAAGGCGCCTTGGGGGCGTAATGATGACAGGAAGAAGAGAAACTGACAAGGGCAAGGGGGGACAAAATCAAGTGAGGTCAAGGGAAGAGAGGTGCAGTGACAATTGATTTTAAATTCTTTTCCAGGCAGTTTTAACCAGGCACTTCTTCACTTAGGGTCAGTGTGTGGCGTGCGTTAATTTTAATTATTTAAACCCAGAAGTTTTGAGAGTAAAAGAAAAAGTGTGTTGCGTAATGGAAAAGAAATCTGCAGTAAATAAAACTGAAAAAAACAGAAAATTAACAACTAAAAATGCAGCAATATAACCCAAGAAGGTTGGTCTCTCAAAAATATTCAATAAGAGGGAAAAACTAGGCAAAGCATGCTAAAAAGAGGCCAAAATATCTAAGGTTCGGAGGGACTGGGATCTAAAGGGTAAGTTTGCTGAAAAGTGGTGCAGACAACAGCAAAGAGGCAGAGGCAAGGTTGCTGCTAAAAAGGAGGAGATCAGCTAAAGATAGAAGAGACAAGGCAATGGCCTTAGGAATGAACCCAAACAAAATGATATGAGGTGTTTTGATAGGGAGAAGAGTTGATCTAAAGGGATCTGAAAAGGAGGTATTAGATCTGAGAAAAATAGGGCTTAAACTTTGTAAACTCATACGTCTAAAACAACAAAGGCTCGCCCACAAAAGGTGGAGGGTACTAAATCCCTAAGGGGTAATATTCCCTCTTAGTTGAGTGGAGCAGATCAAAAACAGGTCCAAACGGGTAGAGGCAAAGGCTGGAAAACCCTGACAGAAGCTTCAGACAAACCCAGAAAAAGTGCTGAAAATTTTGCAGGAAAAGTGCAGGTCGCAGGTTCTGATCTGTGTTCAGTCCAGGTCTCAATTTTGGGGCAGAAAAGTGCATCCTGAGGCTTAGGTCGCACCTTTTGGGCCGATAAGTGTGACCTATAGATCTGGCTCTCTTGATGGTAGATTTCAGAAAAATTGTGTCGTCTCAGTTGCGGTTGATGTCTGTCACCTGCGCAATAAGGCCAGAAACACACAGAAGTTAAAAATTTGACTGTTTAAGGGTTTTAAGGGTGAGAATCACCATAAAAATAGGAAAAACAAGAAATGGAAGAGAAACCCTAGGGTCTGAAACAGTTGGATATGTAGGAATAGATAAAACGACAGTGGTCGCAAAAGAAAACCCGTGTGGAGTTGCCAATTGTTAGTATGAATCTTTCGTCGTAAAAGATCACTTTAGCTACGCATAACAAATAGCCCTAACATCGATTATGGCTGCAAAATATCTTTAATATTTCTACACAAATTCATATCTAAGCACAAAAGATATTAAGAATATAAAAAATAACATAGCTCCATAGATCCAATGAACAAGACAAGAGGAATGTATATGAAATCATTTTGTATTATATTAAAGAATGGGGCACCTGAGAGGAAAACAAGAAAGGTGTTTTCCGGTTCTCCTCAGTGGGATGGGTTCTTGGAAGTCCTCAGTGTTTCAGATCTAGCATTTCTCTCTCTTATGGATGTGGAAAGGCAAACATAGAACTCAATGGGAGTTCACAAAGCAAAATGGAAAATGGTGACCAAGAGAAGATCCAGAGTGATCTAATGCAATGAAGGTGGTTAATGAATGGGGAAAACCCCCCTATTTATAACAAAATATTGGGGCGGTCTAGAACTCGGTGCATGAATAAAATATTATTAATCGAATTCTAGAAGCACCTTTAGGAATATTTTATTATATTTGTTGGAGGGAAAAGGATTCTTGACTTGGGTCAATTCCTTTATTTATAAATAATAAATAAATAAATGGTTTATTTATCATTTTAGGAAATGATGGGAATATAATTAAATAAATAATGGTTTATTTAATTATTTATGTATGATTTAGTCAAATTTAACTAAGAATATTATTTAAATAATGATTTAAATAACTTATTCTTAGGAAATAATTAAATAAATAAGGATTTATTTAATTAATTTCCTTGTTTTGGGTTAAATATGACCGGGAAATATAAACAAATAAGTTATTTTACATGGTGAAAGCAATTTTACTTAGGGTAAAATTGGTCTTACATGGTGTACTTGGGTTCATCTAATAATAATAGGTTAGATGACCAAAAAAATGGTGTAACAATATTCTTTTAAACACATTATTCTTGTCTTGTCTATTGGATGCATGGAGCCATATTATATTTTATCTGCTTAATGTATTTTATGCTTAGATCTGGATTTGTGTAGCAGACTTAAAGATATTTTGCAGCCATAATCGATGTTAGGGCTATTTTTTATGCATAGCTAAAGTGATATTTTATGACGAAAGATTCATACTAACAATTTGAGACTCCACATAGGCTTTCTTTTGCGACCGTTGTCGTTTTATATCTTCCTACATATCCAACTATTTTAGACCCTAGGTTTTCTCTTCCATTTTATGTTTTTCCTATTTTTATGGTGCTTTTCACCTCTAAAACCCTCAAACAGTCCATTTTTTAACTTCCGTGTGTTTCTGGCCTTATTGCACAGGTGACAGACATCAGCCGCAGCTGAGACGAATTTTTTTTTCTGAAATCTACTGCTGAAAGAGCCAGATCTGAAGGTCACACTTATCAGCCCAAAAAGTGTGACCTGGCCTTGAGGGCGCACTTTTCTGCCCCAAATCTGTGACCTGGACTGCCAAACAGGTCAAAACCTGTGACCTACACCGTTTTCTGTAATTTTCCAGCACTTTTTCTGGGTTTTTCTGAAGCCTCTGTCAGGGTTTTCCAGCCTCTGCCTCTGCCCGTTTAGACCTGTTTCTGATCTGTTTCACTCAACTAAGTGGGAATCTTTCCCCTTAGGGCTCTACTACCCTCCACTTTTTGTGGGAGAGTTTTTGCTGTTTTAGAAGTCTGAATTTCCAGAGTTTCAGCCTTATTGCTTTCAGATCTGATACCTTAGCTTCAGATCTCTTTAGATCAACTCTTCCCCCTTTCAAATCACATCATATAGTTTTTTTTGGGTTCATTTCTAGGGCCGCCTCATTGTCCCTCCTATTTTTAGCTAATATCCTCCTTTTTAGCAGCAACCTTGCCTCTGCCTCTTTGTTGTTCTCTGCACCTCTTTTCAGCAGATTTCTCCTTTAGATCCCAGTCCCTCCTGACATTAGATCTATTGGCCTCCTTTTCGCATGCTTGGCTTAGTTTTTCCCTCTTATAGACTAGTTTTGATAGACTCACCTTCTTGGGTTAGATTGATGCATTGATTAGATGTTAATTTTATGTTCTTTCCGTCTTATTTACTGCAGATTTATTTTCAGTTACGCAGCACACTTTTTCTTTTACTCTCAAAACGTCTGTGTTTAAACAATTAAAATTAACCCACGCCACACACTGACCCTAAGTGAAGAAGCGCCTGGTTAACACCACCTGGCAAAGACTTTAAAATCAATTGTCACTGCACCTCTCTGCCCTTGACCTCACTTGATTTTATCCCTCCTTGCCCTTGTCGGTTTTTATTCTTCCCATCAGCATTGCGCCCCCAAGGCGCCTCTCCCGGAGACTTCTTGGCCTTCACCCTCAGTTTCCACTTGGTCAACTTCCTCCTTCCCGTCGTCATCGAGTAAGTCCTCCCCTGAGTCCGCACTCCGACTCTTCTTCTGATTGTTTGGCTTCTCCCCCTACTCCTGGTTCTCCCCCGGTCACTTTCACCATGTCTACTTCAGGGCCTACTACCAGCAGCAACCCCAGTAGTACTACTGGGTTTGTTTCCAGTGGAACCACTACGGGACCTACCTCTACTGCCCCATTACTCCCTTACATGGCTGGCCTTAGTCTCCCCGATTTCAATCAACTGATAAATGACCCTATCCGCCATGATGTTAGTTGGCCTGCTATGCCAACCAAGCTCCCCTCTGACATTCCCAAGTTCGAAGGCCTTGCTAGTGAAGATCCCTCCAACCATATTCGATCTTTCCACATGTGGTGTTCCTCCAATTCCATCACCGATGACTCCATCCATCTTCGTTTGTTCCAACGCACACTTACCGGTGAAACTTCTAAATGGTATGTTGATCAAGCCACCTCTTCCCATACCACTTTTGCGACCATTTCCCAAGCCTTTTTATCTTATTTCCAGCTCCCTCTCCGATACGACACTGGTACTGAACTCTTAACTTCTTTCCATCAATACTCTTCGACCCACCTTTCCGCTCATGTGCAGGAATGGCGACGAAGACAGAGCCTATGTCGCACCCCCCCCTTTGAATATCGGGTTTACATGGACTGGTTTCTTTGCTCTCTCTTACCTCCCATTTGCAAAGATGTCGAATCCCATTTTCCCCAAACCGAAGAAGCCACCCTCCAAATAGCCTTGAAATATGACCTTATCTACGCCCAATCTGGTCATGTTTATACCGTCCTTCCTGACCTCCCCAAGCCTAGTGGCCCTACTGCCTCGGGGGCATCTCACTCTGCGTACGGTATCATTGGAGCCTTGTCACATACCTTCCCCAACCTCTTTTGGGCTATGGTTTCCCTCCAGGAGGGGCCAGCCCCTCCGGCACTTTTTCCCCTCCAGGTAGCATGTATTCAGGATATGACATGCCTCCTCGTTTTTCCCACACTCCTGCTTACCTCAATGTTGCCCATCCTACCCTTTATCCATACCCACACCCTGGTGCCCCAGCTCCTCCAGCATTTGGACCTCCCACTCCCTTTCCTTCTCCACCCCCACCACCGCACTTACTACCCCCTCCAGGGCAAGTCTTTGCGTAGCAGGGGGCAACTACTCTTCTTCCTTCTCAAAGAAAGAGGAAAGGAAATCAATCTGCTTCTGGTAATCATGGACCCAATCCTTCCAGTATTGCCTCTACCACCTCCAACCAGTCACAGGGCTCTCAGCCCAAGCCAGACAGGCCACTTCGCACCAATAAGCCCTGTTCATGTTGCGGTGTTTATGGTCACTACACTCACGATTTTCCCTTATTACCACAAATGCAGCATATGTGGGAGTCTCAGGCCACCGTGTGGGGACAACACTCCTCCCCTACTATCCCTCCCACCCCAGCCACTTCTCAACCCGTTGTATTTACCGATCCTTTCCCTCAACAAGGATTCGTGGCCACTCAACCACCTCATGCTTCGGTAACCACTCAATCTTCCCCTTCTGGTTCCTCCGATTACCAGATTATCATGATGGCCTCTGACCCACCTCTCACCGTTGACCTCAACCTTCAAACTCTGTCTCGTTAGTATTCCATGCCTCCTGTTCTGTCTATCCCCGAGTCCCCATCTTCAGGTCCTACAGAGCCTCTGTCGACACCCAATGGTCCCTTGCAAATACCTCCGCCCAAAGCTGAGGCTCATAAAAAGACTCCTAAGGGCCCCTTACGCCGAAATGCTGCCCCTGGTCGGGCTGCCCATTCATACAGTATAGTAGATGATCTGGCACAATCTCCTACTGCCATTTCAACATTGGAACTCCTCCAGTCGTGTCCTTCTCAAAAGAAGGCTCTACTATCTGCCGTGGGTGCTGTAGATCCTGCTGATGACCAATTGATTGTTTTCGACGCCCGTCAGTCAGACCCTCCCCCTCTTCCTCCTTCTGTTGCTTTCCAAATCCCAGTCAAAATCTGAAATTCCACTGTCGCTTGGTGTATTATTGATGAGGGGGCATCCACCTGTGTGATGTCCGCTTCGGTTTGGAAACAACTTGGATCCCCTGAGTTGGCCCCTTCCATGATCACCCTTCGTGCGTGGGATGGCCATGCCTCCCATCCCATCGTCTCTTCCATTTTCCTATCACTCGTGCAAGACTGCTATGTCACTCAGTTATTAGGCTGCCCTCTTGGACTCACAAAATTAGCTGATGAGTACACCTCCATACAAGGTCATCCTATCCAAAGCCCACACCTGGAAGATGTTCTTCCCTCATAATGGAAAGATTGTCACCATTGACCAATTAAACTACCATGAACCAAAATCTCAGACCTCCCCTGAGTCCACCATCTCTGCTGTCACCAATAAACCAACTGTTGATTCATTGACCATCGTTTCCCCTGGCGTCTACAAAGACTCCTCTTTGCTTGGAACTTTTCCTGGTCCTCCCCCTCCTCCTGTCTCTCGAATTCCTACTTAGCAAATTCTTACATGATGCAATCGTTCCTCAAAGCTGGCCTTCCCTGTACCGCTCCGCTAGTCGCCAACCCTCAATCGCACCCACCGCATTCTGTTCCCTAGTCCTTCACTTCTCAGTCAACCCAACTTTTTTCTTTGACCCTCCTTATCCCTCACACTCGTGAATTCTCCCCCCTTCGAGTCGATTCTCAGCCTCCACCATGGGGCCGTCCCTCCTGCTGTTACCCCACCGGTCGATACCTTCTCGGTCCTCCCCCCGACGTTCATTCAGCTTCCCGTCATGGCCACCCCTTTTCCCTCCCTACCCCAACCTCAAATTCTAGCATGGCATTCACTCCTCCGGGCCTGAGCCCCCGCCGACCACCCAAACCATACATTGCTATGACACTAGTGAAACCGATTCCCTTCGCTCCTTCCACTGCTACAGTGCCCCTAGCCCCTCCGCAGGACCCTCCTCAGGCTGTGACAACTACAAGCAAGAAAAGAAAAACTCGAAAGGGGGCATCCAAAGACAAGGCCACCGCACCCGACCCTACCCCTACCCCACCCACCAAGCCTTGTGCCTTATGTGATGGTATCGGTCATCCCACCCATACTTGTCCTAAGTTACCCCGTATCCAACCCATGGTTAAAGTCGTGTTCCCTGAATCTACGGTCCCCGACACCTCTGCTTCTTCCTCATCCGTAGCCAAGAACCCAAAGACTCTTCACACCAACAAACCCTGTGCTCTGTGTGGTGTCCATGGCCATTACTCTCACCATTGTCCTCACCTCACGCATTACTGAGCCTCTTTAGAAGTCATTCGCGAGTACGAAGTTGAACAAAATCAATCTGCCTCTCCCATCCTTGCTCAATATGCGTCTGGTCTACTCGAGGATCCCCCTACTACCATTCACATTCCTCCCCCCGATGTTGAGATGTTGGAACCCGCTGCTCCCCTCCTATACCTATCATCATCCGCATGACCCTCGGAGTACATTCCCTCTGAATCCACTCCATCTGTTCTGCTTGCCCCTCCTTTAGACACTTTCTCGGGCTCTTCATGTTTTGACCATATTTTTACTTGTTCTTCTGTCGTTCCCCGTGATGACCCGTATCTGCGCCTCTCTTCCCATACTGATGATTTAGGTAACTATGCAGCATCGTATGGTCTCCTTGACCCTTCCATTTCCTCCCATAATCACGATCATACCATCTGTATCTTCGATGTTCTTCGCAGCCTGAGTGCCCGCTCTTCATCCCATAGTTCTCATTCATTTCCATCTCGTCGATCTATGAGTCCTAGAATTCCTACCCGGACTGCTCCCTCCCATAGCCATTAGTGGATGTCTATCCCCTACTCACGCTGCCATCCTTTTTCCCATCCCTCCCATTTCTTGTCTTGTGACACTATTACATCGGCCCTCTCGTCCACACATTATCTTGGCTATGCTGATGGGGCAAGTCGCTATTCCCGAAATCTCGCTTCGGCAGCATGGGCCCTCTTTACCCCCTTGCATACCCTGGTTCTTGAAAATGGGGTCTGCATTGGTAATTCCACCAATAATCAGGCTGAATATGATGCAGTACGTGGTCTCTTAGCCGATGCCCTCTCTCATCACATCCTCCATCTGCATGTTCATTTAGATTCCCTGCTTCTTGTCTTACAACTTAATGGTGTCTATCGTGTGCATAACCCTATCCTGTTTAGACAATATTTACGAGTGAAACTTTTGATACGTGAATTTAGATTCATTACTTTCAACCATATCCCTCGACGTCAAAATCACTACATAGATCAAATCGCAAATCATGTTCTAGATTGGCATTTATCACACATAAGACAATAACATTTCACATCATCAACAAAATGTACATAAATCATATATATCATATAACATGTGTTTTTAGAGTCCATCTGCTCTGAAACATATGACATGCCCATAGCATGATACAAAAAACAAAACTACAAAAATGGGGGGCACCACTTGCCCCTACAAAAACGCTAGGGGCACCATCTTCCCTACATCTACTCACTCTCTGGAGGATCTTGAGCCAATGGCTCTACTCCCACAACTCGTAGATCACACACATTCTGACCAGACATCACCATGCGTCACATGATACCTCGCCATTCCAAGGGTAGCCCAGTACATAACTCTATGTACTGGTCGTCTAAATCCTACCAACCACACTCTGACACACCGGTCAGCAACCCCTCACATATATGACGGATGTCCTCCACCAGAGCAGCCATATCCTCGTTCTGTGCTGTCCTTGATCCACTTGCACCTGTAGCTCCTGCTGCTGCCGATCGTCCCATATATCCAGCCAGTTTTACCGGAGCTATATCTGCATTCCAAAAATATAACGATTAGTACCATGAATACTAGTCACAAACTCTATAATGCACATAACAGATTAGTTTCTTGTCACTTACCATCGAGCCCCCACACTCGACCAGGTGGAAGCGGCAAGTCCGGATCTCCCCAATAACTCAACCCACTATAGGGATAATCGTCTATGTATAATGGCATCTGATCCCAATGGGCAAAGAAATCTGGTCGGAACACCCGTCTGCCCGCCCCTCCCCCTCCTCTACACAGTAATCATCCCCATAGACGCATCCGGGGCTCTCTCGGACCTCCATCAGGTAACTATATATGAGGTCGCAAGGTCAGTATCTTCTAAAAAAATAAGGAACACAACACCGTCCCATAGGCACAATCATGATTCACTTGCCTCTTGCATAGCGACAGCTGTAGTTTCACCGACACCAACATCATCTGGGCCCACCCATAGTAGGTCCCCCCCAACACACTCTCTACAATCATCATCTACCCTCCAGTGATGTGATGGAATGCCTGGCTGCCCAAGATCTGCAACACTACTGCGGCCACTGCCCGGGACTCCAACCTCTCTAGATCTCCAATGGATATCCGAGTCCCTTTGACTTGGACACCTGGTCGACAATGTCACTCAAAAAACTCCATAATGTTATGCCCCCATGGTAACACTGGCTGCGTATTTCCCACCATCCCTAATGGTGGGAGACCAGTCAAGAAATATAGATCCTAGATCGTCAGCTCGATCCTATGCCCCTGCACTATAAACGCCTCATGATCTGGATCTCAATAACTGATAATCCGGGCCAACAAGGGCTCTCTAGCCCTCATCAAAGGGTTCTCCAAAAATTTCAGAACCCCATACCTAGCCAGTGCACGACGGACACCTTGATCCATTTGGATCTCCGTCCATAATGTACCTAAGTCTCTCTCTCTCCACTTGATCCGTATCTTTTCCATACCTCCACAAAAACACCATTTTTGTCAGTCTACAGATCAGCAAAACTACATTAACTTACACCAATACTGAATCTCAGCCCATAACAGCACTGAAACCTCCCACATCTAACAGGTCGCACTTTTTTGTGAAAATCCTGGGCCAGGTCGCACTTTTCAAGCCAAAACCTACGTCCCAAGTCGCAGCTTTTTCCCCAAAAAGTGCGACCCGACCGTAATGATGAAGTAGGGGCAGTTACTGAGATTCAAAACCCTAATTTAAAATTTGAATCCATCAAAACTAGAGAGTAGGATTAGGCCTCTTACCTGCAACTGACAGATCACGATTCCAACGGTCGGTTTGTTCGCTACGATCACCGCAAGATTTAGGGCCTTCTCTCCTCTCCACATTCACCACAGCTACACAAGCAAATGAATGATTTTGGAGGGAAAATGCCTTATTAGAAGAAAACCCCTATTTTTTCTTTCGCCCGCTGCGACCAAACCGTAGCCCCGTTTGACACACCGTCTGCACCGTTGGAAAGCTCTCACCGAGCACTCAAATGGGTATCTATCAGTTTTCCATGTTTTGATACTTCACCGGGACACATTTTGTCCATGAAGGGTCTCTCCACCTCTTCTCAAAATTGAATTTCTTCACTTACGACACTTGTACTTGGGGCACCACTTTGCCCCCTTACTCATCTTCGTTTGTGTTGATTTTCATCATGAGCTACACTATTTTACTCATGCTTTTATGGTTCCCCATTGGACCCTTACTATGAGGCAGCACCATTGAGTCGCCCTTGTTTAGAGCATCCCAGTCGCATCATCATCGCTTTCATGGAGTCCCTTTCAAGTCCCTTTGTACCCCACTATATTCCTCCCTCCTTTCTTGCTTGATCCCTCTCTCATGTCGCACATTATGGCCTTTCGCACCCTTGTCCCTTATCCCTCCTGATATTGTGTCAGTCGCTGCCAAGCCATTCATGCCCGTTATGCTCTAACAAGGGAAGTCATCCAACTGCTCCTCCGTATCCCTCATTCCATCATCATCATTTCTGTCTATCTGTTTGTCGCTCTACTATTTTCCCTCGTGCCTTAGTTGGGGTTCCCTTATTGCCTCACCTATGGCGGACCTACTTCTGTCGACATCAGCTCATTTACTCCAGAAGCCAGGTCTAGGGGGCAGTGTACCTTGGTTCGAGCTCTTCTCAACATGATCGTGATCTATACACTTGATGGTCCAGTGATGTAGCAACAACTATTGGTGATTCCCGGGCGTGTGTGAGATGTCTCAACCCTCATGAGGGGGTGGCCCTGCAGGTAGCCCCCCACATGCCCGGATGACTTTTTCATTCTCGCCCCTGATGCAGCTCCTCTCATTTGATGATATCGGCCTCAACCGCTTGCAGCACCTCTTCGTTTTGCATATATCAGTTAGATGTTGTGAGCCCTTCCCCGTGTGTAGGGGGCATTTGGGTATATTTGTATCTCATGTACTAAAATCTTCTTGGATAAGTCCCAACGGTTATTCCAGGCATCACATGTATGTGGGATTCATCATTTTATTTATCTGGCTCATGTTTAGGCTAGCATATGCTTCATTCTTACGTTTCGTGGTTTTCCGGGGCACCTTATTCTTTGTACTATTGTATCGGCGGGCATAGGTATGCCTCCCCCGCCGCCTTTAACACTGGTACTACTTCATCACCTAGAGACTTGTTGCACCTGTAAGTCTCATCTCCTCCGGGTCTAGTCCTTTAGCACATTAGACTACCTTACATTCCTCTCTCTCACTTCCCTCTTGATGCCTAGTGATTGAGTTCTTACAACGTACTTCGGTCATACGATTTGATCCTAACACTCGTACGTTGGGGGGCAATCTGTTACACCATTTTTTTGGTCATCTAACCCATTATCATTAGATGAACCCAAGTACACCATGTAAGACCAATTTTACCCTAAGTAAAATTTCTTTCACCATATAAAATAACATTTGTCCATATTTCCTAGTCATATTTAACCCAAAACAAGGAAATTGATTAAATAAATAATTATTTATTTAATTATTTCCTAGGAATAAGTTATTCAAATCATTATTTAATAATATTCCTAGTTAAATTTGACTAAATCATTTGTAAATAATTAAATAAATCATTATTTATTTAATTATATTCCCACCATCTCCCTAAAATAATAAATAAATCATTTATTTATTTATTTTTTATAAATAAAGGAATTGACCCAAGTCAAAAGACCTTTTCCCTTCAACAAATATAATAAAATATTCCTAAAGGGTGATTCTAGAATTTGATTAATAATATTTTATTCATGCACCGAGTTCTAGAACACCCCAATATTTTGTTATAAATAGAAGGGTTTTCCCCATTCATTAGTCACCTTCATTGCATTAGATCACATTGGATCTATTCTTGGTCACCATTTTACATTTTTTCTTTGTGAGCTCCCATTGAGTTCTATGTTTGTCAGGGTTTTCTACCACAATAAGAGAGAGGAATTTTAGATCTGAAATGCTGAGGAATTTCAAGAACCCATCCCATTGAGGAGAACCGGAAAACACCTTTCTTGTTTTCCTCTCAGGTGCCCCATTCTTTAATATAATATAAAACATTCTTTTAAACACATTATTCTTGTCTTGTCTATTGGATGCATGGAGCCATATTATATTTTATCTGCTTAATGTCTTTTGTGCTTAGATCTGGATTTGTGCAGCAGACTTAAAGATATTTTGCAGCCATAATCGATGTTAGGGCTATTTTTTATGCGTAGCTAAAGTGATATTTTATGACAAAAGATTCATACTAATAATTAGGTAGTGGCGTTCTTGGGGTCAGATCAATTAAGTGCTTGACTTGACCCTGTGGGTGAGGAGAACATGTCCTTGTATTCCTCCATGACTTCTTCCATCTGCTACTATCACTCAGGGGAGCCCTATTTGGAGGATGTGGATACAATCTTCTTCTTGCCCTATGGGTGAATCATAATAAAAAAAAATCCTAGTTTGGGAAATAATCTCACTGCATTTCTTCATAGTACTCAAAGAGATGGCAGAAGGTGTTACTACCTCCATTATCTAGTACAACTTATTTCCAAAATTAATAATAATAGAATGATGCCTAGACTCATACACAGCATTTCACTTCCACAAGTATGGTTGGCCTAATAATACATAAAACATATTAAGAGGAGCAACATCACATAGTACCTCACCTGTGAAGGGCCTAATGTTGTATGAAAGGAGACAATGTTGGTTGACGCAAAGATCTCTTCCTTGGTGAAGCCACCTGATGGTATATAGTTGCAGGTGTGTTGTGGTTGGTAGGCTGAGCCGCTTCATGACATCTACTGAAATGAGGTTCTTTTGGCATCCACTATCGACAAGGAATTGTAGCAGAGAACCCTTCATCCACATCTTGGAATGGAATATGTGCTCCCCCTCCTCTGGATCCTCTGGCTCCTCCCTCTGGAGCTTGATAGTGGTAATGGTGGCACTAAGTTCTGCATCATTGATATGCTTCCCTTTGTCATTCCCCTTGTCTGGTTCTAACTTAGAATCAGAACATGCATCTGATTCAGATGCCTTTAGTTCGTCCACCAGCAAATGTTTGGCCCGATAATCTCTTGTGTTGTGAGTGGAGCTGTTATGAAATTCACACCACTTCCCTGTGTCCTTATTTGGCTTTGTGGCATTGTTTTGCATCACCTGGCTTTGGATTTTCCCCTTTTTATGCTCTTCAAGGGTGTATTTCCCTAGCTTCATATTCGCGGATCCAAAGTCTCGCTTCTTTTGCTTAAATTTATGGTCGAACTTGGCGGCATATCAATATGTCGTGCCAAGCGAGGTAATTTATAGGAACTACATTTCCTCCTGAATGTATCTATGCAAAAAGCTGTGGTACTTGAGCACCAAATGTTTCTTTGAATCTTTAATACCCAACTTTGTGCACAGGGTATGGACCAAATTCCTCAACTCATGCACATCTTGATCCCTTTGCTGTTGCACCGTGTCCCATTGGATGTACTTGTACTAATATATCCCCATGGGGTAATATTGTTCGTTGATTCCATCTCTAATCTTAATCTTGGGGGGCAAGCCCCCAAGATCTAAAAATTTTAAATGCCAAAAAAATGAGAGAACACGCCGTAAATAAAAACACAAATATTTTTTTTATTAAAACAGAGAATAACTATAGAAGCTACATTGTGGTGGAAAATATTTCCTTTTACAAGATGTGTCTTGTTACTTATAGCATTTTTTAGTTACAATACCACAGGTAAATTCCATGGGTGGGTAAATACCATGGGTGAATGAATAATATGGGAGAATAAATACCATGGGCAGATGTCTCTTACAATACCATGCGTGGATAAATACATTTGGTGATGAATAACATGGGTGGATACATACCATGGGCGAATGAATACCATGGATATATGTAACTTACAATACCGTGGGAGGATAAATACCATGGGTGGATGAATACCATGGGTGTAGGCCACTTTCCATTTGGATCATTCCTCCCTCCTTAAGAATCAATCGTCCCCACTACGTGAAGTTCCCTCCTGGGAATCATTTGTTGAATATGAAGATCCACTGAACAAAAGGGTTTTGTGTGGTTAACCCATAAGCATGATGAATGAAGTTTCGAGCATAGAAACACCTTGTAATGCTTGTGACCAGCTATGATACTAACAGTGTGCAACCTAGAAAATGGACGTCGATGAAGTGTGAGTTTGTGTACGACCCATAACCATGACAAACGAATATCTGAGGATAGAGATACCCTGTAATGCTTGTGACTAACTGTGATGCTAACAATGTGTGACCTAGAAAATGGACTTCGATGAAGTGTGGGTTTGTGGATGACCCAAAACCATGACAAACGAAGATCCAAGGATAGAGATACCCTATAATTCTTGTGACCAATTTTGATACTAATAATTTATGGCCTAGAAAATAGAATTTAATGAGAAGGATGTTGTGCAGTTGACCCATAACCGTTATGTTGACTATTGATGAAGTAGCGGGTGCCTACATAGCTTGGGGTGGGAGGGCACATCTCCAAAGAACCCAAGCTAAATGCTTCTATGTTGAAACTGATGAATGTGAAATAGGTGCCTACTAAAGTGAGGTGGGAGTGCACATATCCAAAGGGAACCTGCTCTGAATGCTACTCCAGATTTAAAATGGGCATAACTCAATCAATATAACTCAAAAGATTTATTATAGCCAATTTTTGGAAATAGAATGATCATTATGCATCTTCTCATGTGTTTGAAATTGCTATTTGGAAACTCTGGAAACTCATATTCATGCTGCAAATGTCCCTCCATCACAAAGTTTCTAAAAAAATAGTTGATTTTGAATCAATGATAACTCCCTTGTTCAGACTCTAACTCGATCGATTTGTTTTTTGAAATTGGGAGATTTTTCAAGGGGTTATATATATAATCATTTTTCTAAATTTTTTTACTAAAAACTACAAAAAGTGATAGGAGAGTCATAGTCCACGAATTTTCGTTAGAAAAATTGTTGCAACACTACTGATTTTAAATCAGCGATATCTCACTCATCTGGACACCGATTCGATTGATTTTTTTTTGGAAATTGGCTATTTCTTCACAAGGAATCGAGATATTCTATTCGTTTCTGAAAAATTTTCACCAAGCCTTTTATATATTATCTACAAACTTTCCACCCAAAAATGCTTCCTGCAAAAAAATGAAAAAAACAAAAATTCTTCCTGCTTTGCCCAAGAAAGTTCTCCGTGGAGGTCATGAAACTTGCATGGAGTTTGCTAAATCTGGATACAACATGTTTAAAATGAAATATTATTCAAACTATCATTCGCATGGATTCATAACCTGAATCCGATACCACTGATCTAGATCTTGTGGGGGAGGCCCCCAAGATATGAAAATTTGAAATGCCAACAAAATGAGAGAACACACCGTAAATAAAACCACAAAGAATTTTTTTATTAAACATATAATGACTGTAGAAGCTAAATTGTGGTGGAAAATATGTCCTTTTAAAATATGTGACTTGTTACTTATAACATTTTTTAGTTATAATACCACAGGTAAGTTCCATGGGTGGGTAAATACCATTGGTGTGTTGACAAGGATTCTTATGTCTTAATATGTTTTCCTTGATGGAAACTCTCTGGAAAATAATGGAGTATATTTCTTGTGGAGAAGAAAAATAGTTTGCAGAAGGTCTAACTGAAGAAATGTGTAAATTCCAGGAGAAGTTGGTTAATATTCATAATTAAAGGTTCTATGCGAGGGTTAGTACAGGCCAAGTCATGTATACACGCAGATAAGAACGATCCAATTCGCGTATGCCTTTTGCGCTCTAAAATTATAATACCAGGGGGCATTAACATAGTTTTATACCACAATATTGAGCATTATGTCATCTAGTTGATTTTGTCCAAGAATACCATCGACACTTGTGTGTTTTTGGCTCATGGTATTAGGAAAGGCTAAACCTATATAAAGAGAAGAAGTTCATAATGGAAGGTCGTGCATGTGTAAGGGATGATTACTGAATACTTATCTCTGAAGTATATCTGCATGGGATGGATTCTATTTTATGGGTAGATCTAAATATATGATGCACCCTTGGATTCAATGATTGATCAGGATCTATAGACCTAAAATGACTATGTACTTGCATGATCTATTTATGAGATGTTTGGATATGTGACCTGGAACATGTTTGTTGAAGAGAAGTGAAGAAATACAGGTAAGCTTATAGATCTGAATCTTTCGCGGTAATAATATTTACAACTATATATGCTAGTTCATCTCGGTGAAAGCATGTATATACACAGCTTTGTCTTAGATAAAGCATGTATGGAAGTCAGGGTTTTATGAAGATTGCTGAGGAGGTTATCTGTTTAATGCTGCTCTATTTATGTTGTCTATCAATGAAGTCTTCATGTAGATCTGGGTTGTTTGAATACTATATATGCTGCTAAGTTGAATATGTGCAAATCTGATTAATGAATGAGTAAATTGTCTATTGATGCTGACTTAATAAGGGTTCTGCAATTCTAAAAAGATATATGTCTAAAAGCCTTAGATCTGGTTCTGATACTGATCATATTCTGAAATTTCATCATTCTCATATCTATACACAGGTTGGTGTGAAGGAAATCGCGTATACATGCGGGTTAAGTAAAGTGAAGAAGCGTATTCATTTTAAGATAATAAATGATCAGGGTTGAGATTGATTCTGCATGATGGTTATGAAATATGGATTTATTACTGTATTTTGGTTACAGTGATCTCGTTGTTCTGATTGAAGTTTGGGTTAAGTTTATTGGTGTTGATCTTTATGTTGAGTTGTGTTTAAGCTATCAGATCCAATGTGAAAATTGATGAAACTTGGTCTGTATTGGTTTTGAGGGTTGAAGCCTTCAGTGTGGAAGTAGAATCTTCCTTTCAATAGAATTTGGTGTTCTGATTAGGGGGTTGCATCTCCCTTTAGTTTGTGGCTAGTAAACGAGTTCAGGGGTTGGAGCTCCATTCCAGTAGTAGCTAGATAATGAGAGAAGGTTGCAGCCTTCTATAGGTAGATGCATGCGTACATATATGAGTCCACAACAGTACAATATTCTAAGAAGTTTTCCATTTAATAAATATTGAAGACAGAGACGACAACAACGATGGTTTTCTCCTGAATTGGGTTTCCACCTTAAATCCTGGTGTTCATGTGTGATGATGTATTATGTTATTATTGCACAAATTTACTGCTTAAGTATCTGATGCATAATTAATAAGATGGGTTTAAGAATTGTTCTAAAATATTATCTAAACAGTAAATTTATATCAGTATACGTAAGTTTCTGTTATTCTAGTCGCGTATATACACAATTTGGGCTATTCAAAATCACGTATAGAAATCAGTAAGATAAGAGAAAAATATTCTGATTATTGTAAATACTAATTCACCCCCCCTCCCCCTCTCGGTATTTTTCCCAAAAATTGGTATCAGAGCAAGTCATTTTGAAGAACCTTAATTGCTAGAAGGAAGATCATCTAAGATGAGAAATCAAGATGGGACAGCATCTATCAGGAATCCTTTAATCTTCTAGAAGAAAAGAACAAGATCGTACCCTCGGTCTCTTGGAGTAGATGTATGGGCTATAGTTGAAGGAGGTTATCAATATCCAACCTCAGTTCCAGTAGATCCAGTAGCAAGGAAGAACTATGAAACCAATGCAAAGGTAGTCAATGCATTATTGGGAAGTTTGAATGAACCAGAATTTGTCAAAGTCATGCAGTTGAATACAACAAAGGAGATATGGGAAAAAAACATTCTGAGCTATGAAGGTGATGCCAAGGTAAAAATTTCTAAACTCCAAACTCTTATAATTTAATATGAAAAACTTAGAATGCATAATGAAGAAAGCATCACTAGTTTATTTTTAAGTCTAGATGATATTGTATATCATATGAGAAATTTGGGTGAAGCTATAACTGACACTACTCTAGTATAAAAGGTTTTAAGATCTCTAACTCCCAAATTCAAGTCAAAAGTGTCTGATATTGAAGAGAAGCAGGATCTACAAACTCTTACTATTGTTCAACTTCATGGGATTCTGACTGCCTATGAAATGAGGAAAGGAGGTCCATATGAAGTCAAAGAAGTTGTCTTTAGAGCTGCTGCAAAAAGAAATGAAGTAGAAGATCAAGAAGTATCAGGGTATTCTTCAGAAGAAGATGAGACAAATTTAGTAAAGAAGCTACAACTTGGCACTGGAAGGTTCAGAGGTAAGCTTCGTTTTAATTTTTTTTCCCATGGAAGAGTTGGTCATTATGTTTCTAAATGTCCCCATAAATATAATCATGAGAAGGGAAAGGAAGTGGAAAAAGGAAATAAGAAACAATTTATCAATAGAAAAAAATACTATACTCATGAAGATAGTGATGGTCTATCAAACAGTGAAGAAGGAGAATCTGATCAAGATATTAGACTCCTCATGGCTTTTGAAAAAGACTCTAGTGAGACTAAAGATACTTTTATGGATGCTTTATAAGAAAATTATTTTCTTGAAGAAATAAATCAACTCAAAATATGTTTGGAAGAAAACAAAATTTCCATAGATACTCTAAAGAATCAACTTATAGAAAAGGAGAAGCACAATGAGAAATTAGAATGTGAAATAGTAAGTCTAAGAAAGGAAATTGAGAAAGTGAAAACTTTAAATCTTAGATTTGATAAAGGATTTGAAACCTTAGATGAAATTGTCAAGGTAAAACGCTCTCCCATTGTAAAGATAGGTCTTCGATATATCAAAGAATCCTCTCAGTCTTTAGCACCAAACTATCTAAATAGAGCTAAAGACAACCAACAACTTTTTGTCACTCAACGAAAGAACAAAGAGATTTCCCAAGTAAAGCATGATCACTTCAATTCAAGGATGAAAAAGAACAAAAATATCAATAAATAAGTAAACATAAATAGAAGGTTTCATGATAGTAGAAATTTCTTCTTTAATGGACAATATTTCTCATGTCATAATTTTAGTCATAAAGTTGTACAATGTGTTGCATACAAAACCATCATGACTAGAGAAGCTAGAAAGCAAAGAAATGAGGTTGGAGTAAAGAAGAATACTTACAACAAATTTTCTCCTCTTCAAGGTGAAATTGAATTTTCTTATTGCAATAACTTTGGACATGAAGATTCTAAATGTAGGACCAAACTTTAGCCAAAATAACATATATCCACAAATTCCAAGGTATGGAGAAAGAAGGACTCACTGGTTGAAAGTTGTGGCATTGTGTTATTTGCAGAAGGAGAAGAAAATAAATGGTACATTGATAGTGGATTCTCAAAACACATGACAGGTGATAAAAATAAACTTCTTTTATATAATGCATTAGAGAAAGAAAATAATGTTACTTTTGGAAATGACTCTCCTGATATCATTAAGGGTAAAGGTTCTGTGTTTCTAAAATAAAATGTTAAAGCTAACAATGTCATGTATGTGCATGGGTTAAAACATAACTTTTTGAGTGTAAGCCAAATGTGTGATCAAGGAAATGAAGTTTTCTTTAGTTCAAAAGAATGTGTAGTACGTGAACTTGACACAGGAAAAACGGTAATAAAAGGAACTAGAACACTAAGAAATCTTTATATATTGAAAGGTGGCCAAGAGAAATGATACTTAGGTAAATCTACATAAATTTGGTTATGGCACAGAATATTGGGACATTTGAGCTTCTCCCAAATAATAAAATCTAGTAGACTCAAAGTTGTTCGTGATCTTCCCAACATCACTCTGACTGAAAGTACCATATGCAAATCACGCCAATTTGGTAAGAAAAGAAGGTTGCAATTCAATACCAAATAAGGATCAACAAGTAAGCCTCTTGAAATTATACATACTGATCTATGTGGTCCCATAAGGAAACAGTCACCTCGTGGAGACAAATACTATATTCTATTTATTGATGACTTCTCTAGAATGTGTTGAATTAGTTTACTGAAACATAAAGATGAAGCATTTGAAAATTTTAAGATCTTCAAAGCTCTGGTTGAAAATGAATTAGATCTAATAATCAAATTTCTTAGTTCTAATCGAGGAGGAGAATATATATCACATGAATTCTTTGATTTCTGTGAAGATTATGGCATAAAAAGACAGTTTTATGTAGCTATAACTCCACAACAAAATGGCGTGACAGAAAGAATGAATAGAAGATTTCAATGGATGGCTTGTGCTATGCTTGATGAATCTGGGACTCCTGATACATTTTGGGGAGAATCAACACATACTACAGTAAATATTCTCAACAAGGCTCATGTTCATGTGAACAGTGATAAAACTCCTTATGAACTCTGGTATGGTAATCTTCCCACTGTCAAGCACTTTAGATTTTTTGGAAAAAAATGTTTTATCAAGAAAAATGATGAAAAACTTGGTAAGTTTGAGCCTAGACCAGATGAAGGAATATTTCTTGGTTACTCTTTTAGAAGTAAAGCATATAAATGTTACAATAAAATACTTCGGAATATTGTTGAATGTATTGATGTTGTAATTGATGATTCTCTCACAACTCCTAAAAGTGAAATAACAACAACAAGTGAAGATGATGATGATGTATTTTCCCTCATAAAATAACAAAAAATATAGAAGGAGAACCCAGTGAAGCACCGGAAGAAGATATATCATAAAAGACTCCATCCAAGTATGTTCAAAAGAATCATCCAAAATCTTAGATTCTGGGAGAAAATGGATCAAGTGTCCAAACAAGAAGAACTCTTGTAGGATCCCCTAGCTATCTAGCATTATTATCCACTATTAAACCGCAAAATGTAAATCAAGCTAGTAAATATGAATGTTGGATTCAAGCCATGAATGAAGAACTTGATCAGATTGAAAATAATCAAAATTGGGAATTGGTTCCAATACCTCATGATAAAAATGTTATTGGAACAAATTGGATATTCAAAAATAAGTTAAATGAAAATGGAGATGTCATTAGAAACAAAGCTAGACTTGTTTGTAAAGGGTATGCTCAACAAGAAGTTATAGAATTTGAAGAAACATTTGCACCTGTAGCCAGACTTGAAGCCATAAGAATATTTCTTGCTTTTTCAAGTTTTCAACAGTTCAAAGTTTATCAAATGGATGTAAAATCTGCTTTTCTCAATGGTGATCTAGAAGAATAAGTTTGTATAGAACAAACAGAAGGATTCATTCTTCGAAATGATGAAACACTTGTTTACAAAATTAAAAAGGCTTGTCTCAAACAGGCTCCTCGGGCATCATACTATCGTCTTGACAAATATCTTCAACAACAAGGTTTCACAAAGGGATCTATTGATAATAACTTATAAACAAAAATTGACAATGACAAACCATTGATTATTGTTGTGGATGTTGATGACAAAATTTTTGGAAGTAATGAAGATTCCATGAGTCAGAAATTCTCTTCTGTTATGCAGGAAGAATTTAAAATGTCGTTACTTGGGGAACTAGCATATTTTTTTGGCTTACAAGTGAAACAAGAAATAGATGGCATATTTCTATCACAAGCAAAATATCACAAGAAAATTCTAAAGAAGAATGGTGGAATATTGCAAACCTGTGAGTACTCCAATGGTAACTGGATGTAACCTTTACATCAGTTCTCATGATAATTCTCCCATGGTGAATCAACTAGAGTATAGATCTATGATTGGAAGTCTGATTTATCTAATCGGGACAAGACGAGACATTACGCATGCAGTTGGGATTATTGGACGATTCCAAGTTAATCCAAAAGAGTCACACCTTCAGGATGTAAAACTAATATTAAAATATATTCAAGGGACTCAAGACTTTGGTCTATGGTATCCAAAGAATTTTGATCACTCTCTTCATGCTTACATAGATGCAGATTGGGCTGGAAATGTTGATGATCGTAAAAACAAAAGTGATGGTGCATTCTACATGGGGCCCCGATTAGTATCTTGATTTAGTAAGAAACAAAATTCTATTGCCTTATCTACAACATAAGAAAAATATGTGGCTGCTGCATCATGTTGCACACAACTTCTTTGGACTATGTAGAAATTACAATATATTCAAATCAAATTTTTACCTCCTATCTCCATCTTATGTGATAATACAAGTGCCATTAGTATCTCAAAAAATCATGTTATGCATTCCAAGACCAAGCACATTCCTATCAAGTATCACTTCTTACGCGATCAAGTGTTTGAGAAAAAGATTAAATTGGAGTATGTTCCCTCCAAAGAACAAGTTGGTGATATATTTACTAAACCTCTTCCCAAGGATGCATTCAAATATCTCAGACAGAAGCTGGGAGTTGTCTTTGCCTCTCTTATCAATTCTGCTTAAATATCGGAAGATTAAATTCGGTACATTGGTTGCATAAAGGAAAATCGTGTATATACGTGATTTTCTATGCATAAAACGGCATATGGTTTTTGCTGACAAAATTTCTATGGATCAACTTTCAAAAAATTTTGTGGTGTTGTTGGGTAAAATTTGTTGTTCTAATATTTTTCTTACAATACCTTTCCTTGATATTTATCTCCTTGATAAAGATGCCTTGATGAATTGGTTGCTGAAGGTGTTCAGGATGCAAAGGTTTAGGGGGAGCACTTTCCTTGCGGAAAAGAGTGCATTGTTAGCACTATGTTGGTTTCTGTTATGATCTCCTCTTTGAGATTATTTGGTCTTGGATATATATAAAAATTCATATATGTTATTTGATGAAAAGGTCATGTTGAGACATATGGTGTAAAATTGTTATTTTTAGTCATGTAAGGAATTGTTTAAATTTGTAAACCCACTTGGTTGGGTAGTTGAGTAAAATATGTAATTCCACTGGTTGGATCATTAATGTAAGTATGAATCCTTGGTGATAGGATTGGTCATACTCGGTTGAGTTAAAGAGTCATGTATTTCATTAAAAATTATGTCTGCATATGCTCGGGGGGAGAAATTTCCTGCCCTTTGCTCTTGATGTCAAAGGAAGAGAGTGTTTGATGTTTGAATACTTTTTATGTATCTACAGGATGTGGTGATCAGACTCAATCATGGTTTCCATTGTTAGCGCTCAAATGCACTAAATTTGGAAATGAAGTAAAACTCAAGGCTACATCAAACCACGCTCGGCCTCGTAGCTAGCCCTACGAGGACAGGAGAGGGCTCTCTCCGTCAATCTCGAGAAAATGAGCAATAGGATGCGAGATGACTTACAATAAGAACTGATTCTAGGCTAGTAAAGAGATAGGTATGTTTGATTTTTTGGTTTTTGGGTTTTCGCTGGAGAAATGGGAAAACAGATTTTGGGTCCGGGGATAAGGTCAGACCTTTGCAGATTTCAAGTTGGGGCGAGGTAGGTGAATGTCTTGATGCTTTTGATTGAATATATGGACAGATCAGACCGACGAGGAGCTGAAGAGGGAAAAGAAGAACTTGGATCCTCTCCAAACAATCGAAAAACATATAGAACTAACTGAATTCAAAGGCAGAGCACTGTAAACAATGGATTCAACCTCATCTACTCATTCAATTTAGTTCAGAAGCATATGAAAGGATGGCATACATTTAAACATGAATAAACTTACAGTAAACAAAGAGGAAACACCATCAAGAACAGAACACCACAAGGATCCCAACAAGTGCCGCAAAACCTCTGATCTTTCCTTAGCCAAAATATGAAATAATATGTACAATGATATCAAAAGTCTCCCAAGAGTCCAACCTGTAGAATGCCTCAGAAATTACAATATATAGATCACTCTAACACCTTTCCCCACCTCTAGGGGTCGAATTCCCTCTTCAGGGATCAGTTCCAACCAATTCTATTCATGGAACTACAATCTAGGCAGCTAACAACTTGCCTCTAAAAGAGTGGGAACTGATCCATTTACATGATTTTTACCCTTTTGAGAGTGAATCTTCTAGAATAGATAAAAATAAGCCAAAGTTACATGCCAAACATAAATTTACATCATAAAAACCCAAAAATTCCATCCACAAGAAAAACTGGTCCATACTAGGCGAAAATCTGAGCTGGCAGTTGAAAATTCAGCAAAAATTTAAGTGGGTCGCATTTGAGCCGAGTGGGTCGCATTACTTTCAGCCTGAATTTGAGGTACTTCCTGGCATCCAAATTGAGCTCATGATAGCTCGTTGGAAAGCCCTGGATGTTGACTATCCAACCCAAGTAGAATTTCCCAATTTGGAGCTCATTTGACCCTCCAAAACTTCTTTCTCCCAGAAGTACTTCCTGCTGGTGCAAAAGGTGACAACAAGGTGGTTTTCATGGTGTTTTTGAGCTCTTTGACCATCCAGAATCTGATGAAATGCTTAGGTAATGTCTGAGGATGCATAAATAACCATGAAAAATCCAAAAATGCAAAAATTTCCTCCAGCAAGTGTCCCGAAAAAAAGTGAGCATATGAGGGTGAGACCCACTTAACTGAAAAACCTGTTTTTTGACCCAAAAATTTGAAAATGACAAAATTTTCTCCGAATTTGCCCAAATTCGAAGCGGAGGTCCTCCATCATGTATCTTGCCCATTCAACGAAGCCTCGGCCAAAATCCAAAGTGGATTAGGCCTTTTCCGCCGTCTTAGTGCTTCGCGCAACCTCCTCTTCAAAATCTTCATTCTCGCTTTGCAGACATGCATGCGAGCCCAATAATGGCCTTTCATGTGACGAAGCATGTCTTTGTCTCGATTGGCCTTCGCCAACAATTTCTCCAGATGAATTTTCACATGTGTGAGTACAGTATCTCGGTCAGCTGGTGTCATGTCACCGGGTCTCTTTCGATTCCACTGTCGGTCCTCACGGATTTGACGCAGCTCATAAAATGTGAGCTCATCCTCAAGCTGTTTGTTGCACTGCTCCAAATAGTTAATCACCCACTGAGCCTTCTGCAATTGATCTTTCAGCTTGTCATTCTCGACCCTTTGCTCCTGGATGACTTCCCTCAGTTTCGAGCTAGGAGAGCTCGCATCAATATCAATGACTGTGAAATCTGTGTCCCGGCCTCTTGATGGGCCCTCATCATGCATGGGCCCCTTGCCCCTGTCCTGTATCTGTACCTGCGCTGAAGAAGAAGGCGAGACCCCTTCCACATCATGTGGAGATAATACTCGCTCTGCTGATGAAGTCGGCAAGACCCCTTCCACCTCACGTGGAGATAATACTCGCCGTGTCGCTGCAAATAAGGCCCTATGGCCTCGCTGATATGTCCGAACCAAAGGAGCGCTGATATGCTCAACCTCGGGAATGTCCGGCTGGTGTGAAGGCTCTCCCGCATCATGAACTATCTCGGGAGGCGGCTGTGGCACTGTGAAAAAGTCACGAGAAATGAAATCCTCCCAAGTGATGCCCTGCTCTGCCAACTGATGTAACACTATGATCTTGATCAAAGCGTAATGGTATATACTCTTGTACTGCTGCGCTGGGCTCGTCTTCTTTTGCACAAAAATCACCATCCTCTCTATGTTGCGATATATGAAGTACGGAATATTCATCATGCGTACCCTTGTGAAGTGCATCAACAAACGAATATGGTACGCAAAAAGAGGAGCATATCTGCCCTCACAACTAAAATATTGAATGATGAGCTTCATCAGCTGTGCATACTCATCCCTCAAGAATCTGAATGGAAAAACTCTGCTCAAGTAACTCATATATCCAGTTTTAATGTATGGCTCATAGTGGAATTTCTCTAAATGCTGACGTTTGTTCCATTCCTCGCCCATGTTTGGTATGCCAGTGGCTTGAGCAATAGTCAAGGGTGACAAAATGAAATCAACCCCGGCAAGATTTACCCGGCCATCCCGTAAATGTAGAACAAACAAACGAGCTAATTCACGATGAAGCCGGGTTTGTGCAATCATCTCACAAAATCGGAAACATGACACATACCGAAAAAAATCCATTGCTAGTGAACGTGCCTGCAACCGAGCCAAAGAAGTAGGCTCCTCTCTGCGATGATTACCACCTCTGACAACTCTATGAGACCCCCGTGGCACATTACCTTCAGTCGTGGAATCACTGCCTGACCCTTGCTCATACACTGACTCTGTCTCTGACATGGCTTTAAACAAGATATTGGCAATATGTATACTGATATAAATGCAGTGAAAACAGAGTTATAATGTATGTTTCAACACCCAACAAATATTCCCCACTGTCAAAGCACCATAAGGAAACAAACAATGATAACAACTCCGTTTTAGGTGGATTTGAGATAGAAGCACAGTCTCTGTTTTAATTGCAAGTGAAATTTGACAAATGGTAGCAAGCAGCCTTTAGAATATTGGATAAACTTTGTCAAAGGGAACAATGAATCATAAGACTGTGTTTTTCAATGGGCAGTGAGACAATGAGTATAAGAACGTGTTTATCAATGTGCAGTGAGACAATGAGTATAAGAACGTGTTTATCAATGGGCAGTGAGACACAATATGACAATGATCACCATGAAACATAAGCCATGACAGTGGTAAAACAATAATGATGACCACGGTGGTATAATGAGTGTGAAGACAGTGGGGCTTTGACAATACATGCAAAGGTAGATATATCAATGATATAAGGTGGGAAAATACTCATAAAACCATCCATATATATTTAAAAACCCTGAGGCACAAATCTGCCATGAATGTAGGGTTTTACTCTTCCATTCAAATGTTTAAAGTCTTCAAGATACCACCAACACATTAAAATCTACTGAGAAATAGTTTAGAACCTGTTTGAAGGCAGCTGGAGATGATTTAAACCGAAATTGGGCGCCCAACGCAACTTTTCTGAACTCTGTTAGCAAGTGGGTCGCATGCGATCAAGTGGGTCGCTTCTGCCAAGTGGGTCGCATGTGTTATAATTTACACTGGAGAAAACGCCCAGGTGGGTCGCATTTGCCATGTGGGTCGCTTTTGCCCAAGTGGGTCTCACGACCTCCAAACTCTGTCAACAATTCTCCAAAACACGATTTCGGCCTCCAAACTCCAGATTTCGACTTCTATGCTGCAGATCTTTGCAAATGAACTTGTTTTCCATTTTATACATGAGGAAAATATCTTTCACAATCAGATTTGATTCAAATCTATTTGATAACCCACATTACAATGTTTTTGCATTTTTACATTTGGCTTTTTAATACAATATCTCTCTTTTGGCTTTTCTGAGTTTTGAACTGATGATTTTGTTGTCTCTTGCACGGATATGGCTCTTTAGCTTAGGAAAAGATCATAGGTCTGCATTGAAACTTCTTCTTGGTGAAATGAATACAATTTATTACAAAAATAAAATTGAACAATTTCTAGTTCCAAAACAGAGTTTTGGACTAGAAATGTTTTCAAATGCTAATGATAATAAAAACATGAAATCAAAATTTGCGGAACCATCCTCATCCTGCGGGCTTTATGACATGTATGCAAATGACTCGAAAACCCTAGACTCTAGGACTAAAGACACTTATTGACATTTAATGACCATAAATGAAATGATGATGATTTTGAGTGATTTTTGGGAAAAAATTTTAAATAGCCCTGCAGGTGTAAGCATAAGGAAACATAAGACAACAGACCCCTTCGTCAGTCAATGGCATGCTCCTAGCGAAATGCAACGAAGTGGAACAAGCGAGACACCTAAGAATGAATATGCAAAAACGAAATGATCCCTGACGGAGGGCTGTAAGGACCGACTCTAACATTTGCTCCAATGGGGATGGTGGCTCCATGGAGATGCCAAGAACGGCAGATCTCTGGGGGAGTCAGACAGTGCCTTTCATCCATTGGGCGATGGAGTCATTATTTCAACTGATAAAACAAAACTTTGGACATTTTTATTGACTGCAGATTTGACTAAAGACTGACTGAAATTTGACCAAAACTGACATGACCAAAACTGACATGACTTTAAAACTAAAAGACTGATAAAACTGACTTGACAATTTCAAACCAACCAATCTCCATCTCCAGAATTATAGCCTTCGCTCCGGGCCCCAGACTGAAGATGAGAGATCAGTACACACTTGCAATGAAACAAAAGTAAAATGATATATACAATGATAATGAGATCAGCAGAAGATACTCAGAAGTAATATCGCTTCAGCAACCGACCATTGATCGGTCCTCCAGGACAATCATCTCCATTCATTTCTTTGAGAAGAAATGCATTCTGACCCCGATACGCTGCAATCTTAAAAGGACCCTTCCACAGATTTTCAAATTTGTCGTGCTTTCCCTTATCTTCATTCCGAGCATCCCATTTCAAAACTACCTCATCCAACTGAAACTTATCTGCTTTTTCCTTTCTGTCGTAGATCTTCTTTATGCGCTCCTGCAACTTGAAAGTATTTTGAAATACCTCCTCTCGTGTCTGCTGTAAATGAATCATTTGATTAATCCTCCGCTTCATAGGATCTTCCTCACTCCCAGCCTCCTGAAGCAATTTGACCACCGGGACAGCAAGTGAAGTAGGAAAAACCGTATCCGTTCCATACACCAACTCGAAAGGAGACATGCCAATAGACTTTTTCTGACTTACCCTATCAGCCCACAGTGCATTCACTAACTTCTTGTGCCAGGCCTTTTTGTTGATTTCCAGCAATTTCTTAATAATATTCACCAAGGATTTATTTGAAGATTCCGCCAAGCCATTTCCTTGCGGATGGTAGGCGGTCGAATGCCCCAAGGTAATATTGTACTTAAAGCAAAAGTCAGCCATCCTCTTAGACTTGAAGGCTGCTGCATTATCTGTGATTATTTTACTAGGACACCCAAAACGTGACAGAATATTGTTTTCAAGAAAAGAAATAATTACCGCATCCGTGGCCTGTCGAGTGGGAATCGCCTCAATCCACTTCGTGAAGTAGTCTGTAGCTGTCAGTATCCATCTATGCTGTCCGGAATATGCTGGGTGGATTTCCCCGATAAAATCCAATCCCCACTGTTGGAATGGTGCACTAACTTCAATTGGTTTTAGAGGCAAAGGCTGTAGTTTCTGCTTCCCTTCGAAAATTTGACACTCATGACAATTTTTAACAGCCTTAAATACATCAGAAAACAAAGAAGGCCAATAATACCCTGCCCTTAAAATCTTATTCGCTGTGGTCTTCCAAAACAAATGACCTCCACAGTCACCTTTGTGAAAGTCCTCCAAAACTTTTTGAGCTTCCTCCTCTACCAAACAATTCAACAACACTCCTCCAAGGTCTTTCCAATACAATGCAGAATTCAGAATGCAGAATTTAGCGGCTCTCAACTTCAATGTTCTACTCTTATTTCTAGGCATCCCGGGAGGTGGAGACAAATTCTGAAGCACGTATAAAATGCCAGCATACCAAGGGGAAGAAACAAAAATATCGGATACATGAACTGACGTACTTTCCTCATCTTCATCGAACATGGCAGCGATCAAATTTATGTCAAGAGCATGCAGATTTGTTTCAGCCATGAGCTTGGCGAGTCCTTGTCCTTTGATCAACTTGGTTGGTTTAATTTCCACATCATATTCTAACAACGCAGCGATCCACTTACCCCGTCTTCCCTCTGGATCTTCTTGCACCAAAACATCTTTAACTGCTGCGTTAGGAACGTATGCTAAAATGTGGGAATGCAGTATATACACACAGAAATCTTTCAAGGCCTTCACAAGCGCAAGTGCTTGTTTCTCAATAATATTGTACTTCAATGCTCCATCCCTTACGATCCGACTGAAGAAAGCAATGGGCTTCTCAACTCCATCCCTTTTTTGCATCAAAACAGCTGCCAATGTGTGCTCAGAAGCAAAAGAAAATAAAATGAAGTCCTGTGTGTAATCCGGGCTGATTAAAATAGGGGCTGAGGAAAGAGCTATCTTTACCAAATTGAATTATTTCACTACCTCCTCTGTCCACTTTACCTGACTTTCCTTTTTCAGCATGTTCGTGATTTCTCTAAGGTGTTCTGCAAGATTTGGAATGAAACGACGCAGAAAATTCATTTTACCATTGAATGACTGTATTTCTTTCTTGTTCCGGGGCTGTTCAATCTGTTGTATGGCTTCAACACGTGCAGGGTCAACTCGAATGCCATCTTTCGATATGATGTGGCCAAGGAGCTTGCCTTCATCCATGGCAAAAAGGCTCTTTTTCGGATTCAGCGAAATGCCATATTTTCTGCACTTCTGGAAAACAATTTTCAAATGATATAAATGTTCCTCATCAGAATTGGAAAACACGGTTAAATCATCAAGGTAAACAACCAAAAACACATCTTTCTCGTTGGCAAAAGCCATGTCCATTGCACGCTGAAAGGTAGCGCCTGCATTCTTTAAACCAAACGGCATCTTTGCATAATGAAATGTTCCCCAAGGAGTGGTGAACGCAGTCTTGTCACGATCATCTTCCTGTACTAAAATCTGATTATAACCTGAGTATCCGTCGAGTAGTGACATCCTTGATGCTCCAACTACTCGCTGCAATATATGGTCCATTTTTGGCAGCGGATAATTATCCTTTAATGATACCTTATTCAAATTTATGAAGTCAATACATAAACGGATCTCACCTGTCTTCTTTCTCACGGGCACCAAATTTGATATCCAATCTGAAAATCGAATAGGCACAATGATTCCTGACTTATACAACCTATTTACCTCTTTTTCGATCGATGGTAGCAGCTTTGGATTGATTCTCCTCAACTTTTGACGAAAAGGCTTCTGATTTGGTTTGATAGGGATAGTATGCTGAATGATGTTGGTATCATATGTTTTTAGATCTGAATAATCCCACGTAAACACATCAGAAAATGAAGACAACAATTTCACATATTCTGCCTTTACCTTTGGTGACAATGACTTTGATAATTTTACCATCTTGGGATTCTCAGCCGTCCCAATATTTACCTCTTCGACACCTTTTTCTGTTGGCCTCAATGTCGGTTTGCGGGCTTCATCATCTTGATCAAACAACTCTTCCAAAGGAGTCAATCCCTTAGGAATGATGTTATCCTTAAGTTGCAACACTTCCATTTGGTTTATTTGTATGTCATCACTGCCATCATCATTTTCAGTATCTATGGAGGTGTCTTTGAACTTACCCTTATTTTGGAGAAAATCACTAATCTCCTCATCATCCTGAAAAACTTGCCAACATCCATCAGCAACACCATTTTGTATGCGGGGCACACATGTCAAAGTATGATCAGAAAATAACTTCAGAATGTCTAAGACTGCATTACGGTAAGCCCTCATGTGAGGATGCTTAGCCTGAAACTCACCTTTAACTTGCTTTATCACCAATTCCGAATCACCATATACTGCAATCCTTTTCGCTTTCAGCTTCTTAAGAATCTTAAGGCCAGCAATAAGAGCCTCGTATTCCGCTTCATTATTAGAACAGTCAAATGCCAACTTGTAGGAACACACTCTCACATTTCTCGGGACCTTATCCGGAGCGGAAAACGGACTACGAATCCAAACACCAATTCCAGCACCGTCGCTGCCCACTGCGCCATCAAAATCCATGGTCCAAAGACCATCTTCATCGTCCTCTAAATGCTGAAATTGTATCGGCTCTGTTTTTTCTGTTTGCTGCCCATTGTCTTCAGCTGATTGCTCCACAATAGCTTGTTTTTCTCTTCTTTCTTTTTGCAAAACTTCTCTAAAATTCTCAGTGATTTCTGGTATATCTTCTACCTGAACTAATTGACTTTCTATATCATTAAAACTATCAGCAAGCAACACAAATGACTCTAAGTCGGTATGTACATAATTTACAGGATGATTGATTGGCTTCTCTTTGCTAGTTATCATATATTTCATCTTCTGCTCTCGATATAACTTTCTCATTTGACCGAAGACTGGAATTGTAGCATAAGAGAAATCTAACTGAAGTGTACCTTTCAACTTTGCCCCCCAAGATCGCGAAAGGAGCATACCAAATCGTGGAGGAATGTCCGCCACCACCACATCCATTAAGACATTCTTTGCTGGAATTTGATCTAAGCTTACAACCAAATCTTTGATGAGTCCTATACATCTCACACGGTTGGAATCAAATGAATATAAATCATGATATTTTCTTGTAATATCTAATCCCAACTTTTCCATGATTGCCTTTGGCATCAAATTGTGCGAAGCACCCGAATCAAACATAGCATTGTGCAAAACATATTCATGCAACCTCAAACTGATATAAAAGGGGGGAACATCACTGTCAGGTGACTCACCATCTAATGCAGGCCCGAAAATCAGTTCTGGCTGATCATCTTCAACATTAACTGTATCGAACATTGGATCAAAGTTCAGAATTTTGGAGACTTGCCCGCGATAACTACTGTTCTTCATGATTTCTGTCAAAGGAATAGATATTTTTAATTTGGAAATCTCATTTTCCAAACTAAATGCTGAAACTTTCTCAACTTCTTTGACCAGAACTTCCTTCTTTTCAGCCTTGTCTTTCACTATGTTTGACTGATTTACCTTTTCTGCTGATGATACTTTACTAGCTGCGGGATCAATTGTCTCTTTTCCTTTCTTCTGTGGTATCGGTGAATCCGTCTTTGGTGCTGAAGCTTCTTTTCTTTTCTGAATTGGATTTATGGGCACATCTCGGTTTCTCAATGAGTATTGCTTTTTTTGGGCAGACAAAGCATTCAAATATCCTCTTTGGTATTCATCTGACTCTTCCTCTAAATCTGCATCATTTGCTAAAATGAAATCTTCATCTTTCTGAACAACTGAACTTTCTCCGTATTCTTCATCCTCAGTGATATAGATAGGCAGATCATCAGGAGTGAAGAAATGATTTTGCTCACCTGTTACATCATCATCATCGTCGGAATCTTGACTCACAAAATTCTGCAAAAGAGGTGTCTTAATCTGCTGTTGGGCTGCTGGCTCTGGTGGTCTTTGTTCACGCTGCTTTATTCTGAACTGTGGCTGCTGCTGGCCACGATAATTTGGATTCCGAATCTGTGTTTCTGATTTGTCGAGATTCATTCTTTTAAACATTTTCTCCATCTCACGAATCAAGTGCTGTTCAGATGTGGATGTGGAAGGCTCTTCCTTTATCGTCACTCTTTTCTCTGCTTTCAACCGTGCTCTTTTATCGTTCAGATTTGCCTCAACACTAACAACGATCTTCTGCATATCTTCTAAAGTAGGCGGATCTCTATCACGAAGGGAATAAGCCATCTCCGGATCAAAGCCATCCAGGAATTTAAGGAGAGCAGACTTTTTAGACGGTCTCAAGTCATCTGGAATTGCATTATACACCGTATTGAATCTAATAATATAATCCTGAACAGACTCACCAGGATTACGTTTGATGTTTGTATATTCTGAAGTAATCTGCAGTGGATCCTTTTTCATCTCCCATCGATCTAAAAACTGATCCTGAAGTTCTTGCAATGTGTTGATACTTCGGGCTTGTAGAGCTCTGACCCATTTACGAACTTCTCCTCCAAAAGTCTGGGCAAACAATCTCATTGAAACATTTTCTGCATCAACTTCATGCAGACCCAAGAAGTTTGTCATTCGAATGATGTGCTGCTGAGCGGATATACTCTGTGGTGTGCCATCAAATATGGGAATTTTTCTTTGGTAATCAGCAGGCATAGGATCTAAATTGGCAGGTAAAGCAAGAGGTGAAAATCTGGCTGCCATGACTCTTGGCGGATTGATAATAATCTGCTGTCTAGGAGAAACAGGAGGACTAGGAGCAGTAGGTGTGCAAAGTATATGCGGCGGAGATGGAGGAGAAATTACTATGGATTGCTGATCAGAAAACTCAGGCTGAACCGGAATGGTAGGGATAAAGGGAGGTTCAGTAGGGATCCGTGAACTAGATGCAATTTCAGATGGTCCAAGAATTTGTGAAGCAGATTCAGTGATTTCAGGAGTGTTGGTATCCACAATGGAATTTTGCAACTGTCTATCCAGGTAATGTGAAACAAATCTATATTGCAAATCTTCAGTAAACAATGGATCTGGAACTAATCTTGACAATTCAGTTTCGGAAAAATTTACAAACAAGGATGTTTCAAATCGTGCATCGAAAGGAATTTCATCAACATATATAATTTTTACAGGACAGGATGCAGATCTGGTAAGCAATCTGGAACTACCAAAACTCACTTGACTTTCTCTTTCAGAACTTTCTTGACTTCCTTGTCTTCTAAGGGTCCTAGGAATCAGATTTGGATTTTCAAATATTGTTGGTGGATCAGGGTCAGGATTCGACCTAGTATTCCTTCTTGAAGCCAGTGTATTGATCTTCTCGGGATAAATTTCAAGGAACACAATCAATTATTTTCAGCCTTTCGACTTCTAGACTCAATCATCCAAAGGGTCTAGAACGAATAAGTATACTGGGGTGGTTTACAAATCAAGTGCTGCACTCACAAGCTTACCGGAGATCGACTGAAGCAGCGTTTATCTACTACCGCTTATGCATAGCAAAAGCGTTTCGAAAGCTACCTGGCGTGACTTCAGACTCCGTCTAAGACTCATGAAACACACACATCAACAAGCAAACCATCAAGATTATTTTTATTCCCCAGTATGGTCGCCACTATGTTTGCGCTCAAATCTACCTCAGGCTGAAATGAAGTAAAACTCAAGGCTACATCAAACCACGCTCAGCCTCGTAGCTAGCCCTACGAGGACAGGAGAGGGCTCTCTCCGTCAATCTCGATAAAATGAGCAATAGGATGCGAGATGACTTACAATAGGAACTGATTTTAGGCTAGTAAAGAGATAGGTATGTTTGATTTTTTTGGTTTTTGGGTTTTCGCTGGAGAAATGGGAAAACAAATTTTGGGTCCAGGGATAAGGTCAGACCTTTGCAGATTTCGAGTTGGGGCGAGGTAGGTGATTGTCTTGATGCTTTTGATTGGATATACGGACAGATTAGACTGACGAGGAGCTGAAGAAGGCAAAGAAGAACTTGGATCCTCTCCAAACAGTCGAAAACATATAGAACTAACTGAATTCAAAGGCAGAGCACTGTAAACAATGGATTCAACCTCATTTACTCATTCAATTTAGTTCAGAAGCATATGAAAGGATGGAATACATTAAACATGAAGAAACTTACAGTAAACAAAGAGAAAACACCATCAAGAACAGAACACCACAAGGATCCCAACAAGTGCCGCAAAACCTCTAATCTTTCCTTAGCCAAAATATGAAAAATATGTACAATGATATCAAAGTCTCCCAAGAGTCCAACCTGTAGAATGTCTCAGAAATTACAATATATAGATCACTCTAACACCTTTCCCACCTCCCTGAGGTCGAATTCCCTCTTCAGGATCAGTTCACTTAATTCTAATCCTTGGAACTACAATCTAGGCGATAACGACTTGCCTCTAAAGAGTGAAAGCGGGATTCATTTACATGATTTTCACTTTTGAGGAGTGAATCTTCTAGAATATAGATAAAAAAATAAGCCAAAGTTACATGAACATAAATTTACATCATAAAAACCCAAAAATTTCATCCACAAGCAAAACTGGTCCAAACTGGCCGAAAATCTGAGCTGGAAGTTGAAAATTCAGCCAAAAATTTAAGTGGGTCGCATCTGAGCCAAGTGGGTCGCATAACTTCAAGCCCGATTTTGAAGTACTTCCTGGCATCCAAATTGCGCTCATGATAGCTCGTTGGAAAGCCCTGGATGTTGACTATCCAACCCAAGTAGAATTTCCAAATTTGGAGCTCATTTGACCCTCCAAAACTTCTTTCTCCCAGAAGTACTTCCTGCTGGTGCAAAAGGTGACAGCAAGGTGGTTTTCATGGTGTTTTTGAGCTCTTTGACCATCCAAAATCTGATGAAATGCTTAGGTAATGTCTTAGGATGCATAAATTACCATGAAAAATCCAAAAATGCAAAAATTCCCTTCAGCAAGTGTCCCGAAAAAAAGTGAGCATATGAGTGCGAGACCCACTTAACTGAAAAACCTGTTTTTAGACCAAAAAATTTCAAAATGACAAAATTTTCTCCGAATTTGCTCAAATTCGTAGCGAAGACCCTCCATCATGTATCTTGCCCAGTCAACGAAGCCTCGGCCAAAATCCGAAGTGGATTAGGCCTTTTCCGCCGTTTTAGTGCTTCGCTCAACCTCCTCTTCAGAATCTTCATTCTCGCTTTGCGAGACATATGCATGCGAGCCCCAATATCTTCTGTGTGGCCAAACATGTCTTTGTCTCGGTTGACGCTTCACCAACAATTTCTCCAGGATGAATGGTATTCACATGTGTGAGTACGATTGATACTGTCGGTGGTGTCATGTCACCCAGGTTCTTTCGATTCCACTATCGGTCCTCACGGTTTGTGCGACTCTGCATGCAAATGTGAGCTCATCCTCAAGGTACATTTATTCTTGTTGCTCGAATAGTTTATCTTGGCAGAGCCTTATGGGATTGATCACTAAACATCATTCTCGGCCCTCTGCTCCTGGATGATCTCTTTTAGTTTCGAGCTAGGAGAGCTCGCATCAACATCAATGATCGTGAAATCCGTGTCCCGGCCTCCTGATGGGCCCTCATCATGCATGGGCCTCTTGCCCCTGTCCTAAAATTGTACCTGTGCTAAAGAATAAGGCGAGACCCCTTCCACCCTTGGTGGAGATAATACTCGCTCTGCTGATGTAGTCAACGAGACCCCTTCCACCCTGGGTGGAGATAGTACTCGTCGTGTCGCTGCAAATAAGGCCCTGTGGCCCCTGATATGTCGGAACCAATGGAGCGCTGAGCTCAACCTCGGGGAATGTCCGGCTGGTGTGAAGGCTCTCCTGCATCATGAACTGTCTCGGGAGGCGGCTGTGGCACTCTTAAAAAGTCTCTAGAAATGAAATCCTCCCAAGTGATGCCCTGCTCTGCCAACTGATGCAACACTATGACCTTGATCAAAGCGTAATAGTATATACTCCTGTACTGCTGCACTGGGCTTGTCTTCTTTTGCACAAACATCACCATCCTCTCTATGTTGCGATATATGAAGTACGGAATATTCATCATACGTACCCTTGTGAAGTGCATCAACAAACGAATATGATACGCAAAAAGACGAGCATACCTGCCCTCACAACTAAAATACTGAATGATGAGCTTCATCAGCGGTGCATACTCATCTCTCAAGAATCTGAATGGAAAAACTCTGCTCAAGTAACTCATATATCCAGTTTTAATGTATGGCTCATAGTGGAATTTCTCTAAATGCTGACGTTTGTTCCATTCCTCGCCCATGTTTGGTATGCCAGTGGCTTGAGCAATAGTCAAGGGTGACAGAATGAAATCGACCCCGGCAAGATTTACACGGCCATCCCGTAAATGCAGAACAAACAGACGAGCTAGTTCACGATGAAGCCGGGTTTGTGCAATCATCTCGCAAAATCGAAAACATGACAAATACTGAAAACAATCCATTGCTAGTGGACATGCTTGCAACCGAGCCAAAGAAGTAGGCTCCTCTCTGCGATGATCACCACCTTTGACAACTGTGTGAGACCTCCGTGGCACATTACCTTCAGTCCTGGAATCACTGTCCGACTCCTGCTCATAAACTGACTCTGTTTCTGACATGGCTGTGAACAAGATAGTTGTAATATAGCTGCTGATAGAGGTGCAGTGAAAATCAAGTTTTAATGTATTTTGAAAACCCAACAGATATCACCCATATACCCAAGTAGCAAGGGAAAACCAAAATCATCATAGGGATGGCTTTGTTTTAAAAACACCTCTACTGTTTCACTGGTGCAAGTAGAGTTTGACAAATGACACAAATGCAAATGTGTAGTTCAGCTTTAATAATGGCCAAAAAACTATCGAAGGATTGTGTTTATGTAATGTAGAATATGACCATCTTTGCAAAGACCATATGAAGGACAAAATGAACATGACAGTGGACAAAATGAACATGACAGTGGAAGTCAAATGATGATGACAACAGTGATATAGTGATGGAGTTTAAACAAAAGCCAACATGGACACTGTGCAAAACATGAAAGGGTATAATGGCAATGATAAAACGATGACTGAAGGCATGAGGGTGATATATACAATGGCGCTAGGGTATGAACTATTCAACAGCTTCCAAACTCTTCATAAACTGCCCATAAAATTGAAAACCCTTGAGGAATCATTTGCATGGTGAAGGTAGGGTTTACACAAATTTCTCCAAGCACGATTAATTTCTTCAACATCTATGACATCCCAACTACATTAAAAATTCATTGGGCAATGATAAAAACCTGCTTGTACACTACCAGAGCTAATTTGAATCAAATCTGGGTGCCAAACGCAATTTTTCTGAACTCTGTTAGCAAGTGGGTCGCATGCGATCAAGTGGGTCGCATTTGCCAAGTGGGTCGCATGCGTTAGAGTTTACACTGGCCAAAACGCACAGGTGGGTCGCATTTGCCAAGTGGGTCTCACGACCTCCAGACTCTGTCAACACTTCTCCAAAACACGATTTCGGCCTCCAAACACTTGATTTCGACTTCTATGCTGCGGATTTTTGCAAATGAACTTGTTTTCCATTTTATACATGAGGAAAATATCTTTCAAAATCAGATTTGATTTCAAATCTATTTGATAACCCATATTACAATGTTTTTGCATTTTTACATTTGGCCTTTTAATACAATATCTCTCTTTTGGCTTTTCTGAGTTTTGAACTGATGATTTTGCTGTCTCTTGCAGGGATGTGGCTCTTTAGCTTAGGAAAAGATCAGAGGTTTGCAGTGAAACTTCTTCTTGGTGAAATGAATACAATTTATTACAAAAATAGTATTGAACAATTTCTAGTTCCAAAACATAGTTTTGGACTGGAAATGTTTTCAAATGCTTATGATAAAAAATATGAAATCAAATCAAGTCCAAAGGGGGGGATTTTTGGTAAGGATTCTTATGTCTTAATATGTTGTCCTTGATGGAAACTCTCTAGCAAATAATGGAGTATATGTCTTCTGGAGAAGCATAGTATTTTTTAGAAGGTTTAACAGAAGAAATGTTTAAATTCCAACATAAGTTGGTTAATATTCTTAATTAAAGGTTCTATACGTGGGTTAGTACATGCCAAGTCACGTATACAGGCAGATAAGAACGATCCAAGTCGCGTATGCTTTTTACGTTCTAAAATTATAATACCACGGGGCATTACCATGGTTTTATCCCACAATATTGAGTGTTGTGTCACCTATTTCATTCCATCCAAGAATATCATTGGCACTTGTGTGGTTTTGGCTCATGGTATTAGGAAAGGATAAACCTATATAAGGAGAAGAAGTTCATAATGCAAGGTGATGCATGTGTAAGGGCTAATTACTGAATACTTCTCTCTGAAGTATATCTGCATGGGATGGACTATATTTTATGGCTAGATCTGAATCTATGGTGCACCCTTGGATACAATGATGGATCGGGATCTCTAGAACTAAAATTACTATGTATTTGAATGATCTATTTATGATATGTTTGGATCTATGACCTGGCACATGTTTGCTGAAGATAAGTGAAGAAATATGGGTAATTCTATAGATATAAATCTTTCTGTAGTAATAATATTTACATATATATACGTTATTTCATCTTGGCGAAAGCACTTATATACAGAACTTTGTCTCAGATAAAGCGCATATGGAAGTCAGGGTTTCTTGAAGCTTGTTGAAGAGGTTATCTGTTTAATGCTGCTATATTTCTGTTATCTGTCAATGAAGTCTTCATGTAAATCTGGGTTGTTTGAATACTGTATATTTTGCTAAGTTTAATATGTACAAATCTGATCAATGAATGAGTAAATATGTCTATTGATACTGACTAAATAAGGGTTCTGCAATTTTGAAAAGATATCTGTCTAAAAGCCTCAGATCTGGTTCTGAGACTAATCATATTCTAAAATTTCAATATTCTCAGATCTATACGTAGGTTGGTGTGAAGGCAAGCGCGTATACACATGGGTTAAGTAAAGTGAAGTAGCGTATGCATTTTAAGATAATAAATTACCAGGGTTGAGATTGATTGTACATGATGATTCTAAAATCTGGGTTTATTACTATATTCTGGTTATAGTGATCTCACTATTCTGATTGAAGATTGGGTTAAGTTTATTGACGTTGATATTTATGCTGAGTTTTGTTGAAGCTATCGGATCCAATGTGAAAATTGATGACACATGGTCTATAGTGGTTCTGAGGGTTGAAGCCTTCAGTGTGGAAGTAGAAGCTTCCTGTCAGTAGAAGCTAGTGTTCTGATCAGGGGGTTGAAGCTCCCTTCCAGTAGTGGTTGGTAAATGAGTTCAGGGGGTTGGAGATCCCTTTAAGTAGTATCTAGACAAAGAGAGAAGGTTGCAGCCTTCTGCAGGTAGTTTCCTACATACTGATATGAGTCTTCATTAGTACAATATTGTAAGTAGTTTTCCATATAGTAAATATTGAAGACAAAGACGACAGCAGTAGTGGTTTTCTCCCGAATTGGGTTTCCACCTTAAATCTTGGTGTTCATGTGTGATTCTTTTGTGTGACGATGTATTCTGGTATTACTGTTGAACTATCTGATGCATAATTGATAAGTCGAGTTTAAAAATGTTTCTGAAAGATTATCTAAACAGTAAATTTATCTCAATATATGCAAGTTTCTGTTATTTTAGTCGCGTATATACGTGAGTTGGGCTAATCAAAGTCACATATAGAAATCAGTAAGAGAAGAGAAAAATATTGTGATTATTGTAAATATTGATTGAACCCCCCCCCCCCCCCCCCTCTTAGTATTTTTCCCAAGAGGGTGAATGAATACTATGCGTGAAAGAATACCATGGGCATATGTCCCTTACAATACCATGGGTGGATAAATACCATGGGTGAAGAGTACCATGGGTGTATTCCATTTACAATACCATGGGGAAATACCAAGTGTGGATGAATACCATAGGTGGATACATACCATGGGTGAATGAATAAAATGAATAGAAGTAACTTACAATACCATAGGTAGATAAATACCATGGGTGGATGAATACCATACGTATAGGCCACTTTCCATTCAGATCAATCTCAGAAATAATTCCAAGTGGGTACGGTTGAGAACAGAGAGGGTTACATCTTATCATTTTGCTCACGGTAGGTTTCTCACCAGTCTTTGAAATGGGGGAAATATTTGAGGAGTGAAAAATTAATGTTTTCTTAGTCGGAGAAATCATAAACCGAGAAATACCCTTCCAGAAAATTCAAGCATCTATCTACAGCATTTGCAACTATCTAGCCTTCAAATACAGGAATGTCAAAGTTGACTTGTACCTTGAAAAGAGTGGTTCCTCCAGAGTGGTTGTCGGATGCATATGCACCAATGGTGGCCATTCGTTGAAGGATTTTGGAAAATTTATTCATAATCATGTTCCTTTGTTTCTTGAGGGCCTACTCAGGCAATATTTTTATAGGATCTCATGCTCCCTCATCTTTTTTTTCTTCCTCCATGGGCAGTCGTTGGGGTTTGCGAGGCCGATATTGCAAAGGTTCAAACCAGATCAAGCTCTAACTCCTTATACCCCGACCTCGTTGGGGATGTTAGTGCCAATATTACCAGTGATCAAACATGCTCGTTCAATTTATTTGCTAGTAGTCCTAGGTCAAAAAATTTCTCTTTTCAAACAAAATTTTCAAATAAATTTTGGTCATTACATATGGTCTAGGTTAGAAATGCTACTCCCTCATTCCATCCATGACCATCATCATCTCAAAGTTCATGTCACTCATTTTAATTGAAAGTGTTAAGTCAGTCATTCCATCTCCATGTAATTATGTATCTAGGTCTCTTTGGTTTTCCACTAAAAAGTCCAAAAATGTCACCAAAGAGGGAAAACAAGGTTTCATTTTCATCAAATCAGTATTTTAAAGGAAGTATTCATAGTTAGGAGGATAAGTAAGACACTTTGTCTTATTTCAAAACCTATTTCATTGTCAAATTGTTCTAAAAAGGGTTTAAAAGATAAAAGAGGTCAAATTTATATCAAAGGCTTTATTCTAAAGTATAGGCTTATTAGTGCATTTCATCCAAATTTTGAGAAAATTTATAAAAATTCACTAATAGCTTAAGGTTTTATTTCATGATGTCCCTATCCAAATTTCGGAGGTATTATGCATTTTATCCAAGCTCAAGGGTCATTTCCATCAATTTCTACCGTTTCTACAATAGTAAGTAAGCATGTGACATCCTCCTCAAGTAAAAATTATCAAGAATTGTGTTGGTTTTATTGCTTACCTCCTTTTCCACTACATTCTCACTTTTGTTTATCATTGGATGGTTTCAGTGAAATAAATCCTAACCCTACCATATATACCCTCATACATCTTCCCTAGACCATATTCTATCATTCCCTACAATTCACAGTCTCCCTACATTTCATTCCCATCAAATCCTAATTTCATACTATTTTTCTATTACAAAATTAGGAAATCCCTGTGTTTTCCTAATTTTATCACCTCCATTACATCCATTTCACCAAATTTCACCTGTGTTTTGAAGACAATACGCAACCCTACCTCTTGAAATTTTCTAGGAAATTTTTTTAGCTTCATTACCCTTCATTTCATCCTCCAAACTTACCCTATCCATGTCCTCTATTTTTCCAAATTTACAGTCAACATACCCACTGAATCTAAACACCCATGGTTTCATTTTTTTTATAGACATTATGGAAAGTGAAAAGAAAATCCAAAAAGGAGGGCACCGCATCAGATTTGAGCCCTCCACCTTGCAAGAAGTCAACACATCACCTTTTTCCAAAGGATTCTTTGAGAGGACTGGATGCTTGAGATTATGTGAGAAAATCATGGAAGAAAGCTATAATCTCCAATTAACTAGCTTATTTTCTCAACTTTCAGTATGGGAAAAATCATCATTGCAGGTGTAGAGTTAAATTTATCAGCATATGTGATCTCTTGTAATATCCAAAAATGGAATAATGCATTGATACACAAACACAATATTTGAAACATAGAAAATATACATAAAATTATAATCCACACAGATATAGACAGAATAGGTGAGCCATTTTATTAATATTGGATATGGATTTACTTACAATAATGTACAAAAGTAAGGTACTCTAGCCAAAGAGATGGCCTAGAATGACCCTACAAGTCTGCTACAGCAAGCACTATGTAAATGGAGAGCTCCATGAAGCAATACTGTATTGTCCCTTTTGCTGATGATGCACATATAGCTGCCAAAAATGGAAATTCATATCTCTGGAGCTCAAGATCTCTGATGATGCCAATATTTGAGATCTGGGCTCTATGATGGCAACCCAAGATAACACAGAAAGGAAATTCCAAATATATGAGATTTGAAATTTACCCTCTTTGGGTTTTATCCCTGATTTGCTAGGTTATGTAGATCTGAAGCTAGATCTGATCATATGATGGTTGTAGTATGATGTAAAACTAGATCTAAGCTTTAAGGACTGATCCCTCCTTCAGATCTCCAAGCTAGCAGCTTGATATCTTGTCTCTTCTTCCTCATCCTCAAAATGCAGCAACTGAATATGCAACTGCTGAAGAAAATGCATTGTACAAGAGGGAGAGACTCAATCCTGATGTAAAATGCAGAAAATAATCTCGAGGCTAATGGAAATGGTGATGGAAAGGTGAGGGGATGATCCCTCATAGGATTCCTAGCTGAAGTGCTGGAAACTTCCTTCCTCCTCTAGATCTACAATGATGGACTTCACAATAATTGATGGGACTGCTGTTTATAGGAGGTCAATAATATTTGGCTTGATTCTAGATCTATAATGAATCTCTTGGAATTCCTATCTTGAAGCTCAGGGTGATAGGAATAATCCTTCACTATTTCTACAGTTGAAATACTGAAGACAACCTCCTCCTCCCAAAATGATCTTCAGAAATAACGCAATTTTTTCATATGGATATTCTGCAGAGAGTAGGAACACTATGGAACCAATTCTTAATGATGAAATGGTAGAACAGAATGCCTTCCCAGAGTAGGCACACAAGTCCCCCATGGGTAAGGGTGGGATTCCCGCTCGGGAACACCCTGTGCTAAACAGCACTGCAGACCTAACTAAACAACATAAGGGTGCATGGAATGTCAAAAGACAACTCCAGATCTAAACATATGATAAAATCATAAACTAAAGCCTACCTTCTATGTTGCCTTATTATCCATTATATATTTTATGATCCTTCCCATGCCTTGGCCCACCTCTAAACTGTGTCGTCCATGTGGACATAATCCTCCATGTTTTAATGTGTTGTCTCTCCAAGTCCTCCATCATGTCTACATGTAATGTGAACCCCCTCCATAATGTGTGCATTAAATGCACAAATTATTCCATAACTCATCATTAATTCTCTATGATCTTACATTAGATTCCCTCCATGATATTAGTTGACTGCTTCAACCTCCATGATCTTTCTCATTAATGAGACATGACCTCCACTCCTTTTACATTAAGTAGATGCTCCACTAATCCATTATGTAGATATAGATCTGAAATATCCACATACACACATAAAAAGTGGATTTTATTTATCGTTGGGGTTTGTGCATCCCTCCACCATCATATTTACTTAATTAATTAGGAAAATTAAGAACTCTAATATTCCAATTGTCTTGTGGAAAATTGGGAATATTACAGTCCTCCCCAGAAAAATGTTTCTTGTCCTCAAGAAACTACAAAAGTGGATGCTACAACAAACATCCTCCCTCCAAATGACATCCTCATATGGAAGGCCTCCTCCATTTGCTGCAATGTGTTATGCATGTTTGGTTCCCAATTTGTCTCTTAAAAATGCATAGAATGACCTCCAACTATGTAGTTAGATGTCCTTCTTTCTCCAGGAAGTACCAAGTGACAACCATAAGCTGCCCAAAATCATCATAAATATATGAGATAAATTATATAAAGTGGCTCTTTCCAGAAAGGAAAATCTCCATCTCACAATACATCTCTTCATCCCATGCTTTATGAAGTAGATTGAGCATTGACATGCCCTCATCCTTAGCTAGTTGGCCTTGTTGGATCCAAACATCATTCCAACATTATGAAAAAGAAGAAATATATACATATGGGTAGAAAAATATGTAAAACTATATTCTCCCAATAGTAAACACTGGAGTAGGACCTCCTACTGCCATCCTCCATCTCCACCATGCAATATGGACAAGCCTGCAAACTCCCCCAAAAGCAACCAAAGAAACAAGATATCTTGTTGCTTTTTCACCTCCTCATGTGCACCATGGAGTAAAAACATATTAATAGACATGTGGGATGTCACATCAGCCCAATACAAGTAAAAACCATCAATACACATCACGAGAGTACCATGCCAAGTTCTTCATAATACAAAACATATAGACATAGGAGATGTCATGTGATGGCCAAAATCTCTCAAGGACAACCAAAGTAAACATGCCTTCTTTTGATGAATTCTGGCATTGATACATAAGGCATGAGTCAAAGTAATATGAGCTATTGGGTGGTAACCATACTCATCCAAGAGAAGCTAGTGCACCCATGCCTCCTTCTTCATTACATGAGTGTTATTCAAGGCATGGATTAAAGAAATAGGAGCCTCTGGGTAGTAACCAAAATCACTCAAGAGAAACCAACAGAACCAAGCTTCTTGTTGGCCGATGTCATATATATGCAAGTGGTCTTGTAACCCCTTGCTCATCATCCTCACTCACTCATCCCAATGTGGATGGTGAATAATTTTTTGCAAAAACATGGTATCCTCCCATTGTAGAATACCATCCACGTCAAACTGATGAAGAAAATTTCACTCCACCATGAAATGTTGAAGTGCACATCCAATGAGACCCCTCCATTAGATCTCCTTCTCATCAATGGCCCTCTGAAATCAGTAAGGTTCTGGATCTGTTGCAAGTAGAAGTTTCTCTTTGAGCTATGAGATGCTCATTGAGAAAGAGTCATCTTGAAAGGGGAAAATTTTTCCCATCTCAAGATGTCTACCATCTATCATCTTCTTCTCTAATGAAGTTTTCATTTGATTGCTCCCATAAGGAATGGTTCCTCTACTTCTCACTGCTGGTCATTAACAGTGTTGTAGACTTGTAAGGTAAAACATGTGCCGCCTCAAAGAAATTCACAATGCTAAACTCATAGCTAGACATTGTACATAGGATCATACTCATCCCATCCTCTAAAACCCTACAATTCAACTCAAAGGGTTGAATGTATTACATCAATGACAATCTAGGATGGTTCTTTCTCCCTTCCTTGATTAGATCAAGGGTCCTCTACGCAGTGATATGATGTTGCTTCAAATCAGCATGTAGTTCTAATCCTCGGTAATGCAATAGCCTTGATGGAATGTCCCCACAAGTTTCAGTAAGAAGTATTGAAACAATATGAGATGAAAGTGGTTGCAAACCTTGGATAAACTGATATTCAGAAACATCTTGCAAGATCACAAGAGTTCCTCCAACCGGAACAATGGTGTCTCCAACCACTGGTAGTGATGATAGCTGCATTTCTATAACTGTGCCAACACTGGTATCTATCTCCTCCTCATCATGCATCTCATCATTCATGCATGTGGCTCCAAATTTCAAGAACTCAACACCATCTTGCAAAGTTGCAAGTGATTCTCCTCTTTATGTAAGCACATCTACAGCTAATGGTGGTGGTAGAGGCTCCTCCTCTTGAGTGATAACAAGGACATCTTCTCTTGAATCTTCATGTATTATCTCCTTGATTATGGGAGATGTCACTATGTGAGATGTCTCTGGTTTCTTTCTACCATATCTCTTCTTAAGTATTTGAATAAAATCTTCATAAAAATAAATTTTCATATGTGACAAGTGACTGAACTACCAATCTCTTGATTCACCTTCTAGTTGTAGCGCTGCAAACTCTACAAAATCTCTTTCTGATATAGGATATTTCAGAAAGAATGTAAATAATTCTTCCCTCCAATCCCTCAATTTTCTTGTGGAAGATCCATAAAATGTAGGCAATAAGAATCTATGCCTCTTTCTTCTATTGCTGCTTTTGGATCTCCTCTCTTCTTTGAATTGCAAAAATTGTTTGAGAGAGAGACTCTCCTTCAATGCTCTTGGTTGTGATAGCTGTACTCATACAAATATTTACTTAGGGTATCATGCCTTGAGCCTTCTGCATATTCAGACCAGTCCTCTTTCTCATCAAAGAAAGTGGATCTAGTGGAATAATGTGAAGCTCTTTGATTCTCTAGTTTCTTCTTCTGCTGATAAGAAGTACTGGGACCTTCTTCATGATGAAACCTTCTTGAGGTTTCTCTTTGCACTTCTCTTCTTGTTTCATTGATCTCCTTGGAGATATATTTCACAGTTCTAAATAAATATGATGCAAAACTTAATCCCTCCATTATAGTAGATCTCTACCATCTTCTTTTCGTATGTTGTCAATAATGTCCACAAGTTGAGCCACAGATCATGCTCTGATTCCACTGTAATATCCCAAAATGGAATAATGCATTGATACAAAAACACAATATTTGAAACACCTAAAATGTACATGAAAATATGTTCAACACAAATATAGACAAAATAGGTGAGCCATTTTATTAATATTGGATATGGATTCAGTTACAACAATGTACAAAAATAAGGTACTCCAGCCAAAGAGATGGCCTAGAATGACCCTACAAGTCTGCTACAACAAGCACTGCGTAACTAGAGAGTTGCAGCAAGAAATATTGCGCTGTCCCTTTTGTTGATGATGAAAATATAGCTGTTGAAAATGGAAATGAAGATATATGGAGCTTAGGAGCTCCAATGATGCCAATATTCGAGATCTGGGCTCTATGATGGCAACCCAAGATAACCCAGAAAGGAAATTCCAGATCTATGAGATTGGAAATTTACCCTCTTGGGGTTTGATCCCTAGTCTGTTGGGTTATGCAGATATGAAGCTATATCTGATAATATTATGGATGTAATATGATGTAAAACTAGATCTAAGCTTTGAGGGTTGATCCCTCCTTCAAATCTCGAAGCTAGAGGCTTGAGATCTTGTCTCTTCTTCCTCCTCCTCAAAATGCAGCAAATGAATATGCAACTGCTGAAGAAACTATGCTGTACAAGAGGGAGAGACTCAAGCTTGATGAAAAATGCATCAAATAATCTCCAAGCTGATGGAAATGGTGATGGAAAGGTGAGGGGATGATCCATCACAGGATTCCTAGCTGAAGTGCTAGAAATTTCCTTCCTCCTCTGGATCTACAATGATGGACTGCGCAATCCTTGATGGGACTACTGTTGATCGGAGGTATATAATATTTGGCCTGACTAAATATCTGTAATGAAGCTCCAAGAATGCTGATGTTGAAGCTCAGTGTGATATGAATAATCCTTCACTGGTTCTCCAGCTAAAATACTGAAGACAACCTCCTCCTCCCAAACTGATCTTCAAAAATAACACAAATTTTTAATATGGATGTTCAACAGAGAGTAGGAAAATTATGGAACCAATGCCTAATGATGAATTGGAAGCTCAGAATACCTTCCTAGAGTAGGCACACAAGTCCCCCATGGGTAAGGGTGGGATTCCCGCTCGAGAACACCCTATGCTAAACAACACTGCAGACTTAGCTAAAAAACATAAGAGTGCATGGAATGACAAAAGATAGCTCCAGATCTAAATATCTCATTGAAGCATAAACTAAAGCATGCATTCTATGTTTCCTTAATCTCCATTATATAGTTTATGAACCCTCCCATGCCTTGGCCCACCTCTAAACTACGATGTGCATGTGGACATAATCCTCCATGTTTGACTATGTTGTCTCTCCAAAGTCGTCCATCATGTCTACATGCAATGTGCATCCTCTCCATCATGTGTGCATTAAAATAAAAACTTCTTCCATCACTCATCATTAATTATCTATGATCTTACATTAGATTCCTTCCATGATCTTAGTTGACAACTTCAACCTCTATGATCTTTCTCATTAATGAAACATGATATCCACTCTTTTTACATTAACTAGCTTCTCCACTACTCCATTATGTAGATCTATATCTGAAATATCCACATACACACATCAAAAGTTGATTTTATTTATCTTTGGGGTTTGTGGGTCCCTACACCCTCTTATTTACTTAATTAATTAGGAACATTAAGAACTCTAATATTCTAATTTTCTTGTGGAAAATTGGGAATATTACATTTCTTCAGCAACAAGTATACCTATTCATGGACGAAATTGGTTTAAGGGCATGTATATAGACCTTGAAAATTATAAATTGTTCCTAAAACCTCATGCTAGAGAGAACCCTGAGTGCATCTTCCCTATCAAAGACATCCTTAATGGCTATGCTCCTTTGATGAGGTTAATTATGAAATATTCCACTGGTGAAGGGAGATTCTCTAGGTTTTACCAGTACCATATCAGATTATTGATGCATTTTACTTCTACTAAACCTCTTGACTTGCCATATTACTTGTACAAAAATTTTGGTTAGAATGACTGAGAAGGTTAAGAGTATAAATAAATATCATCACCCAAGTATTTTCCACCATGGTCTAGTCAAACTCATTGTTTTACATCATCTCTCAGCCATCAAAATGACTTGGGAAACCTTCATGGAGAAAGTAGCAGCAACACCCTCCACTATTTCTCCTTTCATGCATAGCACACCATCACCATCAGTGTCAGCACAACCAATGGCGGTTGGATCTTCTAGCATGGAAACTCAAATTTCAAAGGCTCCTATGGTTATTGAGTTCACTCACATCTATGAGAAATGGAAGAGAAAAGTCTTTGCTCCTAGATTCATCAAAAGTGTACTCACACTTGACACTATAACTGAGCAAAGATAGATAGAGGAGCAACCATTCATGCATAAGATTGAATCACCATTGCACCAACATGATGAATAGATGTCCCTAGATGTTGACATGGCAGAGAAGGTTGAAGTCAAATTAGCTGAGGAGATCATTAAGGAGAAATATGAGGAAATAGAAGATTTGAGGGAAATTTTATCCATTGCAAATTCTCAAATTACTTTCCTACAACAAGAAAATTGGAAATTGAAGGTGAAGAAGCTGAAACAAAATAAACCTAAGGAAGAACTAGAGACGGATAAAGGTAAAGGAAAGAAAGTAATAGATGTTGATCAAGTGCAGGACATGGAGATTCAAACACAGCTAAGAAGGCCAAAGACAAGAGGCCTTAGGAGGGCATTGTAGCTAGAAATATAGTCAGCTCATCCACCTGAACAATTGAATTTTGATGAGCTAATAGCTATGGAAACCAATCAAGACAGAGAACTCTGGTTAGGAAGGGTGAATGAAAATTTGGAGAAGCTTTTGAAAGAGCCAAAAGAGACAACAATCTTCAGAGGCATATGGCCAACCATTATTTCACTAGAAACAAAAGTTCACAAATCAGGCTCAAACAAGCAAAAAATAATCTCAAAGAGGCTCAAATGAAGCTAAAGGAGAAGAATGGTTTATATTTGTTGGCTGAAGTTTCATTGGTTGTTTAGAACAACATCTACAGGTACCACAAAAAAATTTGGAGAATTTTTGAGTAATTTTGGTATTTTTAGTGATTTTTTCACTAAACTGGAAATTCAACCTTCACAGATATGTAGCACCAATTTGATATGCTCGTTACTAGGGAATAAAAATGATGAATTATTTACATGGTTGGATGCATTTTGATGAGTACTTCATAGATCATGAACCCTTGCTACATGACAAGCTCTATTTTGGAAGAAGAAAGCCAAAAAAACCACTAGTTTTCTATGCTTCTGCCCATATTTTTGTCAGTTTGTTACACATCTGGAATAACCTTGGGAGAGTCAAATTTTGGAGACCTTCCCATGGGTCATTTTTTAAAATTCAAGATGTTATTGAAACTAGACACACAAAGCTAGTTGAATTTTCTTTCAGATTTGGATTTGAGGTCTTAAAAGTCCTCAGAATTAGCTGCAGAAAAGTGCTATGCATCTGTAAAAATTTTGATACACATCTGTAAAATGACACTTTTAAAGCCCATAGGATTCCTCATGACACTTTTAAAGCCCAAAAAAAGTCAAAATTTTGAGGTTTTGCTATCCTTTGAGTTGGCATTGGAGTATTTGAGTTGGTTTTTACCTCTTATCATGAGGAAGTATGTAATTTAATGTCAGGGACATACACTCTTAGTCTATAGCTGAATTTGACGGAATGGTTTTTAACCTCCCTAAATTTTAGGAAATGACTCATCTCATGTATTTATGATGTATTGTGGATGGGATTTGGACCCTATGAGGTGTCATTGTGCATATTTTCTATAAGTATACCCTCTGTAGTCTTTTTTGGGTTGGATAGTTGTCTTTTACAGTGGAGCTATTGTATAAGCCTTACGGAATGAAATCAAAGACAATGTTGCAGAAATTGTGTTGAGAATCCCGTGGTATGCCTTGGAGCATTTGTTATTTCTCTGTATGTTTATCTTATCATGTTAAATGATATCATTTCCTCTTTCATATAAATGCTTTTATGTGTTTATCTTGTCTGTTTATAAGCATAAAACATGCCTTTTCATGCTCTTTTTTGACAAGATTTACATTATGTGTTTATTTTCTTCTAAAAGAATGAATTCACCTCAGTGCTCATTCAAAATTTATATCATTTCATCCTATACACAAAGACAAAATAAGCATGCTTTTAAGCTACCTACCTAGCCTCATCCATATTCTCTATATATTGATTTTGAAATTCAGACCTTAAAACCCACTATCTAGTCTCCTAATTGTCATTCCTATTCAGTGCAAAAAAACCAAAAAAAAAACTCTATTTACTAAGCTTATATACCTAGCCTAAGATCATTAAATATTCAGTCATTTAATTGACTACAAAGTGACATTTAGAGAGTCCTCTATGGTCTTGGTAGGGCTAGCTATCTAACCTAAAGGTTGGTCTATGGTTACCTTCCTTCAATCCCACTCTCAGCCCTGGGAAGTTGGGGGGAGTGATAACATTCTTGGCGTCGCTGGCAAGGAGAGATTGCAAAACCTTCCCTCAAAAAATTTCTTTGATTCATTGAAGGTTAGAATTGTGAGAGACAATTTATAGCATTCGAAATAGGATGAGTTCTTAAATTTGAGCCAAATTCCAAATTCCTATCTAAGCTGGCTCGTAAAAGACATACGAGGTCAAATCCAGATCCAAATCCCTCATCAATTGTAAATGAACCTGAAAGTATTTCAAAAAAATAGAAAGCCAAGTCTCATAAATTTGGAAGAGCTATTCCTCCACTTATCAATTCAAATTCCTTTCCTATGAGATTTGCTTCAGAAGATTTGACTTATAATTCATAATTTGAAACATATTTTTTCAGGTCTAAGTCTGAAACCTTTCTTTCCGAAAATATATTTGATTCTATTGATTTTGAGACATTTGTACCATTTTATGAGTCATCTTATTCCAAAGTTTATAGTGAAGTCTGGTCTAATTTCTACAAAGTTAAAGGCTTGGTGGATAAATTTCAATAAACTTCAGAAAAAGCTTATTTCCAATATCAGCAGCAAGCTTTTGCTTCACTATTTTTCATTACACCTTCTCATAAAGGTACATCATCATATCTTCATTTCATTGCATCATTACCTTTGCAAGTTTTCACTCCATAAACATCTTTACAATCCCCTCCATTAATCATGGCCATATTCGCTCCACTAATTTTACCCCAACAACTCACTGCACTACCTTCGAATTATGGTCAAAGATTGTCTATTTTTAATGGAACACTAGCGGTTACTAATTACCAACATATTGTCAAAGTGGTTGATTTCATAGATCTTGAAGAGATAGATAATTGTGATGCCAAGATGCACATCATTGCACAAAGTTTATCAAGAGAGGTTAAGAAATGGTTCCGCTCTCTTACAGTTGGTTCAGTCTCTACTTCACAAAATATGATTGAATTTTTCATGACAAAATTTGAGGAGAATAATAATCCATTGGAAATTTTAGCTGAATATAATGCCTTGAAAATTAATCCCAATCATTATGTCCAAGACTTCACAGCTAGATTCGATAAAATATAAGATTCAATTCCTGAAAATGTCAAGCCTCTTCCAGGCCTTTCTTTACTTCACTATATTGATGGTTTTGATCCTGACATGGCTTACCAGATGAGGGAAATAAACCCATCAACCCTTGAAGAAATGCAGTAAGTGTGGAAGCTAATTTGATCATCAATAAGTCAAAAATCAAAATAGAGAAAAGGGTCACCATCAAAGAGGAAAAATCAACTTCATCAGAGGGAAAATTAGACACCTTGATCAAAACCATGGAGAAGATGATGGCTAAAATGTCTATGGTTGATAGACAAGATGAACCCTTCATTAGAAATCCCAATTTCAGGGGTCAAAATCAACAGCCTTGGTACAGGATCAAGTAAAGGGAACATAGGGGCCAGGATCCACAAAGTCAGTAGCAAATTCACACTCCATTTTAGTATAATTATACATAAGTTCCTAATGGAGAAGATGAAGAAGAAATTTCCAGCGAGAATCATTTATTTGAGAAAAATTAGCAGCCTATTTTCCTCACTGAAGAAGATTAGTTTTCTGCATAAATGTATGCACCGGACGATCATAAATATGTATTATCAAATGAATAAATGCTATCAATAAAGAAAAAAAATTATCACAGGGGATATCAGAATGATCTTACTTAAGTAAAATGGAAGTATGGTTTTAGGAGTATGAATGTTCCTATAAGCTCCAATCAGAAAAAAGAAAATGCTCAACTAGATGCTCATCATAAAGAAACCGCCACTCCAATCAAAGCAAAGACAAAGGACCTGTTGTTCCTAATCATGCTAAAGGAAATGAAGCTTCCACTAGCGGTCACAATAAGGATAAAGAAGTACAATATGGAGGAAATAAGAAGGATATTTCACACAAAGATCAGCAAGAGAAGAAAGATGCACCATTGAAAGAGGTAGAAAAACATTCTTCTCTTTTTAGTATTAAGAATGAAATAGCAAAGTTTAAAGTTTATATTCCTCTAACTGAAATAGTAAAAAATGATCAGTACAAGTTTCAATTAGATAAGTTTCTTAGGGTGGATCAAATTTCTGACATGGTTAATCTGAGTGATGATCACCCGAAACATTTATTTGGTCCTGTTGTTGATGGTGATTTAGAAGATAGTGAGGTCCCTCCATTTTATCTTAGCCACAAAATCCATGATTTTATCCTCCAAAACGCAATGTGTGATTCCAAATCTTCTCATAAGATTATTCATAAGGCCATTATTGACATTTTAGGCTTGGATATCGCAATACCTTACCATGATCTTTATTCATTTGATTTAGGGAGGGTGAAATGTCTTGGCCTCATTAAGGACTTAATGGTCTCTTTAAAGAAAATCCCAACCAATAACGTACTTATGGATGTTGTTGTGGCTGATATCCCACCCAGATATTAATTTTTTCTCTCCCGGTCATGGGGAGCGAAGATTAGAGGTATCTTACAGCTTGACTTTTCATATGCTACAATTCCCATCTTTGGGAAACTCCGAAAGCTATACCGAGAAAGTAAAATGAAGTATATGATCAGTAGTAGAGAAAAGTATAATAATAACGCCATACATGTTTTTCACACAGATTTAGAGTCATTTATCTTATTCAATGATGAATGTCTAGCATTTTCATAAAGTTTGATTGAAGAGAAAATGTAAAATTCTGAGTTCTCAAATTCAGAAAATTCTGAGTTTCAAAATTTTGTTTTAGAAATTACAAAAGAAAAAAAATCAAGGAAAGATGATAAGTATTTTGGAACCAAGTGCATCAGCCCAAAAAAGATATGATATGGTGAAATGTACATAACTTTTTCTTACAACAGAGCTCTCTCAAGCAACAAATGAATTCAGTCATCTGATTTGTGTCTTCCCCATGAATAAATTGGTTTGTTGACCATGGACTTTGATGGAGCCTTGGGAAAGGAAGGGGCTCACACCGGAGTGTGGATTCACAGCCCTATAAATCAGTCACTTAACATTCCTCCCAACATTCAAATTTCCTCTTACAATTTGGAATTAAAATATTCAAACAATGAAGCAGAGTATGAGGCTTTGATAACTAGCTTGAAAATACTCAAGAAGTTAGGTGCCAAGAAAATTTATGTGTATGGCGACTCCGAGCTGGTAATAAAACAAGTAAAAGGGAAACACCAGGCCAAGCATCCTAGGATGCAAGGTTACTAAAATGTAGTGTTAGATATCCTCAAGACTTTCACCGAGTATACTTTGTCATTGATACCAAGGGACAAAACTATTACTGTTGATTCTCTTGCCACTTCGGCCAACATGTTTAAAATTCCATTGTATTCAAATAAGAAGTATGAGATAAAATCTAAACACCGCCCTCTTGTTCCAGATAATGATGAGTGTTGGCAGGTATTTCAAGATGAAAAACAGATCAGGAACTTCTCATAATACAGAAGAGGAACTTGTGAATTCACAAATGAATAAACAATGCTATGAAGATGACCAAGAATTCCATGTAGCAGAAATGCAAGTACTTCGGCTGAAATACAACTCCATTCTGAGAGGTCTAGTGCCTTTAGAAGATATTTTTTATCAATATGATGTTGCACACAAGCCAACCATGCTACCAACAGAAGTGGGATTGGAAGACCTCAATATTGGCACTCTTGAAAAGCCAAAGATGGTCAAGATTTCAAAATACTTGAGCTCATAAATGAAAGATAAATACGCAGTCCTCATTTCTTAGTTTGCTGATGTATTTTCTTTGGAATATTCTAATTTGAAATTGTAAGATAAGCGTATAATCCAGCATATATTTCCCTTAAAGGCGAATCATAAGCATTTCTTCCAGAAGTTAAGGAGAATGAATCCCAAGTTGTTTCCCTCCATTCAAAAAGAGGTAAACATATTATTTATTGCTGGTATTATAGTTCCACTTTGATTTTAAAATTATATGTCTAATTTGGCGCTAGTAAGGAAAAACACAGGAGATATCGTTTGTGTATAGATTTCATAAATCTGAATAAAGTGTCGCTGAAATACAATTATCCACTACAAAAGATGGAGCATATTCTACAAAGGGTAGTTGAATCTTCTAGAATTTCATTGCTATATGGATAATCCAGGTATAAACATATTCTAGTCCATCTAGACAATCAGGAAAATACAACTTTTACAACACCATGGGGTACCTCAATGTACGTCAAAATGACTTTTGGATTGAAGAATGTAGGGGCTACTTTTCAGCGAGCAATGGATATTGATTTCTCCAATGAAAAGGATGTATTTTTGGTCATATATCTTGATGACATCACTATTTTTTCCAAGACAGATGAACAACACCTACAACATTTGAAAACAATTTTTCAGAGATGCAGAAAGTTTGGCATATCGCTAAACCATAAGAAGAGTCTTTTTGTTATGGAGGAAGGTAGATTGCTGGGCCATATCATATAAAAATATGGTATTCAGATAGATCCTTCAAGGATTGAATCAATTTATACCTTGGAATATCCTAGGAACAAGAAGTAAATCCGTTACCATTCTCATAGTATGAATCCTTTGTCGAAGTGTACGAAAAAGGACCACTTTAGCTACGCATAACTAATAGCCCTAACAACAAAAGTGGTTGCCAATATCTTTAGATCTGTGATTAGTTAGACAAGAAAATAGCTGCAAAATACCAGATCTATGTATGGAAAGACATTAAGCAGTGAAAACAAGGGTTTGCTCCATATACCAATAGACAAGACAAGAACAATTTTTGAAAGAATTTTTGTATTAATGGGGCACCTGTGAGGAAAACTAGAAGGAGTATCCAATTCCCCTCAATGGGATGGGTTCTTGGAAGTCCTCAGCACTTCAGATCTAAGATTTCTCTCTCTAGTTGATGTAGAAAACCTAATGCAAAGAGTAGAGCTCAATGGGAGCAAATGATGGAGATATGTGACCAAGTGTATAGATCCAGAGTGATCTAATAGGCAACAAAAGGTGAAGAATGGTAGGAAAAACCCTCCTATTTATAACAAAATATTGGGTCATTCTAGATTTTGGTGCATGGGTTAACCAGATCTAGATCCACTTTTTATGGAATATTTTATTATATTTGTTGGAGGGAAAAGGTATTTGACTTGGGTCAAATCCCTTAATTTGTCAAAAATAAATAAATAAATGATTTATTTATCTTTTTAAGGAAGCGGCTAGAAGATAATCAAATAAATAATGATTTATTTAATTATTTAAGGAAGTGGTTGAAAGATAATTAAATAAATAATGATTTATTTAATTATTTGTGGGTGATTTGGTCATATTTAACAAGGAATATTATCTAAATAAGGTTTAAATAATTATTCCTAGTAAATAATAAGATAAATAAAGGTTTATCTAATTAATTTGTTTGATTTTGGGTTAAACATGACTGGGAATAATAATTAAATTATGGTTTAATTAATTATTCCATGAGGAAAATCAAACAAATATAGGTTTGTTTAATATTTCCTTTTGGGGTTTCCTGTTTTAACATAGTGAAGGCAATTTCACTTAGGGTAAAATTGGTCTTACATGGTGTACTTGGGTCCATCTAATGATAATAGGTTAGATGACCAAAAAATGGTGTAACAGATTGCCCCCCAGCGTGCGAGTGTCAGGAGCAAATCGTATGACCGAAGTACGTTGTAAGAACACAATCACTAGACAACAAAGGGGATGTCAGAGAGAGAAATGTGAGGTAGATAGTGTGCTGAAGGACTAGACCCTGAGGAGACGAGACTTGCAGGTGCAACAAGTCTCTTTTTATGAGAGGGTACCTGTGCTGAAGGCGGCGGGGGAGGCATACCTATGCCCGCCGAGACAAAGTACAAAAGAATAGTGTGTCCAATAAACAAGGGACCGAACCATAAAGTACAGCTGGCATAATCATGAGCCAGATAAAAATACAATGAGGAATCCCACATACATGCTGTGCCTGGGATAACAGCCAGGACTTGTACAATAATATTTGAGTACATGAGATACAAATACAACCCAAATGCCCCCTGTAAATGGGGAAGGGCTCACAAAATCTGACTGATACATGCAAGTCGAAGAGGCGCTGCAAGTGGCTACGGCCAACATCATCAAATAACTGGAGCTGCATCGAAGGCTGCAAAGAAGAGGTCATCCGAGCATGTGGGGGGCTACCTGCAGGGCCACCCCCTCATGAGGGTTGAAACATCTCACACACACCCGGGAATCATCAAGAGCTGCTGCTGGATCACTGGACCATCAAGTATACGAATCTCGATCATGCTGAAGGAGCTGGAGAAACAATCAAGCCAAAGGGAAAGGAGATATCCCTTTGCCTGATCCGAGGCACCGAACAAGAGTGGAGGCTGGAACCAAGGTACACTGCCCTCTAGACCTAGCTTCTGGAATGAATGAGCTGATGTCGACAGAAGGAGGTCCGCCATAGTTGAGGCAATGAGAGACCCTCGACTAAGGCACGAGAGAAAAGAGTAGAGCGACGGACAGACTGACACTAATGATGATAGTGAAGTGGAAAGGACTGAGTAGCCAATGGACGACTTCCCTTGCTAGAGCATAAAGGGCATGAATGACTTGGCAGTGACTGACACGATATCATAAGGGATAGGGGACAGTGGGACTGAAGGCCATAATGTGCAACACAAGAGAGAGACCAAGCAATGAATGGTGGAGGGCTATAGCGGGGTACAAAGGGACTCGGGATAGACTCCATGAATGTGATGATGACTCAACTTGGATGCTCTGAACAAGGGCGACTTGACGGTGCTGCCACACAGTAAAGGCCCCAATGGGGGACCGTGGAAACATGAGTACAAGGTGGGAACTCATGACGAAAATCGACACGAACATGGACGAGTATGGAGGCGAAGTGATGCCCCAAATACAAGTGTTGTAAGTGAGGAAATTTGATTTAAAGTGTAGGTGAAGTGGTGCTTCTTGGAAAAAATGGGTCCGGGTGAAGTAGCAAATCATAAAAATGAAAAGACAGATGCTGGCTATCTAAAAGAAAATAAAACATGCATTCCAGAAGGGAAATGCTAAGGGTAATATTTCTTAAGATAGAGTGCATTGCGAGGATTAGGAAGGGGGTGGCCTTCGAAATCCTCTAAGAGGTATGCCCCCTTACCGAGGTCCTTACTAATGATGTAAGGACCTAGCCATAATGAGTCAAACTTCCCATGACCAAGGACATCATGGGCCTGGTCATATACTAAAACAAGGTCGCCTTCGTGAAAAGTGCGAGGCTGGACTTTTCGGTCATACTGAGCTTTGGTGCGCTTTTTTGCCACTTCCATGGTTTGCAAGGCAACACGACGGTCTTGGGAAGCGCGCTCAAGCATGATAAGTCATTGTTCTAGAGGTTGGGTGTCAGGGAGAAGTTCAACGGCTAGATGTAGAGAAGGAATTTCACACTCGATCGGTAAGACTGCCTCCTCTCCAAAAACCAGGTGGAAAGGAGTAAACCCGGTGGCAGTTTTAACAGAAGTTCGATAGGCCCACAAGGCAGGGAAGAGCATGAGATGCCAGTTGGTTTTGTGCTTATTCACCGTTCGTTGAAGCATAGTTTTGAGGATTTTGTTGACTGCTTCAACTTGGCCATTACCTTGGGGGTAATAGGAGGAGGAATATTGGTGCTCAAAACCCAACAGTGAGGATAGCTCACGCCATATCTCATCTTCAAAATTTTTGCCATGGTCAGAGACCAATTGTTTGGGAACCCCGAATCGAGCTATAACATGGTTAAAGAAAAAGAGGGCCGTGGTAGCTGCCGTGTTGTTGAAAGTTGGCATGGCCTCGGCCCATTTGGTGAAATAGTCGACCGCCACGATGATATACTTATGGTTACCAGTGGATGGCGGGCGACACTCCATAAAGTCGATGGCCCATTTACAGAAGGGGCCGGTTGAGACGACCGGATGGAGGGGAGCTGGTGGAGCTCGCGCCTTAGGGGCGAAATGTTGGCAATTGGGACAATGTTTAACTGCCTCAATGCAATCACTAAAGAGAGAAGGCCAAAAATACCCAGCGCGCATGACTTTCTGGGCAGTAGCGAGACCGGAGAGGTGGCCACCGCAAGCGCCGCTATGGTAGGCATTAAGGACTTGTTCAGCTTCAGCGTGTGTGAGGCAACGACGAAGGACGGTGTCAACCCCACGACGATAGAGGTCGTCACCGATAAGGAGGTATCGGGGGGCTTGGTGTCGGATGCGTCGGCGAGCCTCATGATCAAGGTGAAGGGCAAACTTTTGGGTTCGCAAGTAGGTAAGAATGTCGCCATACCATGGGTCGTCGGTAGTAATGGAAAATAAGTGTTCATCAGGAAAGTCATCATTAACTGGGGTATCTGGCGCTCTGGTAGGTAATTCAGAAATGAGCTCAGCGAGGGCTAAGCCTTTCTTACTCTTTGGTGTGACGAATTCGAGGTCGAATTCTTGGAGAATAACGACCCAACGAGCATATTTCCCAGTGAGGATACGACGACTCAATAGGAAAGCCAAGGGGTTGGAATTAGTCACAACCTTGGTGGAGCGCATGAGGATATAATGACGAAGTTTTTGGACTGAGAACACTACAGCTAGCGCTAATTTTTCTTCGAGTGAGTAGGAAACAGGGGGTCCTACAAGGTTCTTACTGACGTAATAGATCACATGCTTGATACCATTGTCATCTTCCTGGATGAGGACTCCAGCGATCGAATAGGTGGAAGCAGAGATATACAGGATGAAGTCTCGATCAAAGTCGGGAGGGCGGATCAAGGGAGCGGATGTGAGAGCCTGCTTGAGCGCATCGAAATACTCGTGAGCATAGGAATCCCAAACGAAAGGGATAGAAGATCGGAGGAGTCTAAGGAACCCATGTGCAGTGGTGGCGTAGTCAGGGACGAACCGTCGAAGAAAATTAGCTTTGCCTTGGAGACTTTGGAGTTGGCGGAGGGTACGTGGAATGGGAAGTTCAAGAATGGCTTGAACTTTCAAAGGGTCAAGAGTGATACCATCCTTAGACACGATGAAGCCTAAGAGACGGCCGGCAGGAACGCAAAAGACGCATTTCAACGGGTTAAGGTGGATATTATACTTGCGACATCGGAGGAAAATGGTACGCAGATCGTGGAGGTGCTGCGCCCGATGCTTAGAACGCGCGGTGAGGTCGTCCAAATAAGCAAGGATAATGTGAGCTAAGTCATGGAAACAATAAGACATGGCCCGTTGAAAAGTGGCGCCGGCGTTTTTGAGGCCGAAAGGCATGACCTGGTAAGCAAAAGTTCCCCACGGACTAATGAACGCGGTTTTGAGTTGATCGGCAGGACGGATAGAAATTTGGTTGTATCCGGAGAAACCATCCATAAAGGATAGAACCTCATGCCTCGCACACTCGTCAATGATTTGGTCAATGAACGGTGTGGGGAAGTTGTCTTTGGGACAAGCTTGGTTCAAGTCGCGAAAGTCCGTGCAGACACGGATGGTGCCTTGTTTCTTAAGAACGGGAACTGGGTTGGACACCCAAGCGGTGTATTCAATGGGGTAAATGAAACCAGCCTGCTTAAGCTTGTCGATTTCGGCTTTGATAACGTCACGTCTGGAAGGATGAATGGGTCTCAACTTTTGACGGACTGGTTTGGCGTCCGGCCATGTATCGATGTGGTGTTCGACAATGGCGGGATCGAGTCTGGGCATCTCAGAATAGGACCAGGCGAAAATATCGCGGAATTCCTTGAAAAGCTTGGTGTAAGCTTCGATTTCTTCTAGGGTGCATTGAGCACCTAAGGTGATATATTCCGGGA